>OZ023199.1:0-542393 GCA_963995505.1 Hypericum androsaemum
AAGAAAATGTATGAAAAGGAAAGAAAAGGCATGAAAAGGTTATAAAAGGCAAGAAAAGGCAAGAAAATATAATAAAAGGCATGAAAAGGAATGAAAAGGCAAGAATAGGCATGAAAAGGAATGAAAAGGCAAGAAAGGAATGAAAAGGTAAGAAAAGGCATGAAAAGGAATGAAAAGGCATGAAAAGGCAAGAAAAGGCATGAAAAGGCATGAAAAGGCAAGAAAAAGCAAGAAAAGGCAAGAAAAGGCTATAAAAGGCAAGAAAAGGCTATAAAAGGCATGTAAAGGCAGGAAAAGGCATGAAAAGGCAAGAAAAGGAAAGAAAAGGCACGAAAAGTTAAAAAATGGCAACAAAAGGCAAGAAAAGGCATGAAAAGGCAAGAAAGGGCAAGAAAAGGCAAGAAAAGGAATGAAAAGGCAAGAAAAGACATGAAAAGGCAAGAAAGGCATGAATAGGCAAGAAAAGGCAAGAAAAGGCATGAAAAGGCAATAAAAGCCATGAAAAGGTATGAATAGGCATGAAAAGGCATGAAAAGGCAAGAAAAGGCATGAAAAGGCAAGAAAAGGCATGAAAAGGCATGAAAAGGCATGAAAAGGATTAAAAAGGCAAGAAAAGGCATGAAAAGGCAATAAAAGGCATGAAAAGGTAAGAATAGGCATGAAAAAGCATGAAAAGGTAAAAAAGGCATGAAAAGGCAAGAAAAGGCATGAAAAGGCATGAAAAGGTAAGAATAGACATGAAAAGGCATAAAAAGGCATGAAAAGGCAAGAAAAGGTAAGAATAGGCATGAAAAGGTAAGAATAGGCATCAAAACGCATGAAAAGGTAAGAATAGGCATGAAAAGGCAAGAAAAGGTAAGAAAAGGCATAAAAAGGCATGAAAAGGAGTAAAAAGGCAAGAAACAAAAAGAAAAAGCATGAAAAAGCAAGAAAAGGGAAGATAATGCAAGAAAAGGCATGAAAAGGCAAGAAAAGGCTTGAAAAGGAACGAAAAGGCAATAAAAGGCATGACAAGGCAAGAAAAGGCATGAGAAGGCAAGAAAAGGCATGAAAAGGAAAGAAAAGGCATGAAAAGGCAAGAAAAGGCAAGAAAAAGTTTGAAAAGGCAAGAAAAGGCATGAAAAGGCAAGAGAAGGCATGAAAAGGCATTAAAAGGCAATAAAAGGCAAGAAAAGGCATGAAAAGGTAATAAAAGGCAAGAAAAGGCAAGAAAATGCATGAAAAGGCATGAAAAGGTAATAAAAGGCAAGAAAAGGTAAGAAAATGCATGAAAAGGTAATAAAAGGAATGAAAAGGCAATAAAAGGCATGAAAAGGCAAGAAAAAGCAAGAAAATGCATGAAAAGGTAATAAAAGGCATGAAAAGGCATGAAAAGGCAAGAAAAGGCAAGAAGATGCAAGAAAATGCATGAAAAGGTAATAAAATGCATGAAAAGGCAATAAAAGGCATGAAAAGGCAAGAAAAGGCATGAATAGGTAATAAAAGGCATGAAAAGGTAATAAAAGGCAAGAAAAGGTAAGAAAATGCATGAAATGGATAGAAAAGGCATGAAAAGGTAATAAAAGGCAAGAAAATGCATGAAAAGGTAATAAAAGGCATGAAAAGGTAATAAAAGACATGAAAAGGCGAGAAAAGGCATGAAAAGGCAAGAAAATGCATGAAAAGATAATAAAAGGCATGAAAAGGTAATAAAAGATATGAAATGGCAAGAAAAGGCATGAAAAGCCAAGAATAAGCATGAAAAGGCCTGAAAAGGCCAGAAAATGAATGAAAAGGGAAGAAAAGGCATGAAAAGGCATGAAAAGGCATGAAAAGGAATGAAAAGGCAAGAAAAAAATGAAAAGGCATGAAAAAGAAAGAAAAGGCAAGAAAAAGGAATGAAAAGGCATGAAAAGGAATGAAAATGTAATAAAATGTATGAAAAGGCAAGAAAAGGCATGAAATGGCAAGAAAAGAAAAGAAAAGGAAAGAAAAAGCAATAAAAGGCAAGAAAAGGCATGAAAAGATAAGAAAAGACAAGAAAAAAAATGAAAAGGCAAGAAAAGGAATGAAAAGGCATTAAAAGGCAAGAGAAGGCATGAAAAGGATAAAAAAGGCATGAAAAGGTAATAAAAGGCAAGAAAAGGCATGAAAAGGTAATAAAAGGCAAGAAAAGGCAAGAAAATGCATGAAAAGGAAAGAAAAGGCATGAAAAGGTAATCAAAGGCAAGAAAAGGTAATAAAAGGCATGAAAAGGTAATAAAAGGCATAAAAAGGCAAGAAAAGGCATGAAAAGGCAAGAAAAGGCAAGAAAATGCAAGAAAATGCATGAAAAGGTAATAAAAGGCATGAAAAGGAAATAAAAGACATGAAAAGGCATGAATAAGTAATAAAAGGCATGAAAAGGTAATAAAAGGCAAGAAAAGGCAAGAAAATGTATGAAATTGAAAGAAAAGGCATGAAAAGGTAATAAAAGCCAAGAAAATGCATGAAAAGGCATGAAAGGGCAATAAAAGGCGAGAAAAGGCATGAAAAGCCAAGAAAAGGCAAGAAAATGCATGAAAATGTAATAAAAGGCATGAAAAGGCAATAAAAGGCACGAAAAGGCAAGAAAATGTATGAAAAGGCAAGAATAGGCATGAAAATGCATGAAAAGGCCAGAAAAGGAATGAAAAGGCAAGAAAAGGCAAGAAAAGGCATGAAAAGGTATGAAAAGGCAAGAAAAGGCACGAAAAGGCAAAAAAAGGCAAGAAAAGGCAAGAAAATGCATAAAAAGGCATGAAAAGGCATGAAAAGCTAAGAAAAGGCAAGAAAAGGAAAGAAAAGGCATGAAAAGGCAAGAAAAGGCATGAGAAGGCAAGAAAAGGCATGAAAATGAATGAAAAGGCAAGAAAAGGCAAGAAAATGTGTGAAAAGGCAAGAAAAGGCATGAAAAAGCAAGAAAATGCATGAAAAGGAAAGAAAAGGCATGAAAAGGTAATAAAAGGTAAGAAAAGGCAAGAAAATGTAATAAAAGGTAAGAAAAGGTAAGAAAAGGCAAGAAAAGGCAAGAAAATGCATGAAAAGGAAAGAAGAGGCGTGAAAAGGTAATAAAAGGTAATAAAAGGTAAGAAAAGGTAATAAAAGGTAAGAAAAGGCATGAAAAGGTAATAAAAGGCAAGAAAATGCATGAAAAGGCATGAAAAGGCAATAAAAGGCAAGAAAAGGCATGAAAAGGTAATAAAAGGCAAGAAAAGGCAAGAAAATGCATGAAAAGGAAAGAAAAGGCATGAAAAGGTAATAAAAGGCAAGAAAAGGTAAGAAAATGCATGAAAAGGTAATAAAAGGAATGAAAAGGCAATAAAAGGCATGAAAAGGCAAGAAAAGGCAAGAAAATGCATGATAAGGTAATAAAAGGCATGAAAAGGCAATAAAAGGCATGAAAAGGCATGAAAAGGCAAGAAAATGCAAGAAAATGCATGAAAAGGTAATAAAAGGCATGAAAGGCAATAAAAGGCATGAAAAGGTAAGAAAAGCCATGAATAGGTAATAAAAGGCATGAAAAGGTAATAAAAGGCAAGAAAAGGCAAGAAAATGTATGAAATGGAAAGAAAAGGCATGAAAAGGTAATAAAAGGCAAGAAAATGCACGAAAAGGCAATAAAAGGCAAGAAAAGGCACGAAAAGGCAAAAAGAGGCAAGAAAAGGCAAGAAAAGGCATGAAAAGGCATGAAAAGCTAAGAAAAGGCAAGAAAAGGAAAGAAAAGGCATGAAAAGGCATGAAAAGGCAAGAAAAGGCAAGAAAATGTGTGAAAAGGTAAGAAAAGGCATGAAAAGGCAAGAAAATGCATGAAAAGGAAAGAAAAGGCATGAAAAGGTAATAAAAGGTACGAAAAGGCAAGAAAATGTAATAAAAGGTAAGAAAAGGTAAGAAAAGGCAAGAAAAGGAAAGAAAATGCATGAAAAGGAAAGAAAAGGCATGAAAAGGTAATAAAAGGTAAGAAAAAGGTAATAAAAGGTAAGAAAAGCCATGAAAAGGCAATAAAAGGCTTGAAAAGGCAAAAAAAGGCATGAAAAGGAAAGAAAAGGCATGAAAAGGCAAGAAAAGGCATGAAAAGGTATGAAAAGGCATGAAAAGGGATAAAAAGGCATGAAAAGGCAAGAAAAAGCAAGAAAAGGCAAGAATAAGCATGAAAAGGCAAGAAAAGGCACGAAAAGGCAAATAAAGGCAAAAAATAAGACAAGAAAAGGCTAGAAAAGGCATGAAAGGGCATGAAAATGCGAGAAAAGGCAAGAAAAGGCATGAAAATGAAAGAAACGGCAATACAAGGCAAGAAAATGCCTGAAAAGGGTAGAAAAGGCATGAAAAGGCAAGAAAAGGAACGAAAAGGCATGAAAGGGCAAGAAAAGGCATGAAAGGAAAGAAAAGGAAAGAAAAGGCAATAAAAGGCAATAAAAGGCAATAAGAAGCATGAAAAGGTAAGAATAGGCATGAAAAGGCATGAAACGGCAAGAAAAGGAATGAAAAGGCAAGAAAAGGCATGAAAAGGCAAAAAAAGGCATGAAAAGGTAGAAAAAGGATAGAAAAGGCAAGAAAAGGCATGAAAAGGAATGAAAAGGCAAGAAACAAAAAGAAAAGGCATGAAAAAGCAAGAAAAGAAAAGAAAAGGAATGAAAGGGCAAGAAAAGGCATAAAAAGGCAGGAAAAGGCATAAAAAGGAATGAAAAGGCAATAAAAGGCATGAAAAGGCATGAAAAGGCATGAAAAGGCAAGAAAAGGCAATAAAAGGCATGAAAAGGCAAGAAAAGGCAATACAAAGCATGAAAAGTTAAGAAAAGGCATGAAAAGGCAAGAAAAGGCATGGAAAGGCAAGAGAAGGCATGAAAAGGCAATTAAAGGCAAGAAAAGGCAAGAAAAGGCATAAAAAGGCATGAAAAGGTAATAAAAGGCAAGAAAAGGAAAGAAAATGCATGAAAAGGAAAGAAAAGGCATGAAAAGGTAATAAAAGGCAGGAAAAAGTAAGAAATGCATGAAAATGTAATAAAAGGCATGAAAAGGCAATCAAAGGCATGAAAAGGCAAGAAAATGCAAGAAAATGCATGAAAAGGTAATAAAAGGCATGAAAAGGCAATAAAAATCAAGAAAAGGCATGAAAAGGCAAGAAAATGCATGAAAAGGTAATAAAAGGCATGAAAAGGCATGAAACAGCAAGAAAAGGTATGAATATGTAATAAAAGGTATGAAACGGTAAGAAAAGGCAAGAAAATGCATGAAATGGAAAGAAAAGGATTGAAAAGGTAATAAAAGGCAAGAAAATGCATGAAAAGGTAATAAGAGGCATGAAAAGGCAATAAAAGGCATGAAAAGGCGAGAAAAGGCATGAAAAGGCAAGAGAAGGCAAGAAAATGCAAGAAAATGCATGAAAAGGTAATAAAAGACATGAAAAGGCAATAAAAGGCATGAAAAGGCAAGAAAAGGAATGAATAGGCAAGAAAAGGCATGAAAAGGCAAGAATAGGCATGAAAAGGAATGAAAAGGCAAGAAAAGGCATGAAAAGGCGGGAAAAGGTGAGAAAAGTCATGGAAAGGCATGAAAAGGCAAGAAAAGGAATGAAAAGGCAAGAAAAAAATGAAAAGGCATGAAAAAGAAAGAAAACGCAAGAAAAGGAATGAAAAGGCAAGAAAACGCATGAAAACGCATGAAAACGAATGAAAAGGCATGAAAAGGAAAAGGCAAGAAAAGGCATGAAAAGGCATGAATAGGTAATAAAAGGCATGAAAAGGTAATAAAAGGCAAGAAAAGGCAAGAAAATGTATGAAAAGGAAAGAGAAGGCATAAAAAGGTAATAAAAGGCATGAAAAGCAAGAAAATTTAATAAAAGGCATGAAAAGGCATGAAAACCTAAGGAAAGGCAAGAAAAGGAAAGAAAAGGCATGAAAAGGCATGAAAAGGCAAGAAAAGGCATGAAAACGCAAGAAAAGGCATGAAAATGAATGAAAAGGCAAGAAAAGCCAAGAAAATGTGTGAAAAGGCATGAAAAGGAAAGAAAAGGAATGAAAATGCAAGAAAATGCATGAAAAGGAAAGAAAAGGCATGAAAAGGTAATAAAAGGTAAGAAAAGGCAAGAAAATGTAATAAAAGGTAAGAAATGGTAAGAAAAGGCAAGAAAAGGCAAGAAAATGCATGAAAAGGAAAGAAAAGGCATGAAAAGGTAATAAAAGGTAATAAAAGGTAAGAAAAGGAATGAAAAGGCAATAAAAGGCATGAAAAGGCATGAAAAGGCAAGAAAAGGCATGAAAAGGCAAGAAAAGGCATGAAAAGGAAAGAATAGGCATGAAAAGGCATGAAAAGGCAAGAAAAGGAATGAAAAGGCAAGAAAAGGCATGAAAAGGTATGAAAAGGCATGAAAAGGGATGAAAAGGCATGAAAAGGCAAGAAAAAGCAAGAAAGGCAAGAATAAGCATGAAAAGGCAAGAAAAGGCATCAAAAGGCAAGAAAAGGCACGAAAAGGCAAAAAAAGGCAAAAAAAGGCAAGAAAAGGCTAGAAAAGGCATGAAAGGGCATGAAAATGCGAGAAAAGGCATGAAAATGAAAGAAACGGCAAGACAAGGCAAGAAAATGCCTGAAAAGGGTAGAAAAGGCATGAAATGGCAAGAAAAGGAACGAAAAGGCATGAAAGGGCAAGAAAAGGCAAGAAAAGGCATGAAAGGAAAGAAAAGGAAATAAAAGGCAAGAAAAGTCGTAAAAAGGTAAGAATAGGCATGAAAAGGCATGAAACGGCAAGAAAAGGCAAGAAAAGGCATGAAAAGGAATAAAAAGGCAAGAAACAAAAAGAAAAGGAAAGAAAAGGAATGAAAAGGCAAGAAAAGGCATGAAAAGGCAGGAAAAGGAATGAAAAGGAATGAAAAGGCAATAAAAGGGATGAAAAGGCAAGAAAAGGAATGAAAAGTCAAGAAAAGGCAAGAAAAGGCATGAAAAGGCAAGAAAAGGCAAGACAAAGCATGAAAAGGCAAGAAAAGGCATGAAAAGGAAAGAAAAGGCATGAAAAGGCAAGAGAAGGCATGAGAAGGCATGAAAAGGTAATAAAAGGCAAGAAAAGGCAAGAAAATGCATGAAAAGGCATGAAAAGGTAATAAAAGGCAAGAAAAGGCAAGAAAATCCATAAAAAGGAAAGAAAAGGCATGAAAAGGTAATAAAAGGCAAGAAAAGGTAAGAAAATGCATGAAAATGTAATAAAAGGCATGAAAAGGCAATCAAAGGCATGAAAAGGCAAGAAAAGGCAAGAAAATGCAAGAAAATGCATGAAAAGGTAATAAAAGGCATGAAAAGGCAATAAAAATCAAGAAAAGGCATGAAAAGGCAAGAAAATGCATAAAAAGGTAATAACATGCATGAAAAGGCATGAAACCGCAAGAAAAGGTATGAATAGGTAATAAAAGGCCTGAAAAGGTAAGAAAAGGCAAGAAAATGCATGAAATGGAAAGAAAAGGCATGAAAAGGTAATAAAAGGCAAGAAAATGCATGAAAAGGTAATAAAAGGCATGAAAAGGCAATAAAAGGCATGAAAAGGCGAGAAAAGGCATGAAAAGGCAAGAGAAGGCAAGAAAATGCATGAAAAGGTAATAAAAGACATGAAAAGGCAATAAAAGGCATGAAAAGGCAAGAAAAGGCATGAATAGGAAAGAAAAGGCATGAAAAGGCAAGAAAAGGCATGAAAAGGCGGGAAAAGGTGAGAAAAGGCAAGAAAAGGCAAGAAAAGGCATGAAAAGGCATGAAAACGCATGGAAAGGAATGAAAAGGCAAGAAAAAAAATGAAAGGCATGAAAAAGAAAGAAAAGGCAAGAAAAGGAATGAAAAGGCAAGAAAACGCATGAAAAGGCATGAAAAGGAATGAAAAGGCATGAAAAGGAAAAGGCAAGAAAAGGCAAGAAAACGCATGAAAACGCATGAATAGGTAATAAATGGCATGAAAAGGTAATAAAAGACTAGCAAAGGCAAGAAAATGTATGAAAAGGAAAGAGAAGATGTGAAAAGGTAATAAAAGGCAAGAAAAGGCAAGAAAAAGTAATAAATGGCATGAAAAGGCATGCAAAGGCAAGAAAAGGAATGAAAAGGCCAGAAAAGGAATGAAAAGGTAAGAAAAGGCATGAAAAGGAATGAAAAGGCAAGAAAAGGCATGAAAAGGCATGAAAAGGCATGAAAAGGCATGATAAGGTAAGAAAAAGCAAGAAAAGGCAAGAAAAGGCTATAAAAGGCATGTAAAGGCAGGAAAAGGCAAGAAAAGGCACGAAAAGTTAAAAAATGGCAAGAAAAGGCATGAAAAGGCAAGAAAGGGCATAAAAAGGCAAGAAAAGGAATGAAAAGGCAAGAAAAGACATGAAAAGGCAAGAAAAGGCATGAAAAGGCAAGAAAATGCATGAAAAGGCAATAAAAGGCATGAAAAGGTAAGAATAGGCATGAAAAGGCATGAAAAGGTAAGAAAAGGCATGAAAAGGCAAGAAAAGGTAAGAAAAGGCATGAAAAGGCATGAAAAGGAGTAAAAAGGTATGAAAAGGCATGAAAAGGCAATAAAAGCCATGAAAAGGTAAGAATAGGCATGAAAAGGCATGAAAAGGTAAGAAAAGGCATGAAAAGGCATGAAAAGGCATGAAAAGGCAAGAAAAGGTAAGAAAAGGCATGAAAAGGAGTAAAAAGGCAAGAAACAAAAAGAAAAAGCATGAAAAAGCAAGAAAAGGAAAGAAAAGGAATGAAAAGGCAAGAAAAGGCATGAAAAGGCATGAAAAGGCAAGAAAAGGCTTGAAAAGGAACGAAAAGGCAATAAAAGGCATGAAAATGCAAGAAAAGGCATGAAAAGGCAAGAAAAGGAATGAAAAGGAAAGAAAAGGCATGAAAAGGCAAGAAGAGGCAAGAAAAGGCAAGGAAAAGTTTGAAAAGGCAAGAAAAGGCATGAAATGGCAAGAAAAGGCATGAAAAGGAAGAGAAGGCATGAAAAGGCAATAAAAGGCATGAAAAGGCATGAAAAGGTAAAAAAAGGCAAGAAAAGGCAAGAAAATGCATGAAAAAGAAAGAAAAGGCATGAAAAGGTAATAAAAGGCAAGAAAAGGTAAGAAAATGCATGAAAAGGTAATAAAAGGCCTGAAAAGGCAATAAAAGGCATGAAAAGGCAAGAAAAGGCAAGAGAAGGCAAGAAAAGGCAAGAAAATGCAAGAAAAGGTAATAAAAGGCATGAAAAGGCAATAAAAGGCATGAGAATGCAAGAAAAGGTAAGAAAATGCAAGAAAATGCATGAAAAGGTAATAAAAGGCATGAAAAGGCAATAAAAGGCATGAAAAGGCAAGAAAAGGCATGAATAGGTAATAAAAGGCATGAAAAGGTAATAAAAAGCAAGAAAAGGTAAGAAAATGCATGAAATGGATAGAAAAGGTATGAAAAGGTAATAAAAGGCAAGAAAATGCATGAAAAGGTAATAAAAGGCATGAAAAGGCAATAAAAGACATAAAAAGGCTAGAAAAGGCATAAAAAGGCAATAAAAGGCATGAAAAGGTAATAAAAGACATGAAAAGGCAAGAAAAGGCATGAAAAGGTAATAAAAGGCATGAAAAGGTAATAAAAGACATGAAAAGGCAAGAAAAGGCATGAAAAGGCAAGAATAGGCATGAAAAGGCCAGAAAAGGAATGAAAAGGCATGAAAAGGCAAGAAAAGGGATGAAAAGGCTTGAAAAGGCATGAAAAGGTGAGAAAAGGCATGGAAAGGCATGAAAAGGCAAGAAAAGGAATGAAAAGGCAAGAAAAAAAATGAAAAGGCATGAAAAAGAAAGAAAAGGAAAGAAAAGGAATGAAGTGGCAAGAAAAGGCATGAAAAGGAATGAAAAGGTAATAAAATGCATGAAAAGGCAAGAAAAGGCATGAAATGGCAAGAAAAGGCAAGAAAAGGAAAGAAAAAGCAAGAAAAGGAATGAAAAGGTAAGAAAAGGAATGAAAAGTCAAGAAAAGGCAAGAAAAGGCATGAAAAGGCAAGAAAAGGCAAGACAAAGCATGAAAAGGCAAGAAAAGGCATGAAAAGGAAAGAAAAGGCATGAAAAGGCAAGAGAAGGCATGAGAAGGCATGAAAAGGTAATAAAAGGCAAGAAAAGGCAAGAAAATGCATGAAAAGGCATGAAAAGGTAATAAAAGGCAAGAAAAGGCAAGAAAATCCATAAAAAGGAAAGAAAAGGCATGAAAAGGTAATAAAAGGCAAGAAAAGGTAAGAAAATGCATGAAAATGTAATAAAAGGCATGAAAAGGCAATCAAAGGCATGAAAAGGCAAGAAAAGGCAAGAAAATGCAAGAAAATGCATGAAAAGGTAATAAAAGGCATGAAAAGGCAATAAAAATCAAGAAAAGGCATGAAAAGGCAAGAAAATGCATAAAAAGGTAATAACATGCATGAAAAGGCATGAAACCGCAAGAAAAGGTATGAATAGGTAATAAAAGGCCTGAAAAGGTAAGAAAAGGCAAGAAAATGCATGAAATGGAAAGAAAAGGCATGAAAAGGTAATAAAAGGCAAGAAAATGCATGAAAAGGTAATAAAAGGCATGAAAAGGCAATAAAAGGCATGAAAAGGCGAGAAAAGGCATGAAAAGGTAAGAGAAGGCAAGAAAATGCATGAAAAGGTAATAAAAGACATGAAAAGGCAATAAAAGGCATGAAAAGGCAAGAAAAGGCATGAATAGGAAAGAAAAGGCATGAAAAGGCATGAAAAGGCAAGAAAAGGCATGAAAAGGCGGGAAAAGGTGAGAAAAGGCAAGAAAAGGCAAGAAAAGGCATGAAAAGGCATGAAAACGCATGGAAAGGAATGAAAAGGCAAGAAAAAAAATGAAAGGCATGAAAAAGAAAGAAAAGGCAAGAAAAGGAATGAAAAGGTAATAAAAGGCATGAAAAGGCATGAAAAGGAATGAAAAGGTAATAAAAGGCATGAAAAGGCAATAAAAAGCATGAAAAGGCAAGAAAAGGCAAGAAAATGCAAGAAAATGCATGAAAAGGTAATAAAAGGCATGAAAAGGCAAGAAAAGGCATGAAAAGGCAAGAAAAGGCATGAATAGGTAATAAAAGGCATGTAAAGGTAATAAAAGGCAAGAAATGGTAAGAAAATGCATGAAATGGATAGAAAAGGTAATAAAAGGTAATAAAAGGCAAGAAAATGCATGAAAAGGTAATAAAAGGCATGAAAAGGCAATAAAAGACATGAAAAGGCTAGAAAAGGCATGAAAAGGTAATAAAAGGCAAGAAAAGGTAAGAAAATGCATGAAATGGATAGAAAAGGCATGTAAAGGTAATAAATGGCAAGAAAAGGCAAGAAAATGCATGAAAAGGTAATAAAAGGCATGAAAAGGTAATAAAATACATAAAAAGGCAAGAAAAGGCATGAAAAGGCAAGAATAGGCATGAAAAGGCCAGAAAAGGAATGAAAAGGGAAGAAAAGGCATGAAAAGGCAAGAAAAGGCATAAAAAGGCATGAAAAGGCATGAAAAGGTGAGAAAAGGCATGGAAAGGCATGAAAAGGCAAGAAAAGGAATGAAAAGGCAAGAAAAAAATGAAAAGGCATGAAAAAGAAAGAAAAGGAAAGAATAGGAATGAAGTGGCAAGAAAAGGCATGAAAAGGTAACAAAATGCATGAAAAGGCAAGAAAAGGCATGAAATGGCAAGAAAAGGCAAGAAAAGGAAAGAAAAAGCAAGAAAAGGCAAGAAAAGGCATGAAAAAGCAAGAAAAGGCATGAAAAGGCAATAAAAGGCATGAAAAGGTAAGAATAGGCATGAAAAGGCAAGAAAAGGCATGAAAAGGCAAGAAAAGGTAAGAAAAGGCATGAAAAGGCATGAAAAGGAGTAAAAAGGCAAGAAAAGGCATGAAAAGGCAATAAAAGCCATGAAAAGGTAAGAATAGGCATGAAAAGGCATGAAAAGGTAAGAAAAGGCATGAAAAGGCATGAAAAGGCATGAAAAGGCAAGAAAAGGTAAGAAAAGGCATGAAAAGGAGTAAAAAGGCAAGAAACAAAAAGAAAAAGCATGAAAAAGCAAGAAAAGGAAAGAAAAGGAATGAAAAGGCAAGAAAAGGCATGAAAAGGCATGAAAAGGCAAGAAAAGGCTTGAAAAGGAACGAAAAGGCAATAAAAGGCATGAAAATGCAAGAAAAGGCATGAAAAGGCAAGAAAAGGAATGAAAAGGAAAGAAAAGGCATGAAAAGGCAAGAAGAGGCAAGAAAAGGCAAGGAAAAGTTTGAAAAGGCAAGAAAAGGCATGAAATGGCAAGAAAAGGCATGAAAAGGAAGAGAAGGCATGAAAAGGCAATAAAAGGCAAGAAAAGGCATGAAAAGGTAAAAAAAGGCAAGAAAAGGCAAGAAAATGCATGAAAAAGAAAGAAAAGGCATGAAAAGGTAATAAAAGGCAAGAAAAGGTAAGAAAATGCATGAAAAGGTAATAAAAGGCCTGAAAAGGCAATAAAAGGCATGAAAAGGCAAGAAAAGGCAAGAGAAGGCAAGAAAAGGCAAGAAAATGCAAGAAAAGGTAATAAAAGGCATGAAAAGGCAATAAAAGGCATGAGAATGCAAGAAAAGGTAAGAAAATGCAAGAAAATGCATGAAAAGGTAATAAAAGGCAATAAAAGGCATGAAAAGGCAAGAAAAGGCATGAATAGGTAATAAAAGGCATGAAAAGGTAATAAAAGGCAAGAAAAGGTAAGAAAATGCATGAAATGGATAGAAAAGGTATGAAAAGGTAATAAAAGGCAAGAAAATGCATGAAAAGGTAATAAAAGGCATGAAAAGGCAATAAAAGACATGAAAAGGCTAGAAAAGGCATAAAAAGGCAAGAAAATGCATGAAAAGGTAATAAAAGGCATGAAAAGGTAATAAAAGACATGAAAAGGCAAGAAAAGGCATGAAAAGGCAAGAATAGGCATGAAAAGGCATGAAAAGGCCAGAAAAGGAATGAAAAGGCATGAAAAGGCAAGAAAAGGGATGAAAAGGCTTGAAAAGGCATGAAAAGGTGAGAAAAGGCATGGAAAGGCATGAAAAGGCAAGAAAAGGAATGAAAAGGCAAGAAAAAAAATGAAAAGGCATGAAAAAGAAAGAAAAGGAAAGAAAAGGAATGAAGTGGCAAGAAAAGGCATGAAAAGGAATGAAAAGGTAATAAAATGCATGAAAAGGCAAGAAAAGGCATGAAATGGCAAGAAAAGGCAAGAAAAGGAAAGAAAAAGCAAGAAAAGGAATGAAAAGGCAAGAAAAGGAATGAAAAGTCAAGAAAAGGCAAGAAAAGGCATGAAAAGGCAAGAAAAGGCAAGACAAAGCATGAAAAGGCAAGAAAAGGCATGAAAAGGAAAGAAAAGGCATGAAAAGGCAAGAGAAGGCATGAGAAGGCATGAAAAGGTAATAAAAGGCAAGAAAAGGCAAGAAAATGCATGAAAAGGCATGAAAAGGTAATAAAAGGCAAGAAAAGGCAAGAAAATCCATAAAAAGGAAAGAAAAGGCATGAAAAGGTAATAAAAGGCAAGAAAAGGTAAGAAAATGCATGAAAATGTAATAAAAGGCATGAAAAGGCAATCAAAGGCATGAAAAGGCAAGAAAAGGCAAGAAAATGCAAGAAAATGCATGAAAAGGTAATAAAAGGCATGAAAAGGCAATAAAAATCAAGAAAAGGCATGAAAAGGCAAGAAAATGCATAAAAAGGTAATAACATGCATGAAAACGCATGAAACCGCAAGAAAAGGTATGAATAGGTAATAAAAGGCCTGAAAAGGTAAGAAAAGGCAAGAAAATGCATGAAATGGAAAGAAAAGGCATGAAAAGGTAATAAAAGGCAAGAAAATGCATGAAAAGGTAATAAAAGGCATGAAAAGGCAATAAAAGGCATGAAAAGGTGAGAAAAGGCATGAAAAGGCAAGAGAAGGCAAGAAAATGCATGAAAAGGTAATAAAAGACATGAAAAGGCAATAAAAGGCATGAAAAGGCAAGAAAAGGCATGAATAGGAAAGAAAAGGCATGAAAAGGCATGAAAAGGCAAGAAAAGGCATGAAAAGGCGGGAAAAGGTGAGAAAAGGCAAGAAAAGGCAAGAAAAGGCATGAAAAGGCATGAAAACGCATGGAAAGGAATGAAAAGGCAAGAAAAAAAATGAAAGGCATGAAAAAGAAAGAAAAGGCAAGAAAAGGAATGAAAAGGCAAGAAAACGCATGAAAAGGCATGAAAAGGAATGAAAAGGCATGAAAAGGAAAAGGCAAGAAAAGGCAAGAAAACGCATGAAAACGCATGAATAGGTAATAAATGGCATGAAAAGGTAATAAAAGGCTAGCAAAGGCAAGAAAATGTATGAAAAGGAAAGAGAAGATGTGAAAAGGTAATAAAAGGCAAGAAAAGGCAAGAAAAAGTAATAAATGGCATGAAAAGGCATGCAAAGGCAAGAAAAGGAATGAAAAGGCCAGAAAAGGAATGAAAAGGTAAGAAAAGGCATGAAAAGGAATGAAAAGGCAAGAAAAGGCATGAAAAGGCAAGAAAAGGCATGAAAAGGCATGATAAGGTAAGAAAAAGCAAGAAAAGGCAAGAAAAGGCTATAAAAGGCATGTAAAGGCAGGAAAAGGCATGAAAAGGCAAGAAAAGGCACGAAAAGTTAAAAAATGGCAAGAAAAGGCATGAAAAGGCAAGAAAGGGCATAAAAAGGCAAGAAAAGGAATGAAAAGGCAAGAAAAGACATGAAAAGGCAAGAAAAGGCATGAAAAGGCAAGAAAAGGCATGAAAAGGCAATAAAAGGCATGAAAAGGTAAGAATAGGCATGAAAAGGCATGAAAAGGTAAGAAAAGGCATGAAAAGGCAAGAAAAGGTAAGAAAAGGTATGAAAAGGCATGAAAAGGAGTAAAAAGGTATGAAAAGGCATGAAAAGGCAATAAAAGGCATGAAAAGGTAAGAATAGGCATGAAAAGGTAAGAAAAGGCATGAAAAGGCAAGAGAAGGCATGAAAAGGTAAGAAAAGGTAAGAAAAGGCATGAAAAGGCATGAAAAGGAGTAAAAAGGCAATAAACAAAAAGAAAAGGCATGAAAAAGCAAGAAAAGGAAAGAAAAGGAATGAAAAGGCAAGAAAAGGCATGAAAAGGCAAGAAAAGGCATGAAAAGGCAAGAAAAGGAACGAAAAGGCAATAAAAGGCATGAAAATGCATGAAAAGGCATGAAAAGGCAAGAAAAGGCATGAAAAGGAAAGAAAAGGCATGAAAAGGCAAGAAAAGGCTTGAAAAGGAACGAAAAAGCAATAAAAGGCATGAAAATGCAAGAAAAGGCATGAAAAGGCAAGAAAAGGCATGAAAAGAAAAGAAAAGGCATGAAAAGGCAAGAAGAGGCAAGAAAAGGCAAGGAAAAGTTTGAAAAGGCAAGAAAAGGCATGAAAACGAAGAGAAGGCATGAAAAGGCAATAAAAGGCATGAAAAGGTAAAAAAAGGCAAGAAAAGGCAAGAAAATGCATGAAAAGAAAGAAAAGGCATGAAAAGGTAATTAAAGGCAAGCAAAGGTAAGAAAATGCATGAAAAGGTAATAGAAGGCCTGAAAAGGCAATAAAAGGCATGAAAAGGCAAGAAAAGGCAAGAAAATGCATGAAAAGGTAATAAAAGGCATGAAAAGGCAATAAAAAGCATGAAAAGGCAAGAAAAGGCAAGAAAATGCAAGAAAATGCATGAAAAGGTAATAAAAGGCATGAAAAGGCAATAAAAGGCATGAAAAGGCAAGAAAAGGCATGAATAGGTAATAAAAGGCATGTAAAGGTAATAAAAGGCAAGAAATGGTAAGAAAATGCATGAAATGGATAGAAAAGGTAATAAAAGGTAATAAAAGGCAAGAAAATGCATGAAAAGGTAATAAAAGGCATGAAAAGGCAATAAAAGACATGAAAAGGCTAGAAAAGGCATGAAAAGGTAATAAAAGGCAAGAAAAGGTAAGAAAATGCATGAAATGGATAGAAAAGGCATGTAAAGGTAATAAATGGCAAGAAAAGGCAAGAAAATGCATGAAAAGGTAATAAAAGGCATGAAAAGGTAATAAAATACATAAAAATGCAAGAAAAGGCATGAAAAGGCAAGAATAGGCATGAAAAGGCCAGAAAAGGAATGAAAAGGGAAGAAAAGGCATGAAAAGGCAAGAAAAGGCATAAAAAGGCATGAAAAGGCATGAAAAGGTGAGAAAAGGCATGGAAAGGCATGAAAAGGCAAGAAAAGGAATGAAAAGGCAAGAAAAAAATGAAAAGGCATGAAAAGGCAAAGAAAGGCATGAAAACGCAAGAAAAGGCATGAAAAGGCATGAAAAGGCAAGAAAAGGCAAGAAAAGGCAAGAAAAGGAATGAAAAGGCAAGAAAAGGCAAGAAAATGCATGAAAAGGCATGAAAAGGCCAGAAAAGGAATGAAAAGGGAAGAAAAGGCATGAAAAGGCAAGAAAAGGCATAAAAAGGCATGAAAAGGCATGAAAAGGTGAGAAAAGGCATGGAAAGGCATGAAAAGGCAAGAAAAGGAATGAAAAGGCAAGAAAAAGAAAGAAAATTAAAGAATAGGAATGAAGTGGCAAGAAAAGGCATGAAAAGGAATGAAAAGGTAACAAAATGCATGAAAAGGCAAGAAAAGGCATGAAATGGCAAGAAAAGGAAAGAAAAGGAAAGAAAAAGCAAGAAAAGGCAAGAAAAGGCATGAAAAAGCAAGAAAAGGCATGAAAAGGCAATAAAAGGCATGAAAAGGTAAGAATAGGCATGAAAAGGCAAGAAAAGGCATGAAAAGGCAAGAAAAGGTAAGAAAAGGCATGAAAAGGCATGAAAAGGAGTAAAAAGGCAAGAAAAGGCATGAAAAGGCAATAAAAGCCATGAAAAGGTAAGAATAGGCATGAAAAGGCATGAAAAGGTAAGAAAAGGCATGAAAAGGCATGAAAAGGCATGAAAAGGCAAGAAAAGGTAAGAAAAGGCATGAAAAGGAGTAAAAAGGCAAGAAACAAAAAGAAAAAGCATGAAAAAGCAAGAAAAGGAAAGAAAAGGAATGAAAAGGCAAGAAAAGGCATGAAAAGGCATGAAAAGGCAAGAAAAGGCTTGAAAAGGAACGAAAAGGCAATAAAAGGCATGAAAATGCAAGAAAAGGCATGAAAAGGAAATAAAAGGCATGAAAAGGAAATAAAAGGCATGAAAAGGTAAGAATAGGCATGAAAAGGCATGAAAAGGTAAGAAAAGGCATGAAAAGGCATGAAAAGGCAAGAAAAGATAAGAAAAGGCATGAAAAGGAGTAAAAAGGCAAGAAACAAAAAGAAAAGGCATGAAAAAGCAAGAAAAAGAAAGAAAAGGAATGAAAAGGCAAGAAAAGGCATGAAAAGGCAAGAAAAGGCTTGAAAAGGAACGAAAAGGCAATAAAAGGCATGAAAATGCAAGAAAAGGCATGAAAAGGCATGAAAAGGCATGAAAAGAAAAGAAAAGGCATGAAAAGGCAAGAAGAGGCATGAAAAGGCAAGGAAAAGTTTGAAAAGGCAAGAAAAGGCAAGAGAAGGCATGAAAAGGCAGTAAAAGGCAAGAAAAGGAATGAAAAGGTCAAAAAAAAGGCAAGAAAAGGCAAGAAAATGCATGAAAAAGAAAGAAAAGGCATGAAAAGGTAATAAAAGGCAAGAAAAGGTAAGAAAATACATGAAAAGGTAATAAAAGGCCTGAAAAGGCAATAAAAGGCAAGAAAAGGCAAGAAAATATATGAAAAGGTAATAAAAGGCATGAAAAGGCAATAAAAGGCTTGAAAAGGCATGAAAAGGCAATAAAATGCAAGAAAATGAAAGAAAATGCATGAAAAGGTAATAAAAGGCATGAAAAGGCAATAAAAGGCATGAAAAGGCAAGAAAAGGCATGAATAGGTAATAAAAGGCATGAAAAGGTAATAAAAGGCAAGAAAAGGTAAGAAAATGCATGAAATGGATTGAAAAGGTATGAAAAGGTAATAAAAGGCAAGAAAATGCAAGAAAAGGTAATAAAAGGTATGAAAAGGCAATAAAAGACATGAAAAGGCGAGAAAAGGCATGAAAAGGCAAGAAAATGCATGAAAAGGTAATAAAAGGCATGAAAAGGTAATAAAAGATAAGAAAAGGCATGAAAAGGCAAGAATAGGCATGAAAAGGCATGAAAAGGCCTGAAAAGGAATGAAAAGGGAAGAAAAGGCATGAAAAGGCATGAAAAGGCAAGAAAAGGCATGAAAAGGCAAGAAAAGGTGAGAAAAGGCATGGAAAGGCATGAAAAGGCAAGAAAAGGAATGAAAAGGCAAGAAAAAAAATGAAAAGGCATGAAAAAGAAAGAAATGGTAATAAAATGCATGAAAAGGCAAGAAAAGGAATGAAAAGGTAATAAAATGCATGAAAAGGCAAGAAAAGGCATGAAATGGCAAGAAAAGGCAAGAAAAGGAAAGAAAAAGCAAGAAAAGGCAAGAAAAGGCATGAAAAGACAAGAAAAGACAATAAAAAAAATGAAAAGGCATGAAAAGGCAACAAAAGGAATGAAAAGGCAAGAAAAGGCAAGCAAAAGCATGAAAAGGCAAGAGAGGGCATTAAAAGGCAAGAGAAGGCATGAAAATGATAAAAATGGCATGAAAAGGTAATAAAAGGCAAGAAAAGGCATGAAAAGGTAATAAAAGGCATGAAACGGTAATAAAAGGCAAGAAAATGTATGAAAAGGAAAGAAAAGGCATGAAAAGGTAATCAAAGGGAAGAAAAGGCAAGAAAAGGTAATAAAAGGCATGAAAAGGTAATAAAAGGCATGAAAAGGCAAGAAAAGGCATGAAAAGGCAAGAAAATGTAAGAAAATGCATGAAAAGGTAATAAAAGGCATGAAAAGGAAATAAAAGGCATGAAAAGGCATGAATAAGTAATAAAAGGCAGGAAAAGGCAAGAAAATGTATGAAATGGAAAGAAAAGGCATAAAAAGGTAATAAAAGGCAAGAAAATCCATGAAAAGGCATGAAAAGGCAATAAAAGGCGAGAAAAGGCATGAAAAGCCAAGAAAATGCAAGAAAATGCATGAAAATGTAATAAAAGGTATGAAAAGGCAATAAAAGGCACGAAAATCAAGAATAGGCATGAAAAGGCAAGAATAGGCATGAAAAGGCCAGAAATGGAATGAAAAGGCAAGAAAAGGCATGAAAAGGTATGAAAAGGTATGAAAAGGCAAGAAAAGGCACGAGAAGGCAAAAAAAGGCAAGAAAAGGCAAGAAAAGGCATGAAAAGGCAAGAAAAGGCATGAAAAGCTAAGAAAAGGCAAGAAAAGGAAAGAAAAGGCATGAAAAAATATGAAAAGGCAAGAAAAGTCCAGTGCTCTGAAAGGAGAAAGTTCTCATAGCGGCAGTGCTAGTGTTGCCACCACCACTCAGAAAGAAGAATCTGATAGAGACCTTTTGTTTGTGATTGATGAGAAGTCTAAAGTTGATGCTGCTTGGGTCCTTAATTCTGCTTGTACATTTCATATGTGTCCCATCCGGGACTGGTTTTCAACATAAGAACGTGCGGAGGGTAATATTCTCTTGAGAAATAATTTTGTCAGCAAAGTTGTTGGTATTGGCACAGTGAAGATCAAGATGCATGATGGTGTCATTCGAACCTTGACGAATGTGAGGCATATCCCTTATTTGAAGCGGAACTTGATTTTGCTAAGTACTCTTGATACATTGGGGTACAAGTATACCGGAGAAGGTGGAGTTCTTCGTGTGAGTAAGAACTCATTAGTGCATATGAAGGCCAAGAAAGAGGTTGGAAATCTGTACGTTTTGCAGGGTTCTACAGTTACAGGGACTGCTGCTGCATCTGGCTCGTTGACAGATTCTGAGAATACCTCATTGTGGCATATGCGACTTGGTCACATGAGTGAGAAAGGCATGACCGAGCTGAATAGGAGAGGATTATTATGTGGACAGGGTATTGGGAAGCTGGAATTTTGTGAGCACTGTGTGTTTGGCAAGCAGAAGAAAGACAGTTTTCAGAAAGGTGTGCATACTACAAAGGGAAAACTTGACTATGTTCATTCTGATCTTTGGTGACCGTCTCAAGTTGCAACAAAGAATGGTTCCAAGTATATGCTGACTATTATTGATGATTATTCGAGGAAGGTGTGGGCGTTCTTCTTGAAGAGCAAGGATCATGTCTTTGTCACTTTCAAGCAGTGGAAGACTATGATTGAGAAGCAGACTGGGAGAGATGTCAAGCATCTCCGCACAGACAATGGATTGGAGTTTTGCTCTAGTTGGTTTGATGAGTTCTGCAAGAATGAGGGTATTGTCAGGCATAAGACAATCCCGGGTACACCTCAACAGAATGGAGTTGCTGAAAGAATGAACCAAACTTTATTGGAGAAAGTTCGTTGTATGCTGTCAAATGCTGGTTTGCCTAAGTCATTTTGGGCTGAGGCTGCTTCCACTGCCTGTCACCTTGTCAATCGTTCACCTTATGCATCACTTGATGGCAAGGTACCTGAAGAATTGTGTCTGGAAATCCTCCTAATTATGCTTTTTTGAAGATCTGCCTATGCTCATGTGAATAATGGCAAGTTAGAGCCAAGATCTGTGAAGTGTATCTTCCTTGGCTATGCTTCTGGAGTGAAGGGATACAAGTTGTGGTGTCCTGAGTTGTCTAAGGTCTTGTTGAGTAGAAATGTTATTTTCAAAGAGACAGACATGCTGAGTAAGAGGGAGGATGTTTCTTCACCTGGTGTTCCGAGTGCTCCAAGTGTGAACTTGCAAAAGTCAAAAGTGCAGGTGGAGTTTGATGCTGATCCAGAAGCGAGTTCCTTCCGTGATGTTGATTACCATGGTCCTACTCATGGTGGGTTGTCTGATGAAGCTGAGAATATTGGCACAGTTGAGAGAGAGGCAGCGTATTCTATTGCTAGAGACAGGCCCAGAAGAATTATCAGGCCTCCACAGAAGTTGGGTGAGGTTGATATTGTTGCTTTTGCCCTGAATGTGGTATAAGAAGTTGATAGCTGTGAAGAACCATCTAGTTACTCAGATGCTGTGAAGTCGAAAGACTCTGCTAGATGGTTGGTCGCTATGGAGGAAGAGATGGAATCTCTTCACAAGAATAAGACTTGGGAGATTACTAAGCTGCCTAAGGATAAGAAGGTTGTCAGCTGCAAGTGGGTATTCAAGAAGAAGGATGGTATACCTGGAGTTGAAGAGCCTAGATACAAGGCTAGGCTAGTGGCTAGAGGATATAGTCAGATTCTTGGTGTGGACTTTAATGAGGTATTTTCACCAGTTGTGAAGCATACCTCGATTCGTTCTCTTCTTGGTATTGTTGCTATGCAGGATTTGGAGCTTGAACAGCTTGATGTGAAGACAGCTTTCTTGAATGGAGAGCTTGAGGAGCGGATTTATATGGCACAGCCTGAGGGTTTTCATGTTGAAGGCAAAGAAGACCATGTGTACTTGTTGAAGAAGTCCCTGTATGGCCTTAAGCAGTCTCCGAGGCAGTGGTATAAAAGGTTTGATTCCTTTATGATTTCTCATGGTTATGAGAGGAGCAAGTATGATAGTTGTGTTTACCTGAAAAGGCTACGCGATGGTTCCCAAGTGTATTTGCTCCTGTATATGGATGATATGTTAATTACTGCCAGTGACAAAGAAGAGGTGAGAAAGCTCAAAGCTCTGTTGAGTAGCGAGTTTAAGATGAAAGATTTGGGTCCTGCTAAGAAGATTCTTGGTATGGAGATTGCCAGAGATAGAGGAGCAAGGACGTTATTTCTGAGTCAGGAGAGTTACATTGAAAAGGTACTTGACAGATTTGATGTGACTGGTAATCCTGTGAGTACTCCTCTTGGTACACATTTTTAGCTTTCGTCTGCCTTATCTCCACAGTTAGCTGCTGAGGTCGATTACATGTCTGGTGTTCCATACTCCAATGATGTTGGTTCTCTGATGTATGCTATGGTTTGCACACGCCCGGATTTGGCCTATGCTGTGAGTGTCGTTAGCAGGTTTATGGCAAATCCTGGAGAAGGTCATTGGAGAGCAGTGGAGTGGATTATGAGGTACTTGAAGGGTACCAAGGGCATGTGTCTACAGTTTGGAAGCACCAATGATGGAGTTGTTGGTTTCATTGATTCCGATTATGCTGGAGATCTTGATAAGTCTAGGTCCTTGTCTGGATATGTCTTCACTCTTGGAGGATGTGCTATCAGTTGGAGAGCTTATCTATAGGCCACAGTGGCGTTGTCTACCACTGAGACAGAGTACATGGCTATAACTGAAGTTGTGAAGGAGGCTATCTGGTTGAAAAGTTTCTTCAGTGAAATCTGTGAGAAGCTGCAGGTCAGTACAGTGTACTGTGATAGTCAAAGTGCTATCCATCTCACGAGGGATGCTATGTATCATGAGAGGACAAAGCACATTAATGTGAGGTACCACTTCATTCGGGGGCATATTGCTTAAGGTGACATTGTTGTGAGCAAGGTGGGTACAAAGGACAATCCTGCAGACATGTTGACGAAGCCACTTTCTGGTACTAAGTTCGAGCATTGCTTGGACTTGGTAGGTGTTCGTGCTTGATGCTGATAGCCCTTAGGGGCTGGTGGTGAAGGTGGAGAAATGTTGATGTTGGAGTCATAGAATTTGGTCCAAGGTGGAGATTTGTTAGGGATTGTTGCAAATTCCTAATTAGAGTAGGGCTCTATTTCCTGATCAGAATAAAGTACTAGTCTTCTATATATATACGGCCTATGCCTAGGTCTTATTTGTACTAGTTGAGAGTTGTGAGATAGAGAGAACCCTCACGGAGGCCTTGTAACCGATTAGACTCACATAGTGGACGACTCTCCTTTGCCCGTGGTTTTCTCCCCGTCTTGGAGTTTCCACGTAATTCTTGTGTCTCGTGTTTTACTCGTTTCGATCTTATTTCTCAACAATAACAAAAGGACCACTTCACAAATAAGGTAATCAAATAATCATATATCAAACATAACCAGGAGTTTAGATAGACATTTACAAATACATAGCACAAATCGGATGAACTTCAAATAGGTCTAGATAGTGTCACTCCCACACCGACTTAAAGATACCATATCTTAAAGGCGCCATCAGAAACCAACCCCGCCGGCCAAATATCATATCATATACATATCCAATGTATCCTCAGTATATGTGCACATATGCCAACATCCCCGGTTGGTCACGGATAGACCTTATCATCCCCATCTCACAAATGACATAACAAACATTCCAAACATACATAATACATATTGACCACATATCAGTACAAATCGAAAACCAAATTTTCGCAGCAAACTCGCATCACACCACGTCCAAAAATCTTGCTACAACCAAGGTTTCACACATCAACCCGTTAGGCGCTCTCAAGACATGCTATGACCATTTCCGACGACTATATTAAGTTTTCGACTTTTTTATTGTCTTATTTAGATGTATATTTAATTAAGAATCTTGCTACAATAAAGATTCAAAGACACCATTAATTCAAAATTGTAATTTAAAAACATAACATCTCACACAAAAATGAAAATTTTAATATAAGTTTGCTAGAAATATGCCACATAATACAAATACGAAACACATTGAATCCTACACATAAATCCTCTAAGGAAAATCCATCCTAACAAGAACACAACACGCCCTTTGTATTTCTCCGTATAATATGTATTTGTTATTGCTGGAAATTAAAATACAAAGGAAATATATAATAATGGAATAAAAAAAGAAACAAACGGAGTTTGACTTGAATTATATGGAGAAACAAAATTGCAATGCACTTGATTGTAGAAAAAGACACAATCCCCAAGTACGTAGCTCGACTGATGCCTTATATCGATTTACCCCTCTTTATTTTTCACACAATCTTTGTTGTCTACCGAAGTCCTCTCGCTTACAAATTGTGACCAAATTATGAACAAAAACTTAGCTTAGAGGTCTCTTTTTAATTTTAATTTTGGTGTCATGTTTCTCTCTGCTCATCAAGTTGCGGGACAGGAAGGTGGTGGTGATTACTACTACTACTAGGGCATATATTTTCGCTAGAGCCGGGGAAGACGAAGGCGAAGGCACGAGTTAATTAGATGGTGTAAGGCTCGGGCTTGGGAAGGTCTTTTACGATCCCGCAGAGCAAGGAGTTGTCGGGGATGTTGTACTCGTCCCTGAGAGATCTGGCCGGGGAGAGGACGCTGGCGTAGAGCTGCTGGCCGAGGTAGGTTCTCTCCCACATCTCCGACCTGATGTTCCACATCCCCGCGTTGTCGAATGTCAGAAGGATGGCCGCCCAGCTCTTTGGGAACACCTGCACTGTCGTCCTGCTCACCGCGTCCAGTAGATTGTAGTTCTTCCTTTTCTCTAGGGTCCAGCTGCCCGGCTCCACCCTGTAATAAACATTTTAACAACAAGAGTCAAGTGTGTTACTTACTTAACTACTAGTACACGGATGTGAAGTAATTAAAACTACATGATAATTACTTACGCGACGGCGAAGAAGGAGTAGCCATCGAGATGGTAAGACTGGATGCTCTTCTCGTGGTTCTCGAAGATGATCTCCACAAAGTTACGGAAGGTCAGGTTGAGCACATTGGGCTGCACCACAGCGTCGGCGATCTGGGCAGGCGTGTCGTCCGAGATGGTGTCGTACTTGAACACCTTGTCGGCAACTCCGTAGTACTCGGCCAGCTTCAGAGGGGTCTCCGGGTCGGTGTGTGAGACACCGTTGATGGCGTACCGGAGCTTGCCCCCGACGGTGCTGACGGTGTTGACGAGCTTGATGGTGCGGGTGATGTTGATGGAACCGTAATGGTAGGACCCCTGGGGGTTGGGCCTGGCGGCGCTGGCGGTCAGGTTCCACCTGAAGGACCGGAACTGATTGAGGGACCAGGCCCAGCCCACGGGCGCCTCGGGGAGCTCGGGGGATGCGGGGCCCTTCCCGCCGATGTAGCGGAGGATTCCCTTGGCGATGATGACTGTCTTGGTGAAGCGGCTGGAGGCGACAATGTAGTAGTCCTTGGGGTCCTGGTTGGCCTCGACGAGGACGCTGAAGCACTGCCCAAGGTGGACGTCGAGGGATTCGTACACGTTCTGTACGACGTGGGAGCCCTCCATCTCCACCAGCTTCATGTTGTGGCCTTGGATCCTGAAGTTGAGGGAGTACTTGAGCCCCGCATTGCAAACCCTGAACTTGTAAGTCTTCCCGGGCTTCACGGTGAAGAGGGGCTCGTCGCTGCCGTCTCCCTTGGCGTTCTTGCCGTTGATGAGTATGCCGGCCGGCCTAGCGAGGGTCCTCCCGCTGTCCAGAAGCTTCCTGAGGGCGCTGTGGCTCTTTGTGTACCAGTCGTTGAGGACGACGGTGTAGTCGTCTTCTGGGTCGGGGTAAGGGACGGGGATGAGCAGACGGCTGTTGACGTGGAGGCCGCCGAAGCCGCCAGCCGCGCGGTGCATTGCGGTGCTGGGGTAGTAGATGTAGCTGCCGATCTGGTCCTTGACCTGGAAGTGGTAGGTGTAGTTGGTACCCGGAGGGATGGGGCAGTTCACTCCGAGGGTTCCATCTTGCCATGAGTTCTTCCTCTGCTGGATCCCGCTCCTGCATGCGCACGTACATACATGCCATTTATATTTTATTATATATAATTAGATTAGATAAAAATGAACTACCAGGTGAAGAGGAAAGGCTCGTCGAGGTTGTTAAAGACATTGATGACGATGTTGTTGTTGCTGGTGGAGTTGATGTTGGGGCCTGGGAATTGGTCGTTGATGAGGATAACTTGCTGGGGGACTCCCAAAGGGGAGAGGGTGCCATAGGTGACGTTCCATGTGAAGAAGAGATAAGGGTCTTCAGCTTGCACCCCTCCGATCAGGAATGTCCCGATCACCAATAGTGCCACCGCGCACATCACCCGCGCCATTACGAGAGTCGTCTCCCTCCCTAACTAATTTTCCAACAATGCCTTTTTTTTTTGGGTAAGATGATGGATGGAAGAAGGAGATGTTCTTATTCTTCTACTTCTTCTTCTACTTCTTCTTCTTCTTCTTCTTCTTCTTCTTCTTCTATGGCCTTTGGAGCTCGTGCATGGCCTTCCTTTTTTATACTGATTCAACCATCCGGGGGAAGGAATTGTGGGTCCCAGCTACCATTCCGCCCTTCCCTACACTTGTTGCATCGGACAACCTCGCTTTGACCCCGCCCTCTTCTAATTTTACTTGTCAAACTGCTTGTTTTAGTTTTGTCCTATTTTTACTCCCTCCGCCCTGGTAACATGCGCTATATATGGACTCGATAATTTAATCCCTAGTTATTTCTTCGATTACACATATACTAATTAAGCCAGCCAGCTTAATTCGGAAGTTACACGTGGGGTGATCAAATGACTATTCAATTCTAGAACAGAATTAATCTAGATAGGATTCTGTAATAGTTCCACCAAAAAAACTCAGGCAACTAATCCTACTGGCCACTAAGATTAACTAATATACTTCTTAAAAATCAGTAAGATTTATGATAGGATCTGAATGGATTTGGATTTAGATCTTAAACTCTTACACCATCCCAAAAGAGTACAAGCATTTAATTTGTATTTTTTTTAACAAACAAGCAACTAAAACTATTATTTTTACAATTAATAGTGCTGATAAATACATGTCGTCTAAACAAACAAAAGATATCTGCCTAGATTGTTTCGGTCGTTATCATCATCTTGTCGCTTCATGAATTGTCCCTCTATAATGGTTTCCACTTCTTCATTCCATTAAACCCCTAAACATTTTGTCAAATTGTGTGAAGAACATTTTCACATAGGGTCGTCTCATCTGATAAAAAATTTCATGATCGCTTTCGTCTTAGGTGTCCGTTTTTGGGCCGGCGCTTTTGCGTAGGTGGGTGTCTGCTGAAATAATTTCCTCCGGGGGCCATTAGTGTGAGTTGGCCAATTGAATTCCCC
This sequence comes from Hypericum androsaemum, assembly GCA_963995505.1. Classification (NCBI taxonomy): domain Eukaryota; kingdom Viridiplantae; phylum Streptophyta; class Magnoliopsida; order Malpighiales; family Hypericaceae; genus Hypericum; species Hypericum androsaemum. The sequence goes on from OZ023199.1 coordinate 26,879, forward strand.
TTTATTTTATTAAGCTCAGCGTGCTTGGGCTTCATCCTGTGAGGCCCATGACCGTCCACTGTATCAACCAGGCCCACTTGTACATCTCGGCTTAGCCTCGGCCCAATTCTTATTTTATCCGGCCCACCTTAGATACAGTCTGCTTTTGTTCTCCATGAGTTCACCGGATGCTACTGCATTGGCTACTTGTCAGTCCTCCTGCCCTTTAAGACGTATAAATCTGAAATGGGTCGCCTTCTTGGATAGTTTCTTAGGTACGTATGCATCCAAGTTAATTACAAGGAAAAAAGAGATTTGGATCGATGATTCAAGATATGTACGCATTGATAGAATTGCAAGATTAAATTCGTAATAAGTATAATCATGATTTAAAAGTTTATCTTTAAAAAAAATAATTACAAGGATACGTCCACATTCGTCTCAATTGTGAGAATTTGGACCGAGTTTTAGTGAACCTTAGTGTGATCGATGGTTCTTATCTTTATTGAAGAGTTTGATGGTTGTAATTTATCAATTGTGATATTGATTTATATTTTCATCATAATTTGCGATATTCCAATTACAAGATGATATCTTTTATTGGTGGAGTCAACAACAAGTTCAGAGGAAACAACGAGGTAAAAAAGAGAATTTCTCATTGTATTATAAAGAGGAATTTTTATTCAACGAGCTATTTTACAAGCATGTTAATGAAGTTCTTGATGTTGCTGGTAAAAAGTGGAATCATTTTTGGAATTTTTATCACGGTCGTGTTGCTAAAGATGATGTTGTTCAAATGTTTGATGAGACTTTGATTTGGAAAAAATTTAGTGAATTCACTTAAGATTTGTTTGATGGGTAATATTTTGATGGAACTGGTCAAAGACACATTGCATTATTGTTCTTGTGACATGAAGCAATATGGTGGATTTGATTATGAAGTTTTTGTTGATAAGATTGATCCCATGATCCAAGATTATGAGATTGAGGCTACTGAACTTTTAGGAATTAGAACATTTTGACTACATTCTTAGTTCTTATTTGATAATGTTTGGAATGACATGAAGCTGCATGTTGTTCGTAAAATTTTCTTTAATTAAGTTTAATGCTTCTTTAGTTAAGTTCTTTTACTTTTGGGAAGCATGACTGTCTCCAAGAGAATTAAGTTCTAGCATAAAAAATTAATTAAGTTTGGGATGACAAAGGAAAAATAGTAGTAATTAAGAAATAACTATTTTAGGAACAGCGGAAAGGAAAGGTGAGAAACAGAAATAGACATCAGGTGATCTATTGTTAGTAAAATCTATAGAAAGGAGGGGGCGAGCGCAATAGGAGGAGCAAAGAAAGAGGATCCAGCGGAGAGGAAAATAGAGAGAGAGAGAGTTAGGAGTATAAAAAGGAGGGGGGGATGGGATGCAACAATGTCGAAGAAGAGCCATTAAGCGTCTCTTCTCTTCTTCCACACCTACAAAAAGGAGAAAAAGGGAGAGAGTTTAATTAAGGTAATAACAACAACAAAGAGATAAAAAGAAGAGGGAAGATGGGCGGCGGGGTGATGTTGATGACGTTGCTGTGCCTAACGGCGTTAGGGGTCCGAGGGGAAGACCCTTACCTCTACTTCACGTGGAACGTCACCTACGGCATCCGGTCCCCGCTCGGAGTCCCCCAGCAGGTGATCCTCATCAACGACGAGTTCCCTGGCCCTAACATCAACTCCACCAGCAACAACAACGTCGTCGTCAACGTCTTCAACAACCTCGACGAGCCCTTCCTCCTCACCTGGGGCGGCGTCCAGCAGAGGAAGAACTCCTGGCAGGACGGCGTCCCTGGGACCAACTGCCCCATCCCACCAGGGACCAACTACACCTACCACTTCCAGGTCAAGGACCAGATCGGCAGCTTCATCTACTACCCCAGCACAAACATGCACCGCGCCTCCGGTGGCTTCGGTGGCCTACGCATCAACAGCCGCCTCCTCATCCCCGTCCCCTACGCCGACCCCGAGGACGACTACACCGTCCTTGTAGGTGACTGGTACACCAAGAGCCACTCCGCTCTCCAGAAGTTCCTCGACGGCGGGCGCCCCCTCGGCCGCCCCGACGGTGTCCTCATCAACGGGAAGAGCGCCAAGGGTGACGGCCAGGATGAGCCCCTCTTCACCATGAAGCCCGGGAAGACGTACAAGTACAGGGTCTGCAATGTGGGGCTCAAGAACACCATCAACTTCAGGATCCAGGGGCACCCCATGAGGCTGGTGGAGATGGAGGGCTCCCACGTCGTCCAGAACGTGTACGAGTCACTCGACGTCCACCTCGGCCAGTGCTTCAGCGTCCTCGTCGAGGCCAACCAGTCCCCCAAGGACTACTACATTGTCGCCTCCACTCGCTTCACCAAGTCGGTCCTCACCGGCAAGGGCATCGTCAGCTACGCCGGCGCCAAGGGCAAGGCCTCCCCCGAGCTCCCCGCGGCCCCCGCTGGCTGGGCCTGGTCCCTCAACCAGTTCCGGTCATTCAGGTGGAACCTGACCGCCAGCGCCGCCAGGCCCAACCCCCAGGGGTCATACCACTACGGGTCCATCAACATCACCCGCACCATCAAGCTCGTCAACACCGCGGGCAACGTCAACGGCAAGCTAAGGTACGCCCTCAACGGTGTCTCCCACGTGGACACCGCCACCCCCATCAAGCTGGCCGAGTACTACGGAGTCGCAGACAAGGTGTTCAAGTACGACACCATTCCCGACAGCCCGCCCGAGTCCTTGTCGGAGATCACGGTGCAGCCCAATGTCCTCAACCTCACCCACCGCGACTTCATCGAGATCATCTTCGAGAACCACGAGAAGAGCATGCAGTCGTACCACTTGGACGGATACTCTTTCTTCGCGGTCGCGTGAGTATCCATCCATACCCATTTGTCAAGTTTGTTACAAATATAGCAGCATATTTCTAATATGTATATATATATTATAATAATAATAATAATAATAATAATGATGCAGGATTGAGCCGGGGACTTGGAGCCCAGAGAAGAGGAGGAACTACAACTTGCTGGACGCGGTGAGCAGGACGACAGTGCAGGTGTTCCCGAAGTCGTGGGCGGCGATAATGCTGACATTCGACAACGCGGGGATGTGGAACGTGAGGTCGGAGCAGTTGGAGAGGTCGTACCTCGGACAGCAGCTCTACGTCAGCGTCCTGTCGCCGGCTCGCTCCCTCAGGGACGAGTACAACGTCCCAGACAACGCCCTCCTCTGCGGCGTCGTAAAGGGATTGTCCTTGCCCCCACCCTACACAATCTAAATTGTTCATTTTATCTCTCCATCCAGAAATATATACATTTCATAACCCTCACTTTTTCCCCATCTAATTGTATAGTTTATCATCAACAATCATAATAAAGGCGATCAGTTGGCCGAGGAGACACGTGCAATGTTGCCTAGTTGTGTCGATCCGTAAGAAAAGTAAATAAATTCATCTCTTCTTCTTTCGTACGTTCTTACCTGTAGTAGGACTGGATTGATGTCAAAGCGCGTCCGACTCATCAACATATAACTTACGCTCGACTTTTTTTGATATAAACATACGCTTAACTAAACTATATAGATATATAAGTTTGCAGCAAGTAAGGACGGAACTTAAAAGTTAACTAGTTTTAGATTTACACAATAAATCTTACCAGAATATGAACTAATAATGGCATCAAGTACCATGATCAGTACATTTCTTTTAATGATAACGGACTAAAATTCTTTTAAAGAGATCATATGTTTAAATCTCACGAATGTAAAAATACTACTAAAAACACCATCCCTAAAATTAGTACCGGCAGCTCGATTCTGTATATCAGAAAAATTCGACATCTGAAAACATAGAGAACGGACGTGTGCATGGCTGCCGCCTCTGTTTATTAACAGGAGAACTTCCCAACGCTCTCGTCAACCTTTAATAACCCAGCGTTCTGTTAATTATAAACACCGACAGGACTGACGATTATGGAACTGAGGGAGGGAAACGAGCAAGCGAAGAGCTTAAATATCCTCAAAATGCGAGTAGAAAGCACCTGAAATGACCTTTATTGGGTAACAAACAGCAAACTATCAAACCCACATTATAAGTTATCTATCTATCTATCCTGCCTCTGTTCTTTCCCTACTTGAAAGCCACCAACCGACATTTCTCTGTTTATTTTGCAGATGAATCGGATTATTACAGCTACAAGAATGAGAGAGCTTTCAATATGAAAACAAACAGACCACAAATTGCACTTCTACTACTTAAACCAACTATTTGGAAGCACTAAACAAAACAAAATAAGCCTCGACGGACTGCAAACAATGACCCATTTATTAGTCAATTCCACTAGCAATGTCGTTTCCGGCATATCTGCTTTCACCGTTGGGGGGGATCCACTGTCCGGACATTTGCACCAGTCATTCCATCAATTCGATCTCTGGTGATCTCTACAAAATGTCCCACTACTTCATGGAACTGCTTCAAACCCGATAGTGGGAGAATAATTGAGGATCTATCTGATCCAGCAACCTAGAGTTCACATCAGATTGTCATACTACGATAGAAAAGAATGGCGGAACCAACAGCAACAGCATTTTATAGTATTCAAACATCGTACAAATAAACAGTCACCTCGGATATCCTCAAGAAATGACCTCTGTTGTTGCTGCCAAGGTCGAAGAAGAATCTTTTCTGATCGGCTCTGATAACTTTTGATACTCCCACGTTGCCAATTTCATCCTGTGCTGACAGTTCAACCGACCTATCTGCATTTAAGTCCGAAGCAGGGGTAGCTTGACTGCTGCTATTTCCAGCAATAAATCCAGCCCCTACATCATCAGAAAGGCCAACAAGACGCTCTGATTGTTCAGATGTCTGCGGTTTTGGCCCGCCCAAGAACCCCCGTGAGACTCCTCTTAACAAATTAGGAAATGATCTATAACCAGCAGACAAAACTACACAGACAGAGGAAGGAAATCCTTTTCCCAAAAAAGAAGAAAGGAACCTGATCGGGCAATATAAAAAGCCTGGATGCTTCATGGATCTCAGCCAAAATATTCCTGAATGCTGCCCATCTTTCGTCCCCGGCGCTACCAGCAGGGACAATTATAGTACTCCGGTTTCTACTAACAGAAGCTTCGGATACCTGAGCAAGTTAGGCAGTGAAGCAGGATTTAGTAAGCCAAACATGCAAGCATATATTCCGTGAAGGTAAAAAGCAAATGAAGAACATAATCCCGTTGTTTCTAGAGGGGATTTAGATGCTTCCTGGCAGCCTCAAACTAATGCTAATGCTCAGGTCAGTTAATTGAACAGGTCAGTTAATTGAGTTTGCTAAGATAATAAAATAAATGCAATACAAACTAATGCTCCTTGTAACAGACTAGAAAGGAATAAAATTGAGCAAAGGCCGGGGAAGCATAACACCACGAGTGTTGGTTCAAAGAGGAGGATACTAATGGAATCTGATATCTTGTTTAGCCGCTACTCGTGATTATGGATACAATTTACCACACACAAAAACACCATCAGCATCCACTCGGTCACAACATCGAGTAATTGTTTGCACGCGGAAAAGAATGATCCTTGCTGATAAATTCTCGAAGAAGATTAACGGCCAGACTAGCTACACAAAGATTCTACTTTTTCCCCTTACAAATATCAGTAGTATAAGAATGCCTGAATACCTTGAGGAAGCGGCCCCTTCTGTTGTCGCCGATATCGAAGTAGAAAACCTTGGTGTCGAGCTGGAGCTCCTTGCTAAAGAGGTCCTGGTCATCGGAGCTGACGTAGTAGTTGAAGAGATCGAGGAACCATGGAATCCCAGAGAAGGGGACGATTATGGTTGACCTGGTGGCCGATGTCTTCTCCGATATCTTGAGGTACCTACCTCTAGGGTTCTCCTTTAGATCGAAGTAGAACAGCTTGTGCTCCACCTGCAGCGTCTTACACATGAGCTCCACGTCACCCCCTCCCCCTCCGCCGCCGCCCGGCTTCCCCTCCATCCCACCCCCAACCCCGCCCCCTTCCCCGCCGTACAGTCAGTCCTTAATTGAATCAGATCGATTCGATTCCAAATCAGCACGAGGTATCTCGTTCCTCCTCCTCCTTCTTCTTCTTCTTCTTCTTCTTCTTCTTCAACCATTCCCATTCCCACCAACCAACCAACCGCGATTTCTACCCAAAATAAAAAGACAAATTACTCTCTAGTCCTTGGTTAGTGTGATTACTTCTTGGCTCTCTGTCATTTAAAAAATTATTTAACCGTCCTGCTTTTTTAATAAATGTTGGTCTCGGGTCCCTAACTGACATCAGTAGTCATTTTTCATTTTTTGGTCAAAAAAATGACCAAAATACCCTTATACAAAAACAAAAAAAAAATTAGTCATCTTCAACCTCTAGCCAAAAACACAAACTCAATCAAACTAACCCAGAAACAAGTTTCAACTAACCAAAATTAAAGAACACAACCAAGAACAAGAAAAAAGACTAAAGGATAATTTGCCCAAATAAAAATAAAATAAAAACAAACCTACTCGGCCCATAATCGAGAGCTTAGCCCATACACAAGCCCAAACCCTCTAAGGGACTGGGCTGGATTGGGTCAATAGTACAATTTTCCGGCTCGGGCCGTAATGGAAGAAATGTGGGCCGTCACATGAGGCCAAATAATCTTAACCCAATGTCGTAGGTTCGAATCCTACAGAGCGTGATTCTGTTACAATCTGATTCTACGGTCATTATCATCCAGGGGCAATTTTATCCATGCGTGGCAGTTTTTTTATTTCCTTATTGCACTCGTGTCATTATTAGATTTTATGCAATCAAAGAAGACTGCCACGCGTGCTCCTTAATAGCAATTAATCACCCTTTTTTTTCTTTGCTTCTATATCAAGGTAGTATTATTTTTTTATGTTCCCTTTTTTTTAATGTGGCCTCGCTTCTATTTCTTCGTTTTGATACTTAATATTAATATATTCTAAAAAATACTAATATTAATATTAAGGCCAGTTAAAATTTACTATGGTATACCAAAATCACTTCACATGGTATAACAAGATGATATACCCAGCTATGTCTAAATGGCATGTTCGGTTCATATTTAATAAATTTTATAATTAATTAAATAGCATGTCCGGTTATGTAAAAAATGCATGTTCGGCTATGACTAATGGCATGCCCGGCTTTGTCTAAAGGCATGCCCGGTTAATATTTAATATAAATTATAATAAATTAAATAAATAATCAAATAGTAAACTCGGTTACGATATAATGGCATATTCGGTTATGTCTAAATGGCATGACTGATTAATATTTAATAAAACTTATAATTAATTATATAATTAATCAAATGATAGACCTGATTACGATAAAATGGCATGTCTGGTTATGATATAATGGCATAATCGGTTATGTCTAAATGGTATGCCCGGTTAATATTTAATCAAACTTATAATATATTAAATAATTAATCAAATAGCAATCTCGATTACGATAAAATGGCATGCTCGGTTACAATAAAATGGCATGCCCAGTTATGATCAAATGGCTGGTCTAGTACGATAAAATAATATGCCGGATTATCACTAAATGGGAGACTCAAGTACGATAAAATGACATTTTCGGTTACAATAAAAAGACATGCTCGGTAATGACCAAAATAGCCCGATGACTCGGCCCATAATTGACAGCTTAGCCCATACACAAGCCCAAACCATGCTTTTTGGATGAAAAGCCCAAACCTTGTTGACGATTAGCATTTTAGCAGAGAAAGAGGAGAGGGGGAGGGGCGGGGGTGGGGGTGGGGGGCAAAGAGAGAGATTGAATTCAACAAGATGCCAGTTTGTTTCATCGGAGACGGGGGCTTGACTCGGCACTGATGCTTTTCCCTCCTCATTTGGTTAGTGATGCAGGGGAACGTGGATAGGAGACCGCAAATCCGTTGATTCTGAGAATACCCAGAAAATACGATAGAGTATCGATCCGTTGATTCTACGAATACCGAAAAATGACACAAATAATAGAGAAAATCCTTATTTTTTAATATCAATATTCAACCAAACTTTATGATTACATAGGGTTTGTATATAAAGACATCGACGACATAGAATATTACTACGACTCCAATAAATAAACTAATAGAAATAAAGCAAGAAACCTATTAGAACTAGAAGACGAAATACTAAAGCAAATCAGAAACAAATCTAAGTCGAAGCCTTCGGACGGGATAATTGTTCATCTCCATCATTCTCCCCCGGTTGGAGAAATTTGTCCTCGAATTTTGTGTGGTCGACCAGTTCGAGATCTTCATTTTTGAGCAACGTGGTGATACTTGAAGTCGTCCCTCCCAACAGAACAAATACTTGGAAATCAGGTACCAGCAAATGCTCTCCATATGAAAGACCATGAACGCATCTTTTCGAGCATGTCATTCGGCATCCTTGAGGCTATTCCACAAGTTCAACGACGTAGAACCCTCAACATAGTCAAACTTGTCAACGCTGAGAAAGTCAATGTGCTCAACATACTCAACACAATAATCGTGGCACATGGGTACACTCGTAGCATCAATAACTCCAGTATCAATAGAAATTGCATGTTGCGTCATGTCAGTAGCATCAATAACACATTACTCGTCAAACAGCTCTCTCAAAGAATACAATGGTGCTTCAGATTCATCAAAATATTCTTCATCAAAGCAATCTTGAGAAAACTCACATGCATCAACCTCTTCCTCCTCGTCAGGGTAGGAGTCATAAATTGGCTCAGCAAACAAGACAATGTCGGATTCACCAAATTCATCGAAAGACTCTTCAACTTCGTCAGCTTGTGCACCTCGTTGCTTCTTCAAGATCTCCTCCATCTCTTGTCTCAAACCATCCAAATTAGCTTGAAACTCATGCAACTTCTTGACCATTTGACGAGTATATTATTCCCAAAAGGACCAATCTGTGAATTCCAAAATTCTGCCTGACCCAAAGTGTAATGTACTCATTGGCAAATTCTGGATCAATCACTAAACTCTGCACAAATCTTCAATTAAGCGTAAAAGGACTAATCTGAAAAGTCAGATAAGATGCTTGGATCAAACTATAATTTTACCAGTGGCAAACTCTGAAACAGTCAGCAAACTTCTGCCAAATGTCAATCAAGTCAAAATTCCAAATTCAAGCTGAAACCCTAATTAGAGAAGGAAAAATTCTCAAACCAGAAACCAAGGAGGTCGGCGGCGGACTGTAGGATGGGGCCAGCTGGCAGTGGACCGAGCGGTGCAGTTCGAGCGCCGTCGTCGTCGGGACGGGGCGGTGGCTTGCGGAGGTCGACGGCTATGGTCTCTTTGAAACCCACTGTCGGGTTTCGTCCTTCCACGGGGAGAAGCGGTGGCGCTTCTCTGGGAGGTGCTGACGGCTGGGTTTGACTAGTACGGCGGGGCGAGGCTCGGCGTCTGGTGGGGGTGGCGACCGGTGACGAGGACCGGCTGACAGCGGGGGCGAGGGGCCGAAGGCGACGGCGGGGTTTTCTTTGTAAAACTCTGGTTCGACTTCTCTTTTTTGTTGAATTTTTTTTTTGGATTTTTTTTTATAGAACGAACTCCGATCAGGAGGATCGAACACGGTCGAACACCACGAGGATCGAACACCACGAGGAACGAACGCAGCTCTTGATACCAACTGATGCAGGGGGGAACGTGGGTAGGAGACCGCAAATCCGTTGATTCTGAGATACCCGAAAAATACGATAGAGTATCGATCCGTTGATTCTACGAATACCGGAAAACGACACAGATAATAGGGAAAATCCTTGTTTTTCAATATCAATATTCAACCAAACTTTATGAATACATAGGGTCTGTATATAAAGACATCAACGACATAGAATACTACTAGGACTCCAATAAATAAACTAATAGAAATAAAGCAAGAAATCTATTAGAACTAGAAGACGAAATACTAAAACAAATCAGAAACAAATCTAAGTCGAAGTCTTTGGACGGGATAATTGTTCATCTCCATCAGTTAGTCGAATACACCCTCCTCTAGTCTTGGTAGGTTATATGCTTTTCAGATGAAGAACCATATCAAAGCATTAGAGATGTTAATTGATTAGAGAGAGATGTTGGAAACAAAATACAATTGCTGCTTTACTCACTTGCTAATACACAGAGAGAAAAGGATCACTTACAAGTTGACACTTGTAAATTTTTACTTACTTGTAAAGTTTATTTAAAGCTTTGGCAATCAGGTTTCAGCCAAAAGCTTTTTTGCTAATAAATATAATGCGCCAGACAGCCAAAAGCTTGTCCATTCTTGCAAAACCAAAGACCGATGGGGTTGGGGGCTCGATGTGGAGTGCTCAGCTTCTTCAACTTCCATGCCACGCTGTTCGGGTCGGGGTAGCAATCTCTCTTTTTTAGTCTATTCTTTGCACCAGAAACATTTTAGCTCTGTGCCAAACCCGAGCATAAGAATGATCTCACATCAAATCAAAGTGTTAGACCAGAAAAGAAGTCGTGTTCGAGCCCTAGTTCATAGAATCCCAATCCCAGAAGTGCACTAGCACATAATACCTCTGTTTTCTCCCAGAGGGTAAGGCTTGTTCCTGAGAAATTATATATTTTTTTAAAAAGTAATGTCAGAGCTGTTTAAAAAGGCTATTATTGTTCATGCAAGATCAAAGAAAGTTCGTCTTTAATAGCTGTCAGAACAATTTCGCAATCGTTACCTGTTGTCTGTGGCTCAACTATTGGTATATCAAACGCCTTGGGAAATAGTGCTCGTCGAGATCGCAGTGCAAGTGGATGCATTCTGGTTACCTCTCTGCATACTTGCTGCTGACTGCAAGACCTTACTTCTGATTCAGAGACAATCCTGTGCCCTTTTCCTTTTGAATGCATCAAATCGTTGTCTGACAAGGCGTCGTGTGAAGAAGAAGTAGAGCCCCATCCGTCTTCCTCCATGGTCTTGCTGTCAGTTGTCTGTGAGGAGGAAACTGAGTCGCATTTTGATTCGTCATCAAACAAATCCTTTAAGGTAGTCGCTGGTTTGTCTGTCACCATCTTCAATGTCAATGTTTGAGCTTCCACTTTTCCGATTTCATTGACACGGTCTCGACCGTTGGACAAGACAGTGGTTATGTGATCAGTTTCCTCTGTCCACGTACTCTCTTTGCCAAGGTGGATAAGACCCGCCGTGTGCCGTCCATTTGGAGCTCTTTCATGTTCTTGCAACCCTGTGGTTTTAAAATCTGTGTCATTAGTTCCCTGGCTGCATTCTGAAGCATGGTCGATGCTTATGTTCAACCCCGCCAAACAGCTATATCTGGAAATGCTGCAGTCAGAATTATAGTCTGAATGATTTTTGAAAGGAAAAGTCACAGATTCGGCACGATGGGATGATTGCCTTCTCCTTCTTGCATTTGACTGTTCCATAGTTTGGTTAGCTGCTGCAGATTTTCCTTGGCTGCAGATGGTGGGTCTCATGAACCGGGGCATCTTTGACGAGGGAGCTGCTGTGCTTGCTGCAACCCTGTTCTTTGAAACTGGTTCTTCAGCCCATAAGTCACAAACTTCCATCTGCTCTTTGGAACATATGGCATTCCCTGTCAGTTTCTCTATATCTTTGTTTATTCTCTCAGTTTCTCTTCTAATTTGCAGCTGCTGATCTTCGATTTTTTCCAATTTTTGCTGCAAATATGCTATTGCAGTTTCTTTCTGCCATTTCATTTCCTGAGTTGAGAGAGTCAACTGGTCAGTGCTTCGTATGGCAAATATGCTCATCTCTTAATGTAACATGTTCTTTTATCGTTTGAATAGCTAGACCAGTAGAAGTACTTTGCAAGCTTAAACTACGGAGTCCGTCATAATGAATGTCTCCAATGCAGTGATTTGAAAGCAGTGAACAAGATTAATCATGTGCTAGCTAGCAGGTTGACTTACAAGTGTGCTGTCCTGTCCTAGGTGAATGCTCTTCACTCTTGTTGCAAAATTCAAAGAGCATATGGTCTCACAAATATCGTCTTCTTTGGGACTGACGTGAACTAGCATCAATGCCTTTGAATCATCACCTATGGTCACGAGGGTTAGGAAAATGACCCCAAAAAAAACATCATGATGATGACAGCAGACAGACGGGAAGTGGACATGTTCATCTTATTTGCGTGAAGCATATTTAATTTGATCATTTTCCTACGCATGCTTCAAAAATTTCATGCATATTAGGAAAGAAAAGCATATCAGATTGATTTTCTTTAACATTTGCAGGTAGATGCACGAAGAGTGATTCATTACCTAGAGAATCTTTGAGAACTTGTGTTAGCTTGCTATTCCTGTCAAAAATGGAAATTCTTAATTCACTTCCACCAGAAACTATGAAAAATACTAGGTTACTGGTTTGATAGGGTAATGTTCAAAGCTGAGTAAATATTCACTATTCCTCCAAACTAGATGAGATGAATTTGTTTCTGTTAAGCTCTCAATGTCTGAAGGATTTCACGAGCAACGAGGCAATCGTTATGATGAAATAGCGTACCTGTAAGGCACATGGCGCCTTTTCCTTTGGAGAGAATAAATAACATCTCCAAGAGCGGAAAGTGACAGATTGATTGCTTTGCCTTCGTCGAGCCTTCTTCCTGACGCCTTGGTCTTCAGAACACGCTCACTTCCTCCAAGATCAACCAGCCACATTTTATTTGTTTCGCGCCGTCTCCCGGTAGCACTAAGACAACTTATTTGGAGCCGTATCATGCTATCAGGAAGCATGGCAAACAATTCAAAACATATTATGTATCAGTGATAAATGACATCTGACTATGCGAGGTATACATGGTTACCAATGAGAACGGCTGGACGTTGCGTTGGAATTTGTGGAGGCAGTTGATCGGAGACGGCGCCCTAATCTGTACAGTCTCAAAGCTTGGTTCAAGTCATTCACTTGGATTGCCACCAGCTTTTCAATTTCAACTTCTCCCTTCTTATTTGTTTGGATTGATAGGCTGCAGATTTGGAAGATTAGCAGTGTACAACACGAGTTACAATTAGTCATCTGTTTTTCTTCAAAATGTAAACCCTGTTTTGGACGAGTTTTAGCGGACTGATACTCACCACGGTGGGAACGGATCTGTTGCTTTTGTTGGCTTAGGAATGAGCAGGTCTCTAAGATTTCCCATGTAGATCTCAAACATACTGAAGCTGATGTAGAGTGCATGGTTACTGCTCCTTGCTTGTTGAAACAGTGCCTCCATTGCACGAGGCACCAGCCCAGGAGCATCTCGTCGACCTTCCTGTAAGCAGGTATCAATCGAGAAGATGTACAGCGGATGTTATTGTCAGGGAAGTCAGGTAAATGTAATGGAGCTATTTGTTTTTGTTCACAATTTGCTGGCGTTTATAATTGAAACGAAGCCTCGCATCTCTTTATTGCAGGACTCAGAAGTCATCCATCTTAAAACCTCTCAACCTTTCTCCCGGCTGGAGGGACGTTATTAGAACCTGCTTCCGTTAACCACACAGGCCAAGAATGTAACATATGCACTGCAGAATAATCTGAGATATATTTATTCTCACCATTGTGAAAGTCTTCCCCGTGCCTGTCTGCCCGTAAGCAAAAATGCAGGCATTGTACCCATCAATGACGGATCTGATCACTGGCTCAACTTCGGAAAAGACCTCCTCTGAAAATAAATTGATCCCATTAGTTCCAGTGATCATAGCTAATAATGAGCCACAAAAGAAATACCTTCAACTTCAGTTACAGCAGCTACCTTGTGATGAAGCTGGGGAGAAGACCTTATCAAAAGTGTAGTTCTTGCTCTTGCTTGAGCCAGCAACTTTAAGAACGATATTGTTTGCATCCACAGCCAAAACAGGCCTAGAATAGCCGTTGCTTTCCCCGGCGATATAGGGCCTTACACGGCAGAACACACGGATATTACCTGTGTTTGGTTGTCGAAGATGAACAGAGTAAACAACCAAGAGAGGATGAGGTAATCGGGTTACAGGCAGATCATAGGCATGGGTTGGAGGATGCAACAGAAATAAATTGAAGTTGTGTTGTGTCCACTAGCAACCTTTCAAGTCCAGAAAGTCATTCAGGACCTGCCTCCTCTCCGCGTGCAGTTGGCTGGCGCAGTTATCCAAGGCGGCAAGATCACCTGTACACGCGTAGAGGCGAGCTATCAGCTAAGACGAAGAAAGAGGTTGGAAAAGGGCACCTTAACAAACACAAGGCTTTGAGGTGCAAGCAAGTAAGTGCCTCTCAGTTTGGAAATGGCACATGGATCGCCATTATTATCATCTGATGTCTTGGAAATGGGGAAGGATGATGCTTGAGAAGGTATGGTTTTGATTATGTCGCAAACCGAGCTGGCCCAGTTGGAGGTGAGATGTGTCTTTAGTCCCAGTAGAGAGTGCAGCTTTCCGGCAAGGTTCCTCAACGGTGATCTTCTGGGTTCCATGAAGGCAGACAGCAGTTCTCTATCAACCCAACTACGAACTCGGTGGCGGGGTATTGTTGACGGCTAGGAAGAGAGAGAGCTTTCAAACATTGAAGATTGGCAACTATGTGTTGACACAGCCGAGCAAGTTAGGAGGACTCAACTCAAGGAGATGGCATTTCTGAATGTGTGTGTACACAAAATATGAACCAGTCAAAGAAGAGAAGGGTCATCGTACCTCTTCTTGTCTATTAGCGGCCATGTAAGTAAGTCTGCAGGTTATTGAGTTGTTGGCTTGTAGCCATAGCATTATTGCAAGAGCACCTACTTCCTTCCTCCCTAATGAATGCAATATTGGGACGACAAGAATATCAGCGGTCGGGAACGGAAGAAATAGAGTTCACCTGCTGGCTGGCTGGCTGTTACGTACGTTATGGTAAAGCTAAGAAGAGCCAGTAAATCCCCCCTGGCTGGCGTTTTACCTCTATTTTCCCTTTCAATACTAGCAACATTAACTCTACTTTTACTACCGAGCGCTTCAAACATGAACTCAAACACAAAGTTAGATTAGTCAGTTTAATAAATATTAATTTTTCGGAGACGTAAACTTCACTACCATACTCACGTGTCTTTTTCCAGTAAGTTGGGATTTCCTCCATTTTCCATGAAACAGCTGTGGCAAGTTAAAATAGAGCTGGCTTAATGGATACTCTCGTAGGGTGGTGAAATATTTGTCAGTTGGTAATGAAGTTTAATTGGGGTGCAAACCACGCCAACAAATTAAAATATTAGAGTTTTGGATTGAGTTTGGACTATTAAAAAATTCTTCTTATAGAAGGGACGACTTTTGATTGGTCAAATTTATTTTTTAATCTAGATTTTTTTAGTAAACTAGAGAAAATCTAGATTAAAAAGTTAACTTTTTTTGATCCACTCAATCCAACCCCAAGATTAGACCAATCGATTGGGCAGTAGAACACCTCACGAAAATGACGGCGTGGGGAATAAGAGAATTGTTGGTGGTGATCTCTCCTTTTCACTCATCTACTCTTTTTTATTTCTCTGTATTCTTTTCGATCAAGTACCATGATTAGGGAACAACCACCCATTGACCCAACATCGAAATTTAATTATTCTAATGGTAGCAAATGAATATCCGGACGTGTTCTCACTCACCCTACGCTACAGTTTAAAATCTTGTTTCTTAAATGGAGGAAAACAAGTGAGAGCTTGGGAGGGGCCATCATCTTCCCTTGTTCGAGGCATTGGATGCTGTGGACCATCATCCATTATTATTCATTCAGGATATGGCAGTCAATTATTCAATGGGATGAAATTTATGTGTACGAGATTTTAAAACCTAGTTTTATGGCAGGGTTTTTCATCCTCGTTAACGTCATCTTTTTCGTAATAACATACATCATCATCATCCGCCGGGGGGCGGGCAATGTTCCGAAACCATTAAGAGAGACCAATTAATATCATCATCATCGCAACGTCCTTATTAATCATAATAAATGAAAAAGGACGGAATATAAGACATTAGATATCACCGGAACAGACTATAAATTCATTCAGAAACAAGCAAGCAACGCATGTGTCCATATTGTGCCAATTTAATCTACATATACCAGATATCCGATGATGCTTATGCCTTGTCCAAATTCTCTCGACAGCTGCATAAATTTTAAGATTCTTGTGGTGCCTCAAATCGTGTCGGTGTGTAGATACATACCCATCATACAGCATAGACCGGATATCAAAATGATGAGCAAAACTACTGCCTGGAGCACCAGCAAGAACCAGGTCAACAATATTGGGAACACACATTCGTAAGCAACAGGTCAAAAAGGGACGTCAAGGGAAAGATTCCGATCATAAATCAGAACAGACAGCCCACTTATAAATGCATATAACTGATATGAGTGACTTGTGATAAGCTAGCTAGTAGCACAATTCAGGCACCAACAGCTACAGCAAGCTAAGGATGATCAGAGTTCTGCATGCTAAATCATGACCATTCAACTGCCAGGTGAAACTTTTTCTTTCTACCACTCTTTTTTTATTCCGTTCTGCGGTGTCTTGAGTTACAAATCCCTTAAATGAAAACATTACCCATTTTTCCAGTCAACTCATCAAAGGCACTAACTAACCAATAGTAGATGGGGGGAAATGAAGAAAGAAAGCATTTCCATTGGCAATGCATACAGTACCAGATAGAGAAGGAAAGAACTTTCCCATGGATTCAAACAATATGTAGAGCCATTGCCAAAACTGACGAATATGGAATTAAAATGGGTAGGAAAACTTACAACTAGCAGACCCGATGATTTGATCTGGAAAACTTCATCGCAGATTGTGGAATTGAGAGATCCATTTCCCATGCTGCCTTCGGCAAGAAACCTTTCTAGTGATGGACGAGAAGGGTACTGAATTGATGTCAAGGGATCTGAGACATATTTAAAAAAAACCCCATTTTTTTTTTAGCGACGAGGAGAAGCTGACAAGTAAAAGGAAACGGCATCGCCCCCTCAGCTCAATTACCCAATCTGATGATGGTTCTTCGAATCGTAAAGCGAATGATTGAGCGTACCACAGAGGAATTTGAATCGACCAGAAGAAGAGGGATGACATAGATTAGATGATCCAACTTGTCATAAAGCCTCAGTTTCAAGTTATGAAGAAGACGAAGGATTTCACCCTCAGTTAACTCTCTTATTTCTTCAAAAGAACATGATTTGCATGATACTAAAAACTCTATTCATTTTCAACGTATTTTTCAATAATTGCTTGATCCTTCTACCCAACGCAATATTGACATTTTTAAAACTAAGCTCCTTAACGAGCTTTGTTCTGATCTTCCGAATGCTTTCTGGCTTCAAAAAAAGTATGTTATCACTCTTCCTTATGATTCCCAATTTTCAGAAAGACAAATCCCCACGAAAGCCCGTCCCATTCAAATGAATTCCGACATGATTGCTTTATGCGAAAAAGAGATCCACGATTTAGAACAAAAGGGTTTGATCTCTAAATCCAAATCTCCTTGGAGCTGTGCTGCATTTTATGTCATGGAAAACTCCGAGATCGAACGTGGAGTTCCATGTCTCGTGATCAATTACAAGCCTTTGAACAACGTCTTAAAATGGATTCGTTATCCAATCCCAAACAAAAAAGATCTTTTAAATCGCCTTCATGATTCTTTCATTTTTTCAAAGTTTGATATGAAATCTGGTTTCTGGCAGATCCAGATCCATCCCAAATATCGTTACAAAACTGCTTTTACTATCCCCTTTGGCCAGTATGAATGGAATGTAATGCCCTTTGGTTTAAAAAATGCCCCAAGTGAATTTCAACAAATCATGAACGAAATTTACATCTGCTCATTGGAATGACACCCAGCTCAAATATCCTATAGTGAGCTTTGCTACAGTAATTCTTTCTTGCCTTCATTCCCCTTATGAAGAATGAAGGCAAGAGAGATGAATAGTAAAGATAAACAAAAGTATCTAGCAAGAAAGATGTTCAAGAACTCCTATAGCAAGAGGTAAATGAGCAGAAGATGTTTGGAGATGCTCATCCATCTCCAGGGTTAGAACTCCTTGGTGCTTTGCAAACAAAAGTTTCAACTTCTTCTTCTTCGTCTTCTTCATAAGGGGAAGAGGAAGCATTGGAGTTCATTGAGGGTTAGAACTCCTTGGTGCTTCGCAAACAAAAGTATCCTCACAAACAATAATAATAATAAACTTTAAGACTAAATAAGGAGATAGACTTTAAAGAGAGGGATAGAGGGATTACAATCGCAGAGGGGAAGAGCAGGTAAGATGATCAAGGGCTTCTATTCTCTACGGGTTTTTCTGACTAAATCACCCTCTGATAAACATTAATCACGATAGAATTCTGATCTTTGGGATGGATCACTCTGAGAATGGATGGAAAAAATTAGGACATCATCAATATAGACGATACAAAAAGAGGAGAATGGATTGAAAATTTCGTTCATGATTTGTTGAAATTCACTTGGGGCATTTTTCAAACCAAAGGGCATTACATTCCATTCATACTGGCCAAAGGGGACAGTAAAAGCGGTTTTGTAACGATCTTTGGGATGGATCTGGATCTGCCAGAAACTAGATTTCATATCAAACTTTGAAAAAATGAAAGAATCATGAAGGCGATTTAAAAGATCTTTTTTGTTTGGGATTGGATAACGAATCCATTTTAAGATGTTGTTCAAAGGCTTGTCATTGATCACGAGATGGAACTCCACGTTCGATCTCGGAGTTTTTCATGACATAAAATACAACACAGCTCCAAGGAGATTTGGATTTAGAGATCAAACCCTTTTGTTCTAAATCGTGGATCTCTTTTTCGCATAAAGCAATCATGTCGGAATTTATTTGAATGGGACGGGCTTTCGTGGGGATTTGTCTTTCTGAAAATTAGGAATCATAAGGAAGAGTGATAACATGCTTT
This sequence comes from Hypericum androsaemum, assembly GCA_963995505.1. Taxonomy (NCBI): domain Eukaryota; kingdom Viridiplantae; phylum Streptophyta; class Magnoliopsida; order Malpighiales; family Hypericaceae; genus Hypericum; species Hypericum androsaemum. Next base: position 45,772 of record OZ023199.1, read on the forward strand.
TTTCGAAGCCAGAAAGCATTCGGAAGATCAGAACAAAGCTCGTTAAGGAGCTTAGTTTTAAAAATATCAATATTGCGTTGGGTAGAAGGATCAAGCAATTGTTGAGAAATACGTTGAAAATGAATAGAGTTTTTAGTGTCATGCAAATCATGTTCTTTTGAATAAATAAGAGAGTTAAGAAGATGCAATCTGCGCGTGTTTAGTTTTTGTAGAAATGGGAAAATAATTTTTTTGAAAATGGGGGTCTTTATTTTGAAAGAGATACCATCGTGATTAACACTATAAGGAGTAATGAGGTTGATGAAAGGTGTTCCAATAATGATAGTGTGATTAATATTGGAGACAAGTAAGAAGGTGGTTTTAATCTTGGTATCATTGTTGCTGACGAAGGCATCCATTTTTTGAGTGATAAGCATTTTAGAGTTATTGGCTGCAGAAAGCTTTTCTTTAGTGTGATCTAAAAAATGTTTGGGGACAAGGCCGTCCTTAATGCAGTTAAGATCAGCACCAGTGTCAAATAAAGCAATGGTATCCAACTGAAAAGTATCAGAAAAATATAAGGTGATACGGATCAGGTATTTACGTGAAGTGACGCGCTTGAGAGCATTAAGGAATTCGTTAGGTTGAGGAGTAGGCTCAGTATGATGACTAGACTCAGAATCACTGGAATCATCATCGTTGTTGATAGGGATTTTTGATAGGAGGTTTTGGACAATAGAATGTGTTTCAAGTTGCTGTCTTCATAAGTCTTTAAGCTCCTTCTTGATAATCCTGATTTCTGATTGTAAAGCGGGAATGGAAGGAAGGGAAGACGTTTGGGTTTGCTTTGTATGAAGAATTTTGGTAAGATCATAAACCTTAGGTGGGATAGTTACAGATGGAGAAGCGTCAATGGAGTTGAGTAGCTTGGAAAGATAAGTCTTTCTTTTGGTAGGGTCTTCGATGTCATTAGCCATAGCAAGGAGAAATTCTTGGTCTTGGGTGAGGACGCAGATAGATTTCTCTGAGTCAGACTCAGAAGAGGAGTGGATGAGCTCATCAAGTTATTCCGATTCTTCAGTGACAGAGCTGGAATCGGAATCAGAATTATTGATCATGAGGGTAGAGATCTAGGCAAGGAGGTCGGGAGCCAGATCTAAGGCATGAAGTCTTTTGTTCAAACGGCAATATCTGGCAATATGACCTTTACGGCCACATTTGTGACAGACAGTGTCTTTGAAACGATCATCATTTTTAAAAGAAGACTTTTTGGAAGAACGTGTGAAAGGTCGCTTATCATGCTTGGGATTGGACTTGGAAGTGCGACGATAGGATTTGTCACGATAAGATTTATCAGAACGCTTAGAATTATCTTTATGACGGTAGGATTTTGAAGAGAAAATGGGACAATGGCAGTCTTTGGAATTTTGAGGGGTGCGAGAAATATCGAATTGTTGACAGAAGGATCCAAGTTCTTGTTAAGGGGTGCGAGAAATTTTGAATTGTTGACAGAAGGATCCAAGTTCTTGTTTGGTCTGTCTCAATTCTTTCTTGATGTTCTTCTGGAGCTTTAAATCTTGGCAGATCTGTAATCCTTGCTGTTGGGTGATACTGATGAGTTCACCGTAGGTGAGGGTGGAATAATTGATAGGGGTTCCGTGGGTGGTTTTGAGAAATCGTCTGACCTTTTCACCAAGCATAAAAAGGAGACCATCGATAAGCTTTTCTTTCTAAAAAGGCTGATTAGAATCCTCGCGAAGCATGACGCGTGTGAGAAAGGTGTTCTTGTAGTGTTGGAAATTACTGAGTTTGTGACATTTGAGATTTGAAAGAAGTTCAGCATTTTTGTCTTTGATGTGAGAAGAATCAATCACCTATGAAATGAAGAGAAATGGCAAAGATGAGGGAAGAAACTGCATCTTGTACAGAATGACCTTCGGGTGTTAAGACAAGGTTGTCGGCTTCATCATGTTGAAGGCTGTTGAGAATTTCTCGCCGTTGGTCTTCAGTGAGGTAGAAATCCCACCAACCTTTCAGTTGGCCAGAGAATCCAGAAATAAGGATCTCAGTAGTGGATTTGTCAGAAATGGATGTTTGTGTCTTGTAAGCATTGGCTGCCATGGTCATTTGTTGTAAGAGAGATAGAATATTGTACTCTGTCATGGCATCAATATTCCATTCATAAATAGAATTGGAATTGAATTTGGCTTGGTTGAGGATACTGGGTTTTTGTTCGAGAGCTATATCCGGGCCAGGGATAGGAGTCGAAGAGAAGGACCTTTGGGGTTCGTGAATATGGTTTAAAATGGGATGGAGAGAGGGGGATGATCTGATAGACTCAGAATCTGAATCCTGATTGAGAGTGTAGATGGCGTTCGAGTTTGGAGAAGGGGTATCGTCAGCAATAAGGGGGGAGGAAGGAGAGACCTCAATGCTGGAGATCTGTTGTCGAAGGATATCAGCAAAATCCTGATTTTTGTGGATCTTGCAGATACTTGTTTGGGAAACTTGGAAGGGTTTAAAGATAGGTTGTTGAATAGTTAAAATAGGAGTCGAAGAGGAATGCGGGGATGAAGATGAAGGTAGTCAACCTTCGATGCGTTCAAGCTGTTTACCAATTGTACTGAGATGGGTATTACAAAAATTATTCCGGGCAATGATACGCCTAGAATTTTGTAAAACATCATCAGTGGCAGTCTTATAAGGAGCTGCTTCAATAGGGTGATCAGCGATGTTGAGATTGATCTGCCTCAATGGCGGATGGGGGGAGGAAATGGTCTTACCAGCAGTGGTTTCCCACTAATTTTGGTGGTGTCTGGATCGAGTAATAGGATTGGTTATTTTGGTGAAAGAATTATAGGAGTCAATCATCTCTGGAATACAAGTAGGCATGAGAAATTGTTCAAACCAGTCAAAAAATAAGACCTGGGTTCGATATTCCTCAAGAAACTCGTAATAAGAGGTTTGAGTCTGATCGCGTTCAGGTTTACAGAAATTTCTGAAAAACCATTTGACCTTGGCTTTGTTGTGGGGAGCATTGAAATCAGACCGGAGAAAGTCCTTATCAATTTGGGCAGGATTGGCAGCTTTAAACCAATTGAGGACAATGGTGGTCGTTAGTTTCAAATCTGCACAGAAGGCAGTCCACCATTTGATTTTGAAGCGGCGAACAAGTAGATTGACATTGTTCGTGGCATCATAGATTTGGAATTCATAATGCCAGGTGCACACCCATGGCAGATAGAATTTCATACAGAACAATACCAGAGGTCCGAAAGGTTTTTCGTTTTAGAGGGGGAATATTTTCCTTTGAAAAGGTTGTAACAACCCAAGACATCCTCAGTAAGGATGGCTGGAGTGCAACCATAATAATTCCACCAGGTTAGGAACCAAAATGGAATATGAGCACAATCGAAAGGCTGGAGGAAAAAGAACAGCCAAGTGTGTGTGAACTTTGAGTTTTGGTTGAGGAAGGCGATGAATCAGGCTTGCTGGTAATCCCAATAGTAATAAAGAGTACTTTGGGTAGTAGTTGGGGTGAGGGGTAGGTGCTTTGGCTTGTGCAAGGGTTGGTCCCACTGCGATGGATGTAAAATCCGCATGATTTGGCAGGTTGAGTAGGCAGGGGTTGAGGTGTCAGGGGGCTTGTAGAAATGTTTTATGGTGATGGATTCTGTGTGCTCAAGGATGGCAGTGTAATAGGCTATTAGTTTGGCAATATCGGCCGGGACCATGTGCTGGCCGGGTGGGAAAATTCAGGCGGCTGCTATTGTGGGGTCATTCTGGTGATGATCTCTTTCAACAAAGAGAAGAGACTGTGTCTGGGTTTTATGGGTATAAACGGCTTTAGTTCAGTTTGGGGTGAGAGATTGGGAGGGCTGGGAAATGATATGGGTGGTGCTTGGCTTTGAGATTTTTGGGGAGGGTGTCGGCATTAAAGCTTGAGAGTTTTGGGATAGGCGTTGAAAAACATCGACAAGTTCATGCGGGTAGACCGGATTATGTTGGAATTCATTCAACCATTTTTGGACATTATATGGAGCTTTAAAATCATCTTCAGCTTCAGCAATAGATGCCCAGGTTCGGGCAGGGACAATAGACTTTGTTGCAACAGACTTTGCTTTAGCTTCTCTGGAGGAGGGCTTTGGAGGCATGGCTACCTATTAGTTAAAAACTCACGGGTTAGGAAATCGGGAAGGGAATTGCTTTCTCCTTTAATATAGACAATATCAAAATCAAAAATACTCAAAATAGCTTGCCAGCGGGCAAATATATGCTTTAAGGCTATGTTTTGAACATCTTTTTGCAAAATTTCTTTTGCACCTTGGGCGTCAATACACAATAAGAATTTTTGATTTAAAAGAACGCTTTGAAATTTAGTAATACATAGAACAATACTTAAAATCTCATTTTTAATAGTAGGATATTTGAGCTGGGTGTCATTCCAATGAGCAGAGGTAAATGCGATGATATGCTCATGCGTGCCTTGCTGTTGCTTTAAGATGCCACCATAACCGATATCAGAAGCATCGGTTTCAACAATTTTGAATGCAGATGGGTCAGCTAAATGCAAACATGGTATATGCTGAATTTATTTTTTGATGCGTTGAACAATGCGTGTATGCTCATGAGTCCATGGGCATGGATTTTTCTTTAAACGATCATGCAGTGGTTTGATGATGCGATGAATGTTGGGGAAAAATTTAAAAACATAATTGAGTGAACCTAAAAAGCGTTGGAGTTGAGTTTTTTCAATAAGTTCATCAGAGAATTTTGAAGCAAATGCAATCGACCGATCGATGGGGGTGATTGTCCCTTGGCTGATAAAGTGGCCAAGAAAGCGCATTTTTGTTTGAAAAAGGACAATTTTGGACTGGGATAATACAAGACCGTTTTTCTTTACAACATCAAAAAAGGTTGTCCTCAATTGGTTTAAAGCTGCCAATCCTGCCCAAATTACAGCCACTGCCTCAACATCACAAACGCAATTCCTGGCCCACAAGGCCAAGATTCAAGCTTTGTTGGCCTCGGCCGGCACTGAGAAAGAATATTTTGCCATTATGCAAAAGATGGCTAAAAGTAACTCCAACGCTTCCTCTTCCCCTTATGAAGAAGACGAAGAAGAAGAAGAACCATACATCTCCCTCAGTGAAGATGATGGTGCTGGTTTCGATGGATTACCATAAACCCATCCCACAACGGCATCAACGACTTTCAACCGAATTATCAAAATAGGTAGACCCCAGCCACCGAAAGCCAATGACAGCAGAATTATCGAAATGGTGGACCCCAGCCACCGAAAGCAACTGGCGACAGAATTATTAAAATGGTGGACTCCAGCCACCGAAAGCAACTGACGACGCACCAAAAGACAACGCATAATGGTGGACCCCAGCCACCGAAAGCACCAAAAGCAAAGATTCTTTCTGCCCCTTATTGACCACAATTGTAATAGGACTTCCTCTCCCTATATAAGGAGGAGCCCTCTATTGTTAACATCAGAGTGTGATTTAGTCGGAAAAATTCGTAGAGAATAGAAGCCCTTGATCATCTTACCTGCTCTTCCCCTCTGCGATTGTAATCCCTCTATCTCTCTCTTTAAAGTCTATCTCCTTATTTAGTCTTAAAATTTATTATTATTATTGTACTGAAGTTTATTTATGTTTATCAAGTTTATATTAATAAAGTTTATATTTATATAAACCCTATTCCGCCGCACCCTCTGGTATATATATATATATATATATACTTGTGGGCTATTAGTTAAGATCTCGGGTTACATCTCTCCGTGGGCCTTATGTTCCAAATATAAACGGGCCCATCTCGATCTCTGGGGCCCAACTCAATTAGTAAATCAATTAAATTGATCGCATCCCATTCCCAGGTGGGACATAGTATTATTAAAAGCCAGGCACGGATATTCTACTGCTTGGCAGTAGTTGCACGGATATTATATGATATATGATCTCATGTGATTGCTATAAATGAAAAGAATACTTCATATAAGTCACTAACTAACTCCCTCCCTCCCTCCCTCCCTCAAATTGACGATAACGATAACGATAACGATATGAGGAAAGGCGTGATCAGGAACATGTGCAACGGGGACGCCTCCACTTCCACGCTCGACCAGCTGCTCTCCGCAACTCGTAAGGAGGACCACAGCAAGAGCCTCGAGGAGATGATCTTGGACCTCGAGTTGGAAGAGGACAGGGCCAAGCCCCCACCACTCTACGCCGGGAGGAGGATGTCCTGCGTCAACAACGCCGATATCCTCAGGTCCGCCAGGAATGCCCTCAACCAGTACCCGCGCTTCTCCCTCGACGGCAAAGATGCCATGTACCGCTCCTCATTCCGCACCCACCACGGAGGAGAGCCACTCCTTCACGGCCTCGTTAGGGACCGCATTATTAATATTAATATTAATAATGGTACTACTACTGCCAACCAGAGACATCGTCATCGTCATCGTCATCATGATGATGATGATGATGATGATGGAAGGAGTGGCGGCGGGGAGGGGGTAGTAGTTTGGTGCAAGCCAGGGGTGGTCGCCAAGCTCATGGGTTTGGATGCAATGCCTTATGTCCCCTCACTTCCCTCCACGAGACGCACTGGTACGACTACTACCACTGGTGATCGTCGTCGTCGTCAAATTAACAACAGCAGATCACACTGCAAGCCCACTTCGAAAGCAGCAACGCCAATTGGGCCGCAAGCCCATGATGATGGGGGTTGGCCCACTAGACGTTTTCGTTTCTAGTTCTCCCTCCCTCCCTCCCTCCACTACATGTTATGTTATATTATTATTAACCACTTCGTTTTTTTATTGTTTATTCTACAAAATAATAATCTAATAGCTATCTATTTTTGGTTTATATTCGGCTCCGCTCCGTGTGCTGCTAACCTACCTAATAACTATTTGTCATCAAAGTAAAACCAATTATGATACGAACGCCAATTAAATATATTCACTGTTTGAATTTCCAGTCTACAAAATAAATTGAAGCCAATTAATCGCAACGTTGCCGGGCCCATTCCATTGGAATTGCCATTGAGCAAGTTATGAAAAACCAACATTATAACTTTAACGTTTGATGCCAGACCAAGCTGATAAGTTAACCATGCCACACTAAGCGTATATATTAATTGGAAATGACTTGATATCATTTACTCAAATTTCTCAAATTTGAATCCAGTTATATTAAATATTAGAGAAAATTCCGGTTAGTACCATGTAGTTTCACATTTTCATAATTTAGTCATTGTGGTTTCAAATTGGGAATTTAGTCCCTTGTGATTTACACACTTTTTTCCAGGGAGCTGCCCGCCCAAACGGTCTTAAAATGATGTCATTTTGGACCCGACGTGGCGTACACCTAGCTACCGACATGTAATATGAATAATTACTAAACAGTCCCAATTTGTTTGTATTTAAAAACCCCATTATTTAAAAAAATGCCTCCTTTGCTTAAAAAAATTCAAATCACACCATTACTTTTCCTAAACAAGACCCATTAATCAATATAAAACTCCGTACACACACTAACCCTTTAAAATCAAACAGGGTGGGACTTTTCCCTGAATATTATTTAGAACCTACTAAATCAATTGCCAAATAAAAATTCTTATACTAATTAATTTCGAAAAAAGAAATGCACCACCGAAGAGGGTAGTATATTATAGGGGAACTAGGACGACCCACTACGCTAACCAATACCGACCAGTTGTCAGAAAACGAGAAACGGTCACCACAGTGGATGGTCTAAGGGGGATATGGGCCACTCGGATCCACTGAGGCCCACCCATGGCGAATTGGCCCGCTACAAAACGAGAACTCGCGCCGGAGGAACGACATCGTTCTAGAATTCTCTTGGTGGACGAGGAGAAATCTTCCGACCTCTAATCGGGTCTTAACTTAAACCCTCTCCCTCCGGCCCCGGTGGAACCACCGTACGGCGAGAAAGGGAAAGTGGAGAGGAGAGAGAGATGGGTACGAAGGAGAAGAAGCAAGTGGAGGAAGAGAAGGATGGGGAGTACGAGAGCGTCTTCGATTTGTACTTCAAGAGGATAGGGAAGCCCATCCCTATCCTCCCCACCGACCACCACTTCCCCCTCCACTCCCTCCCTTCCCAGCCCCTCGCCCTCTCCCTTCCCCGCCGCCTCCTCTTCCTCGCCCACGCCTCTTCCGGTAAGAATTCCCCCACCCCCCCTTTCTTTCTCCTAATGACTATCTGTGACGTCAGATGCTGCTCTCTGCTCTTCTTTTGCCAGGATTCTGCGTGGCTAGGACCAAGGATGTCATGGACGCGGCCGCCGCAACCGCCACGCCTGGCGCAAGTGTACGGGACGTGTGCTTCGTGGACGTCCGTGTGGCCTCCGGAGTCCGGATCCTGTCAGTTTCTCACGACGGCTCCACCTTGGCTGCCGCTTCCTTCTCCCACCTCGTCCACTTCTTCTCCATCCCTTCGCTTCTCGATAAGGTTTTCTTCTCCCTCCCATCTTTATTTCTAGCTATTATTAGCTTCGTGGTGCCTGCTCTTATCATGTCCTTTGTGCAGGACGAAACACCATCCTTCTCGTGTTCGGTAGACACTGTAACTACCATTAAGGACCTGCAGTGGCGCAAGGCGACATCACATTTGTCTTTCCTCCTCCTTTCTCATCAGGGGAAGCTGCATCACGGCGTTGTTGGTGCTCCTCTCCAGGATGTCTCCGACAATGTTGATGCCGGTATTTCGAAATGCCCACTTGACTGCTTGCAATTTGTGTATGCTGATACCCGGCTCTTTGTTCTTTCACTCACAGTCGTTTGCTTCAAGTCGTCTTCTGTTATTTATCTTCTGTTGGCAAAGCAAATTAGCGTATGAACTTCTGTCAGTAGTGTCCTTAGGTCTCGTGGTAGTCTGTCACTCACTCTTTACTGCTAATCAACATGTTCTTCTCTGGATTTTTAAGTTGACGTTGTTGGTAATTGTGGCATTAACTTTGAAATTCTTTTGGTGCTTCCTTGATGACGCAACCAGTTTACATGCCTTACTAACTTGCAAATGCATTTTTCCGTAGTTGAGTGGAGTCCAAAAGGGAATTATGTTGCTCTGGCGAAGGAAGGCAATATCAGCATTTTATCTTCAGACTTTAGAGAGAAGTTGTCAATTTCTCCGCCTTTCAAACCATGGATTGGCGATTCTGATGGTAATTGCATTGTGAAAGGTAACTATATGTCAGTACTGTAGATGCACAACTGTTTCCTGTTTGATGAAGAAGTTTGTTAGCTGTTTTTGCTATGTTCCTAGATTTTTATGGGATGATATTGCGCTGTTTTTTCAGTATCATAAGTCTGTGTATTCTTGCATGAACAACCAGGAAATTTGTTGCATTTTTATGCGAGTGTTAGTTAGATGCATTTGATATTTGATAATTTATCTTTTTTCCTGCATCTTAACCTTTGTGGCAATCTTCTTGCACTTGGCTTTGATGACTTTCAACTCAAGAAGATTTAGTTTCTGCTCTCTGATCCTCTCTACACCAATTATTGATGTTCTTTTTTATATTAATTATTGATCTTCTATCATAATGTATTTGCTAAACAAACTTTTACACTGAGTCTGATCACATTCCCTTTGAAAACCTCTATCAGTGGATTCTATTAGGTGGGTCCGACAAGATAGTCTGATTGTTGGATGCTTTCAGCAGACTGCTGACAGTGAAGAGGAAAGTTACCTTGTACAAGTGATCAGAAGCAAAAACGGAAAAATAATTGATGTTAGTTGTTGTTCCCTTCACCTAGTAAAGTCGCGTTGATGATCTTTTCCCTTTCATGGAAGAAATCATAACTCTCTCTCAGCTATGGGCACAGATTCGTTAACTATCAATTCATGTTATATATGCTGTAGGTTGATTCCGAATTATTTGCAGTATCATTTCATGACTTGTATTCGGGAATTGTTGATGATATTGTGCCCAGTGGAAGTGGACCATACTTGCTGTTGGCCTACTTAAAGCAACGGTATGCTGTAATTTCATCTCTATCAGGCTTGTTTATTTCAGTTTGAATTAACACTTGGCCTTAGTTCTCGAAGTTTTACCACTGAAATCGGCCTAAATAAGCATATAAAACCTGACCTTTTGATTGAAAACCACATCAATTTTTTCTGGTTCCATGTTTGATGGATATGATGGTTTGAGGGACTAAATGATTTGGAGGATACAAGCAAGAAGGCTCATAAACTCTCTCTTTTGTTTGGAATCAAGAAAAAGTGACAAAACTTGATGAGAGAGTTTAGTGAAATAAATAATTTGACGCAAACAGGGATGAAGGGTCATTTACTCAGTAGTTGGTGGGGAGTGAGAGAATGGGTCATTGTTCTACATGCCTTCACAGACTGATACTTATGTAATGTCAATGTGCTTCAAAACCTCAATTTTGAGATCATTGATAGTATTGTTAGCATTTTGTCATTTTTAGTTGTGTACAATTTTTAGACTGAAGTTCTTTTTTCCACATTCTGGACACGGTCATATGGGTAGCTCACTTTCTGTGTGATCTAACAATACAGTCTGAAGTTTTTGCGTTGTTGTTTCCCTGTAGTCAGCTTGGAATTGCGGCTCATAGAAAGAATGTTGATGGGCATATTGTATACCTTGGTTGGTCGGAGATCAACAACAATGGAGAAGTAGCAAGCCTGGAAATTGAAAGCGATTCTTGGGTTCCTAGGATTGAGCTTCAAGGTGCCCATATAATACCATAGTTTCTGCTGTTCTGGATTATAAAATCAGACTTCTCATGTGAAAGGGTCTTGCTTCAAATACAGCACACTTATTTTCCTTCCATATTTTTACTAGGTTCAACCATCTGCATATTGTGTTATTTAGCAGATTTAGTGCTTGCATACAATAATTAAAATATTTGGCTTTGTCTGAAATGCATTCGGCTACTGTGTGAAGTGCTCAGGCGGTGATGAGATGACAATGACTTGTACTTATGCAAAGATGGATAACGTGCTATTTCTCAGAAGTACTTTAAAGAAAAGAATAGAACACGTATATTCTGTTATTTATGCAAAATATTTAGTTTTGAAGTTTGGAATTTCTTCTTGGCCAACAGCTAATCATTTTGACAGCATCTTATTCCTTTTTTTCCATCAACTGCTCCGTTGTTCTTTACGTTGAGATTGTATTTTGTGATGAAGGCTCTTCTTTTCAACTGTTTCATCTGTCATTGGGCCGTATTTAGTTACTCATCTTTTATGCTGATGGATTACTGATGGTCTTTATTCCAGGAAATGGCGATGATAACTTGGTCCTTGGTCTCTGCATTGATGAGGTTTCCCTTTATGGGAAAGTTAAAGTCGAAATTGGTTATGAAGAATTTAAAGAATTCTCACCTTCTTGTGTTCTTATGTGTGTTACTCTGGAAGGGAAGCTCGTGATGTTCAATGTTGCTAGGTAGTGCTGTTGTTGCCTTTTCTTTTTAATACATCATTGCCATGGGCCCAAGTATGATTTGAGTTTAATTTTTTCTTGCAAGCATAGTGGAACAGACACTGACCTCTCGATTCATGATGAGGAAGAAGAAAACTTAGATGAATTACCCGCAGGTTCTGAGCAGTGTGCTATTCCTGCTACATTGGCTGAACAAACATTAAAACAGACCGACATAGGTCTTGGGTTGGAGTATAAGAGCAGTAAAGACCATAAAATTGATGGAGTCTTGAGGAAGGACCTTAATACTTCTCTGAACATGACTTCAGCTAGAGTTGGAGTGGAGAACAAATCCCATGTTGATAATGTAGGCTCAAACCGGGAAGTGGAGTCAATGCTAAGGAATCAGTCTTCTTTAACCGACGGACTGTCACAATTTCCTTCTCCAAGAATGCACTACGAGAATAGCCAGCGAATATCTGCCTTAGGGCACCAGGGTGGACTTGGGCAGTCACTTTTCAAGCCCTCACTGTTAGAAGGTTCTGCAGGCGTGATGGATGATTCCAGGCTGGGAGCTAAAGCCTTCTCCCCATATGGACCTGGCCAAGTTTCTTTGCCAGATAAAGTTCCACCTGTTGCCTTTGGCCAGTCAAATTATAAGGAGCTGCAGAATAGCATTGAGGCTACCAAGGAATCATCAGAGGGAATCAGACCAAGTTCATCCAATTTTTCAGTCTGGTCAACTCAAAGGGGAGGACCAAAATCATCGTTTACAGAAGGCGCAATTGAGTCATTGCCTTCCATTTGTAGCCAACCATTGTCACTGCAGGATGATTTTGCTCTTGGCAACAATGTAACTTATGCTTCTAAGGTTAGCCACAAAGCTGCATCCAATTCAAGTCCAGAGCCAAACTTATCGAGACAAATTGCAAGTGTACGTGGGTTCTCCTTCACTTTAAAATTCTAGATTTGGGTGTACAACATCGGAAGTTATAAAAAAATGAAAGAAAAAGGTTTCCCTAGTGCACAAGCGCACATGGGATATGTCGGGATTTTTCCAAGATTTTTAAAATTCATTTAGTTTCCTCAGGGGCTGTAGACTCAGAAATTCGTCCAGTTTCTTAACATACTTGAGGGATCTTGGAGTACTTAACTTTCTTAAGTTTTTTTTTCCAAGAGCCTATTACTTGGTCTTATGTCCATCTGTTGCTGCCAGTGGGTTTGGACATATTTATGACTGGAGAGTTGTTCTGGTTTCTTCTTCAGTTCAAAGCGATGACTGATGAGCTGGACACCCTTATGAAAGGTATTGAAGATCCGGGCGGCTTCATGGATGCTTCCACTGCTTTTCAGAGTAGCGCAAATGAATTGGAGAGAGGGACGAGAACTCTACTCCGACGATGCACAATGCTAAAGGTGCTTTAATAATGTTATGCCCCTAGTCTAGTATACAGGGATGCTATTCCTTAGTAGTACACGCTAATATTTTCTGCTTTCATCCTATAATGATTTGTAATCTTGCTTCTATAGAGGATGTTGGTGACACTAATCTTTTATCTCCTTCTGGATTACTCATTGGTTATATTTATTTCTCGATTGGCAGACCATGATCGATGACCGATCGAATGAGATCCAGCGTCTTCTAGATGGAACTGTTCAAGGTATCTATTAATTTAGCTAACACATTACTTTGATAATCCCTTTTAATAAGACTAGGAAGTTGGAAGAATCCTAAACCAGGTGAGGTTTAGTCATGATCATTGGTAACTGTATGGTTTTTATCTTCATTCCTGATTATTTCGTAGGCATCATTTTCTTATCTGATGTTTTATTGGCAGACTGTCCACAATTTTTTAAAAGATGCTCAGAATTCACTCTTTAACTTGTTACATTCATCTTATGCTTCTCAGTTTTGGCAAGGAAACAGTATTTGGAAGGAATTATTAAGCAAACTTCTGACATGCGGTATTGGGAATTATGGGATCAACAACGGTTGGGTTCTGAGTTTGAGTTGAAGCGGCGAAGAATACTGCAATTGAATCAGGTTCTTGCAAGTTTAAAATACTGTTTACTAAATCGTGAATTTCAGTTTTGTTGTTATCTAACTTGGCATTGTGCGTCCGCTGCTACATCTTCTTTACGCAGAACATGACCAACCAAGTAATCGAGTTAGAGAGGCATTTCAACAACATCGAGTTTCAAAAGTTCAGCGAACAAGATGGAGGCCATATAGGTCGCAGAAGTATTCAGAGTCAACGTGAACCAGCAAGGTATAGTACATTTGGCACTCTCTCTGTAACTGGCCACATGCTTTCCCTTGCTTTCGGTGGCTTTTAAGCTTTATGCTTGAGGTGCATGTATAAGGACAAGAAATTATGAAGACAAACTAATTTGCAGAAGACCATGTTGTGAAGTACTATGCTTGCATATTATTCGGTTTGTTCACTCATTGAATTTAATTTTTTTTGTAGAACACTAGGCCAGAGAAATCAAAGCATCTAACTTCCCTAATTTGATCTATTTGCAGATCCTATCAGCCCTTGCTGAGTTTACATAGCACAATGAACTCGCAATTAGCCGCTGCTGAACACCTTTCGGAATTTCTATCAAAACAAATGACTCTATTGCGTGTAGAATCACCTGCAAAACCAAAGAATGCGAGAAAGGAGCTCTTTGAAATGATCGGGATTCCATTGGATAATTCCTTCAGCTCTCCAGATGCAACAAAAAAAGCTTTTAGTTCATCAAAAAACCTTTTGCTTTCTTCTGGTTCAGATTCAGCGAAGGACCAGTCTCGCAGACTCCAGCAGAGTGCCCCAAAGTGTTCTGATCCTGAGAGCTCAAGGAGGAAGAGGGACTCGCTTGGCCCGGTATTTTTTTGCTCTCCTGAGTCGGTTTCCCTACGCATGTTTACAAAATCTTTGGTATCTTCACCACTGGGTTGTTCTTCTGGCGTTTGTCAACCCAGTGAAGATCGGCGGCACGGAGGTTATCTTTTAGATGAAAACATCATTGATGATATGTTCACATATTAGTGAGCTTGTCACCACTATTCGGTTTTACTTTTAGCCTTTTGCAACCTCATGTCATGTTCTTAGATTAATTGTTTAAACAGCTTTTTCTTCCCCCTCTGCTAACCAATGACCTTTGGCAGAGCTGGGCAAATTTTGAGCCTACAAAGACAACTGTGAAGAGGATGCTTCTCCAAGATCAGGAAGGAAGCCCGAGTAAGTCATCGTCATTGTTCGACAGACATAATTCAAGTTCTCCTCTGACGGGAAAACTAGTTAGTATACACTCCGAGGACCAGAAGCACCATTCAACTTTGATACATCCGTCTAGAAACAAAGGTGTGAATGACCAATTGCAGAGGCTTTTTAAATATGTGCAAATCTCTTTCTTCTGAATGAAATCCAGGAAACTAACTTACCATCTGTTGCTTCTTTGTCTCAACGATGCACAGTTGCTGGGTTTGCATCTGAAAACCAAGTTTTCGATGACAAACGCTTACAGTTTGGATCAACAAGACATGCGTCGCCCACAGTACAAGGGATAGGCTCCCCATCTCCCATCTCGACATTCTCTGGGTCTCATCTGATGAATCAAAATCTTGCCAAGGAAAACCACAAGATGACTGTAGATACCTCGAGCAATTTAATACAAAAGTCTCCTCAGCTATCTGGTGCTAGTTCAATGCAGACGTTATCTGTTGAGCAATCCAGGTCAAAATCTTCCTTCCTTCAGGGTAACACTCCCCCGGTTGCAGCGGCTCATGGATCTCGCTTGGTGGGCCAGAATTTTACTGTGGAATCTCACAAGGAAAGTGCAGAGAAATCGAGCATTAGCATTCAGAAGCCTGTTGGGCAACCTGAAACTACACCTCCTCAAAAATCAGGAAGCCTTACAATTCCATTTCCATTTGTGAACAAGGCAAGTGAGGTACAGAAAACAGATAATAACAAGGGGGGGCCTGGTGACAAGGCATCCTCATCGCCATCACTC
Organism: Hypericum androsaemum; assembly: GCA_963995505.1. Taxonomy (NCBI): domain Eukaryota; kingdom Viridiplantae; phylum Streptophyta; class Magnoliopsida; order Malpighiales; family Hypericaceae; genus Hypericum; species Hypericum androsaemum. Next base: position 61,177 of record OZ023199.1, read on the forward strand.
TCAACAGCTCAATCAGTTTCACCAAGCAATCCGCCTTCCCAGTCTGCCCCATTTTCAGCTGGACCTCCTCCTGCAGCTGCTTTACCCTCTAGCAAGTCTGCACCCATCGAACTCTTCAGTCAAGCAGCTTCCACGACATCAAAATCATCAACAGTTCCTGTTCTGATGCCCACCCAGTTCGTATCTTCTGACCATTCAGTGATTCCCACTTCTTCCAAACCGTCAGCTGCCACTTCGGAGTCTTGTAAGTTGGAATGCCAGCCTGTTAATGCCGAGACCTCGTCTTCAACAAGTTCAACTATTTCAGAGTATCCCAAAGCAGCTGTGGCACATCCAGAAGGCCAATCTTCTCCGTCTGTTCCAAGCATTTTCAAATCAGAATCTGCCAATGCGGAGATTCAAACACCTATTAGTGGCGTTACTTCAACAAACAATGATGCCACTACAGCTGCTCCCTTACTACAGCCTCAATTGCCAGCATTTGGTTTCAAGCTCGAAGCTGTAGCATCCTCTAGTCCAACTGTAGCTCCCACGGAGTCATCAGCAAGTCAAGTGAGTTTGGATAACACAGCTACTTCTGGATCTCGTTTATCAGCATCCGCTGCACAAGTCCTTGTTGGTACATCAGCCCCACCTCCTACTAACAACAGTGGAAATCCTGAAAGTTTGGATAATGCTGATGGAGGGGAGGATGATATGGAGGAAGAAGCTACGGTGACTGCCCAGGGCACTGAACTAAGTTTAGGTAGTTTAGGGGGTTTTGGGATTGGCTCGACTTCTGTCCCTGCTGCTGCAGCTAACCCATTTGGTGGTCCATTTAGTAATGTTGCATCTAACCAAGCAAGTTCCTCTTTCACAATGACAGTGCCTAGTGGTGAGCTCTTTCGGCCTGCGTCATTCAGCTTCTCATCTGCAATGCCATCAGTGCCATCTCCACCGAGTGCTGGAGGATTTTCTGGTGGCTTTGGTGCTGCAACCATTGGTCAAGCTCCTGCTCAAAGTGCATTTGGCCAACCAGCTCATGTTGGGGCAGGACAACAAGCACTAGGATCAGTTCTTGGGTCTTTTGGGCAATCGAGGCAGATTGGTGGTGCTTTATCAGGGAGTGGTTTTGGTTCGCCAGGTGGTGGCTTTGGTAATGCCAGTTCGGCCAATGGATTCTCAAATGCAGGGAGTGGTGGTGGCTTTGCAGGGGCTTCCACAGCTGGTGGTTTCGCTGCGCTGGCTTCAAGTGGTGGAGGCTTTGCAGCTGCGGCTACAGGTGGAGGTGGTGGAGGCTTTGCAGCTGCGGCCACTGCTGGAGGTGGTTTTGTAGGTGGTGGAGGCTTTGCAGCTGCAGCCGGTGGTTTTGGAGGAGCATCTTCTGCAGCTGGTTAGTGACATATTCTAATATTTTAACGCTTCCCTTTACTCTTCTGGAATCGCTCTGTGGCAGATTATAATGCAAACTTCGGCAGGTGGTGGTTTCGGAGCTTTTGGGAATCAGCAAGGAACCGGTGGCTTCGTTGGATTCGGCGGTAACCAGCAAGGAGCAGGTGGCTTCTCAGGCTTTGGTGGCAATTCAGCTGGGGCTGGAAAACCTTCACAGCTTTTCACACAGATGAGGAAGTAAATTTGACAGCTAACCATCTTTTCATAAAACAACTAACCTAGTCATTTCCCGTCCATGGAGAGAGAGAGAGAGAGAGAGGTGTGGGCCAAATATTGATAGTTAATCTGAAATTGTATGTTCTAGTTCTCGTTAAAGAAAGCTCTCTATCCCGCCCCTTCTATAAGTAGTGTTCGTTGAAACAGGGCCTACATGTTGATCTCTGCTTCTTAATATGGTGAAGACTACTTGGTTGGAATCGTTTGAAACTCAACGAGGAATCCTAAATCCTAATTGTGTTGCATTCTATATCTTTTCTTCCTTTGTTTCTCTCGCTCGTTATTGGGTCACCATGATTATCGTAGTGTCATTGTCAGCTATGACTTCCATTTCCATTTAATTACCGCCGATGGATCGTTGGTGGCTTCCACCACATAACTAACACCTAATACAGGAAGATTGAATGAAGAAAATAAACAGTAAATGAAGAGGTCAGCGATTGCAACAACATGGCAGGCAATAGATCCACTCATTATATGCTAGGCTTAGTTATTGTCTGTTGTCCCATGGGGGGGGGTGGTCTTAAGGGAAGGCATTGGTATCGGTATAACAACCATCAATTAGCTCACCCCATCGCCCTAAATTGCAAGAAGAAACGAAGAGCATGGACGTAACTGAGATCACACGGCCTATTTTAAGACAACTTCCTCGAGGAAACCTCTTCTTGTCCGTGCAGAAAGGAAACTATGAAAAACAAATTGCAGCACTGCTAATTCATTCAGTTGGCAGTCCTGAGCTCGAGTGCATTTGCTCTGCTTGTTCTCAGTCAGACAGGAACACCTCGGTCGGATATCTTCATAATCCTTTTATCCAGGATGGTCCTTTGCTTCTTCAATAGAGATGTCATTGAAGCAACCTTTCAGGAGCAAGGGGGAAAAAAAGAAGAGGAAGCGCGTCTTTTAACAACATTATGACCCGAAGTGAAGTCAAAAGGTGTGTGTATCATAAAGTTGGAAGTTTAAGACAGGTAAAATAGGAGTTGGGTCCTCACCTCAGCTCGAAGTTTCAAGGCTTCCCTCCCAGGAATCTCCCGCAGCCTATCCATCAAGTCTGATGTAAAAGATTTAGTGGCATCAGTCCCCACTCCAGTCTATTCAGCATACACAAACAGACGATAGGCTTGCTTCCCTCTAAACATTCACAGCTACATAAGGTAACTGGTGATTTAAAGACGCTCTGGTATCTTGAGAAAATATGCTTGAAAAAAGTTCGCTAGCTCTAAGCACATGACACGCAGGAGAAGAATCCGATAGTCCCAGCGAGAGTCAAAAGAGTAGAGAAACAGGGAAGGCAAAGGACAATTGTATTAAACCTGCGGCTTGGCTTTCCGTCTTGTAAACAGATTTGGCAAGACTCTGAATCCTCGTTCCAGCACCCCTGTGAATCAAACTATGCAGAGTTAAAAGAAACAACAACAAGAGCCAGGCGAAAGACGGAGAGGTTTTAAGCTTGAAGAGACAAGGAGGGGAGGGTGCATTACATAAGTTCAGTGTAGCCGAGTTTCATGTCCTTCTCAGCGAGGGCAGCGCGCTGGAGCAGCTTCTGAGACTCCTTCTTCATGAGGTGGGCGGAGACGGTGAGATCGTTCACATTCTTCTCAGCTCTCACAAATTGGGCCTGATCTATCCAATCCAATCCAATCCAATCCAATCCAATCCGATTCGTATGGGTATTAATTATCATATCATATCAAATCAAGTGTAGGTAAACAAGGAGAGGAGAGGAGAGGAGATGAGTACCTCCTCGCTTCGAAGGCGACCCAATGTGTGGCGGAAGAGAAACCTCCTGGGGCCTCTGATGAGGAGCAGGGCGGCAGTGGAGGCGACTCCGAGAGCGGCAGCCGGGTGCTCCCTGGCTCTGGTCAGCTCATCTGTGAAGTGAAACGAAACGACACCGTTACTGATCAATCAAAGCAAGCGTGGATGATGATGATGATATTTGATCAAAGAGGAAAGGAGAGGGGAGAATGGTACCCTTGATCCAGGCGAAGAAGGCCTTCTCGTAAGTGGAGACGGTGGAGACGGCGGTGGAGGAAAGCTCCTTGGACTCGGCCAACTTGGAGAGGGCAGACTGCTTCTGCGATTCCCACCATTTCTCTTTCTCCTCCTCATGCGCTCTCTCTTCTCCCATCTCCTCCTCTTCTTCTTCTTCTTCTTCTTCTTCTTCTTCTTCTTGTTTGGGGAGGGGAGGGGAGGGGAGAAAAGAAAAGAAAAGAAATACCCCTCTTGTCTGTCCGTGTCTGTCTTAGTGTTTTCAGTTGATTGAATAAATTTAGTTGTTGTTGGGCTCTCTTTTTCCAGCGGCCCGACCCATCTCACCTTCCGTGCATATGAGTTTCTTATCTCGGCCCATCGTCTGGATTTCTTAATTTTTTTTAATATTCAGAACTAGGCTCCAATGTAATGTTGGGTAAAATACTCGGAATTAAAAAGGCTGCAAACACTAATTAGTTCCATTTTTGAAATTTCAGGACACTAGTTAATAATAATTATTGTCTGTGTCATTGACTTTTTATTCAAATTTTATGTGTGATTTCAGATATTTATTAATCAAAATTAGAACTAGACCGAACTATCGCCTATTTAAAAATGGTAATAAGTCCAAATTTGAGCGAGCTATAACAACTTGGATCTACAGTATATATTAACTAATAAGTCGGATCGGGGGCATGTCATGCTACTTATGTATGTATGTATGTGGTAAGTTAATTTAGAGGTAAGTTATTAGGTTTCACATTCCCATTATTATTATTATTATTATTATTATTATTATTATTTCTTAAAATAGAAGAGGAAAAGCGAGAAACTGAAAAAGAAAGAGAAGGAAACGCCACCACTTGGACATCGGTGGTAGAGAGCAAATGAGATGTAGAAGCCAATGCAATGGTGTTGGATTAGGGTTTATCATTATTATTAGTCTAACTAAGAAGTGAGTGATGTGATGCGATGCGATGTGTTGTTGTTAGTTGGAGGTGAAGAAGAGAGTACTGTTGTACAGTACTATTTTCAGAGAACTGGGTCCGCGACTATGACTCCCTCCAGTACCTCGCCCTCATCTTCCTCAACATCCAGGTCCCCACCTCCTCCTTTTTTCCTACCCTCCTTATTAATTCAATTTAGGGTTTTTTTTTTAACTGAATGATATTCGAATGTACTAGGTGGGTGGGTAAGAACGAAGCAGATAGGGTGCGCCTTGATAGGGTCGCTCGGGGATCTCTACAACGGGGTGCTCATGATCAACCTCCCCATTGCCCTCTGATTTGATGGTGTCGTTGGATCTGGCGTTCCATGAGCTTGCTTGTTAATGAAGAGACAGATACTTGCATTTCATTTCATTTCATATGTGGCTTCTGGTGGTCGACTCCATGTTTGTTGTAGTTTCCATTTCCATGCACTCTTTTTTGGTGGTTAAGTTTTGAGTTCATTTCCAAGGCCCAATCACCCTGCCAAGGCCCAGGGACTATTATCCAGTCCATCAAAACCTTTTAACCCAATTTGGCAATTTCACGGTTTTTTTTAAAGTGAAATTGGCATATCTATCCATTCTCCTTTATATGATTAGAGTAATGTAATTTCATTTTTATTCTCCTTGTCATTTGGTTTGGTTTGGTTTGGTTTGGTTTACTTTACTTTAGGTTATACATAGAGGGAGACGAAGATTCTGGAAAACCTCGAGAAAGGAATTGTCAACTTGTAACATGGTCATCTGTTCGTCGTCTTTCCTTAAGCTAATTGCTAAGCAATATGGATTTAGTCAAAACGATTTTTAAATAAAATGAGAATCTCACATCTTACCTGCCCTCCATTTTCTATCCCCATGTCTCTTTCTCTCTTCTGGAATCCGGAGAATATCAAGACAACCCCCACCCCCGCAAATATGGTGTACATGCAACTGGTTTATTTTTTGAAAAATAAATGAATTTTAATTTTATTTTAATTACAAACTGATTCTATTTCGAGTTTCCTTTGAGAATTCCTATAGCACTTCGTTGTATTCCTAGTTCATGTGCAAACAAATGTTCTCGTCTAGTTGTTTCTGAAATTCTATCTATTTAGTTAATAATAAAATTCAGAAAGTTTATTTTGCAATATGAGTTCCAATGTTCAACCAAACATAAACATATAAAGATTTTGAAACGAATTCATAATATTTAACCCCCCCAAACATAATTAGAGATATTATTGAGTGTGATGTTGCTGCAAGAAAGTGCAGCAACCTTTGCTGCAGAAAAAAGTGCAGCAACTCTGCTGCTGCAGGATTCTATAGAACCAAGATGGTTCTGCAGAATCCTGCAGCAGCAGAGTTGCTGCACTTTTTTCTGCAGCAAAGGTTGCTGCACTTTCTTGCAGCAACATCACACTCAATAGATATAGATTTCCAAATAATTTTTACAAAATAAATGAAATCTACTTTTTTGTTGGAAAAATGAAACCAAACACAACATAGCCTAATTTACAGTGCAGGGGGATAGCGCGGGGTGGGTCAATGACGTACAAGTGTTTTGCTTGCTTGTTGTTTACGGACTTATTATTAATAAATAATATTTTTTTAGTTTATATTAAGTGATATTTGCACAATATCATTTTTGAAAGTTGATACAATTCTTGTTAGAATCTCTATATCTAACTCAAAACTTTAAGGTAATGGGTTTGTAGATTTTTTATATTTATAAATTTGCCCCCTACTCGTGTTTTAACCGAAGTGAGATTCTCAACACGTCTCCTCAAACGAGACCCACCTCAGGTCGAAGATTGCACTGATTTTGACTTCACCAAAGTGCGGTACGGACTTTGGCTTCACCAACGTGCGAGAAATGGGGGTTGTGCGAGTTCAACAATGGGCACGGGATCAACCCGCTCTGATACTATATTAGAATCTCCATATCCAACCCAAAATCTTAATGCAGTGAGTAGGTGGATCATCCACCCTTATAAATAGGTGCAACCCACTTGCAACTTTCGAAGTGAGATTCTCTCCAACAATTCTTAAAACAAGTATGTAACACATATATGTTTTATAAAAATGCAAACTATTTTTTAGTTAAATTATTACATCTCTTGGTTAGTTATTAACAAATAATAAGTAATGGCGAAATATTTAGCAAACAATTACGACTATTGAAGGCAAGTTGGAGGAGAAACCCCGAAAATGCATCAAACCAAGAAGCAATTTGCTGGAAATAGAATAACAAAACAAAAACAAAGAAAGTTTGGGAAATAGATATTAATAATAGGGTAAATTGCCCTCTAGTCCCAGGTCTATAGTGAAATCATGTCTAGGGTCCCTGCTTTTTTAAAAATTATTTAGCCATCCCTACTTTATCTAAAAATATTGGTCTCGGGTCCCTGGCTAATGTCAACAGTCATTTTTAAATTTTTTTATCAAAGAAATTACCAAAATACTCTTAAACAAAAAATAAAAAATAAGTCGTCTTCAATCTCTACCCAAAAACACAAATTTAACCAAACTAACTCAAAAATAAGATCAATCTAACCAAAATCAAATAACACAACCAAGAACATCAAATTAATACAACACATGGGCAGAAATATTCCCTGTGGAAACCCAACAACAATGAAACCCTAAATCCCCAATTAAAGCTTTGTTTGTTTCGAGAAGGAAGAACTAGATCTCAAGGGGGACGTCGCGGCTGCAGTCGCCCATCCGATGCACCGTCCAAAAAATTCACAAAAACAATTGTGCGCAAGAACAACTGCAGCAAAAATTTCCACTAAGCTTTTCAATTTTTACTTCGCGGCCCACCAATTTTTAATTCTACCTTAATGAAAAAATTCACAAGAACCACTTAGTGAAGGTGAAGGTACTCACCGACCACGAGGGGTCATTGTTCGGTGGCGGTGGTGGTGGCCATCGCCAATGGCGTTGAACATTTTTTAGTTGAGAGAGACCATAAATCCATGAAACAACGGAGAAGATAAGATAAAACCGATGGTTGACTTGGGTTCATACTTCTCCACCTCTCCTGGGTTTCAAGGAAGAGGGACGTTTTGTAGAAAATGGATTTTGTTTTTGTTTGATTTAATTTGGTTGAATAGTTTAGTCGGTGAAGATGATGTTAGGGAAGAAGACGACTGGGAAGATTTTTTTGTTTTTTAGTTTAAGAATATTTTGGTCATTTTTCTATCCCAAAAAAAAGACTGATGACGTCAGCCAGGGACCCGAGACCAACATTTTTGGATAAAGTAGTGACGGTTAAATAATTAAAAAAAAGTAGGGACCCTAGAGGTGATTTTACTATAGATCAGGGACTAGAGGGTAATTTACCCTTAATAATATGCCATTTCAAATAAAGAGATAATGTCTTTTTTTCTTATATAGAAAGAGAGAGGAGGGAGAAGTAAAAAGACGCGGCTGAGTTTGGGCGTTGGCCAATTACGAGAATCTAGCTGTAATGTAATGTAAGCCTCCTACTCTCTTCCTTGTCCCTTCCTCCCTCGCTGGTGCCTCCTCCTCAACTCACTCTAAAAAAGAAAAAAAAAGGAAAGAAAAAGGAAAAGAAGAAAGAAGAGGAACCGAACCTGGGTTAGGGTTTGGGATAAGAGCGAGCTGCTGCTTCCTTCCTTCCTTCCTTCCTTCCTTCCTTCTGGGTACGATCTATTTCCGCGATTCTTGTCCTTATTATTTAATTGCAAAGCTTCTTCCTTTTCTTTTTTTTGATACCTCTTATAAATGTGGAAACTTGATCCTCCTTGTCTTAGGGTTGATGATTTCGATCCTTATTTCCGATGAGTCCTTCCCCCCATCGGCTGTAGCTTGTGGGCGATTAGAGGAACTAGTCAAACATCAAAGCTTTGCGTCTCCTTTTTCCTCGCGCTTAGATCCATTTTGATTTTTTCTTCTCCGTTTTGGAATTCTCCTTTGGGGTTTCATTCATGTTTGCCTTGATGATGATGTTTGTCTCTGTGTGTGCTGGGTTGGGTTTCCATGGAATTCATACGCCTTTGGTTTTGACACAGACCCGAGGTCCTCCAAGGGGTGGGTGGGTGGGGAGATCAGCGAGCGGAAGGCGTGGTTGCTGTTCGGGGGAACGCTTTAGATATGGAGGACGCGATGGCAGCACGATATTGGTGTCACATGTGCTCTCAGATGGTGAATCCTGTAATGGAAGTGGAGATCAAATGCCCTTTTTGCGAGAGCGGCTTCGTGGAGGAAATGGGTAGCAATACCAGCGAGAATCAGGACATTGATTCCGACTTTGGATCTGAGCGCTCACTCTCCCTTTGGGCTCCAATCTTGCTTGGAATGATGGGGAACTCTCACCGCCGCAGGAGACTTAGAAGGATGGGTTTTGAAGGGGATGCTGATGAGAATGATGATGATGAGATGCGACGTGGAGGAGGCGAGACCGCCTTTGAACGTGATTTGGAGGTTATGATTAGGAGGAGGAGGAGGAGCTCCGCTACGGTACTACAATTGCTTCAAGGAATCCGATCAGGGATGGGATCTGACCTTGAGAATACTGCCGGAGATCGAGAAAGAGATAGGCAAGGGGGGGAGGGAGATAGGGGGAGAGAGCGCGTCATTTTGATCAACCCGTACAACCAAACTATTATTGTCCAGGGCTCTTATGATTCAAGTAGTGGTGGCCAGAACCAGAATCATACTCCCATTAGCTCATTGGGGGATTATTTCATTGGACCTGGTCTGGATCTCTTACTACAGCATCTGGCCGAAACTGATCCTAACAGATACGGGACTCCACCTGCACAGAAGGAGGCCATCGAGGCTTTACCAACTGTGATGATCAAAGAGAACGTACAGTGTCCGGTGTGCTTGGACGAATTTGAAGCTGGTGCTGAGGCAAAACAAATGCCATGTAAGCATAAATTCCATGCCAGCTGTATAATGCCCTGGCTGGAGCTGCACAGCTCTTGTCCAGTTTGCAGGCATCAGTTGCCTGCTGATGAATCCAAGCTCGAACCCAGAAGGACGACAAGGGATGCGAACAACCCCCCAAGGCAGGGTGACCACAACACTAATGATAGCAACAACAACAGTGCAGGGAATGGCGCGGAGGAGGAAGACAGGGAAGGACGAAATGGAAGTGGCCGAAGGTTTTCAATTTCTTGGCCTTTCACTGGTTTTTTCTCTACTTCCTCAGCTGGTGGAAGTAATTCATCCGCTAGCTCGTCCTCATCATCATCCTCTAGTAATGTGCGTGGAAGTTCTTCCCAAACGGATGGAAACTGAGGAAAATGATGTTGCTTGAATTTGTATGCTTGATGTGTAAATAGTATTACATATTCCTAAACGGTCTTTAGAACGAATTTCTGCTTTGAACTTTGAAGGCTTCTTTCCTGCCCCACTGAAAGTCTTTCAATACATGCATCTATCTTGCCTGTAAATAATCTGTCTATAGCTGTTTCGAACGGTTTGATCGTCATGATGGAACGGTGTTGAGTTCGAGCACCCTTAGCACGGGTGATGATGCTACGAAACCATTTTCCGTACAGCTCATTCCTAATGTCAATCATCATGGTATATATTCAGTAACAGAAGAGCAAAGATCTAAGAGAATACTACCATTTATGAGTACAAGTTTGGGGAAACAAGATTCATCGATATCCATGATCCATAAAATGCTTGCCACAAAACAATACACAAATAGTAGGAGAAAGACGCAAAAACCGAGCTGGCCTGGTAGCCACCGCGGGTCTCTCTCGTTAAGGCAGATCGAAAGACTACCAACATGACGTTGGACCAAAAGCTTGCTGGGTTTGCATCACTACTTAACTGTAATGATCTTGATAACTGAAGCAGTTCCTACGCGGTGCAGAGCCACCACAGAATCTCCGGTCTTGCAGAATCCCTTGCCCTTTGCATGCTCAATAGCAAAGTCCAAAGCCTCTTCGGTAGTTTCTGCATGCGATGCTCTGGCAGATCCTGCGTACAAGACGGGGACCAACCCACGGAAGACGAGGCTGTGTCGCGCGGGAGCTTCGTCGCTGCATGACCAATCAAAAGAATCGGTCTTGATCTCGGGCACAACAACTGATAAAATGGGCATGGCAGGCCTGTACTTAGCCACCAGCTTTGCAGTACTTCCTCCCCTTGTTAGGACAAGAATAAGAGACGCCTTGGCGACATTGGCTGATCTGACAGCAGAGGAAGCCAGGCTCTCCAATGGGCTCATAGGCACAGGCGAGTGCTCCATAATTCTCTTGAAGACATCTCCGTAGTGGAGAGTGCTTTCTGCTTCTAGGCATATCTTAGCCATGGTCCGGACAGCTAGCTCCGGATAGGCTCCGGCTGCTGTTTCACCACTAAGCATGACACAATCGGTGCCATCGAGAACCGCATTAGCCACATCGGTGGCTTCTGCCCTGGTTGGTCTGGGAGACTTGATCATTGACTCCAACATCTGGGTAGCAGTGACGACCGGCTTTCCTTGGATGTTGCACTTGTAGATCATCACTTTCTGTGCCAAGAAAATCTTCTCAATTGGGATTTCCATCCCAAGGTCACCACGCGCCACCATGAATGCGTCGGTATTCGCCAAGATATCGTCGAAATTAGCGACTCCCTCTTGGTTCTCAACCTATCCCAACGCATTGATTAATTAAACAAATGTCAATTCCAATCGTAAAGCAAACGGATTCTGTTTAGAAACCGAACCTTGGACATGAGGAGGATGTTCTTGGCATGGTCCCCGAGGAGCTTGCGGACCTGGACGAGGTCGGATCCCTTGCGGACGAAAGAGAGGGCGATCATGTCGATCTTGTTGGGGACGCCCCAGCCCAAGATATCCTCCTTGTCCTTGTCGGTGAGGGTGGGGAGATCGACAATGACGCCGGGGAGATTGACGTTCTTCCTCTCCCCGAGCACGGCGGAGTTCTCGCATCGGCACCTGACCAAGCCCTTCTTCCGGTCGCAGGAGAGGACGGTGAAGGAGATGGTGCCGTCGGCGCAGAGGATGACCATCCCGGGGTTGACGTCGTGGGCGAGCTTCTTGTAGCTCATGGAGATGGTGTTGGAGTCGCCCTTGAGGTCGTAGTCGGTGGAGATGGTGATCTCGCGGCCCTGGGTGAGCTGGATGGGCTTGGAGTCCCGGAGGAAGCCGGTGCGGATCTCGGGGCCCTTGGTGTCGAGCATGACGGCGCAGAGGATGCCGGTGTTGGACATGGCGGAGTGGAGGTTGTTGAGGGTCTCCTGGTGGTACTCGTGGGACCCATGGGAGAAGTTGAACCGGGCCACGTTCATCCCCGCCACCAGCAGCTTCTCCAGCATCGCCACCGACCTGCATGCGGGGCCCAGGGTGCACACGATCTTCGTCTTGGGCCTCAGAACCACCCTCTTCTCGTCGGAGCTCGCCATCTAAACCCTAATTAGAAGCAACCGATCACTCTCAATAATTTCCTCAGAAGCAAAGCAACCCTAAATTATATATTATTCTTCTTCTTCTTTCTTCCTTCTTCTTCTGGGGGATGTAATTGATTAATTAATAGGAAAAGTGGAAAGAAATATGGACCGGGGACGGGGTAGTTAAGACAGGCGGCGTGCGTGCGCTTCTTATTGTATTAATTTTTGAAATGGTCAATCATTCTCGTAGGGGCATAAATGGAACGATAATAACTCCTTAGGACGAGCAGGTCCTCTTATGTTTTCTCTTCCCGTTGGCCAAATTGTGGTTTGGTGGGGCGTTGTACTGATATTCTCGCACGCACCCTTTCTGCCCATCCGTCTCTCAAAGGCAAAGGGGCGTTATTGTTATTGATTTTTTCTGAAGCTATGATATTTCGAGTCGAATCAAATCGGTCCCTCCGAAGCTTCTTTTCAAACCGATGACGTTCATTTATCCTTTTTCTTTCACTTCCTAACCAAACGTCATTTCCCAATAATGTTATGCTCGGCATCATCCAGGTTAATTTTGTGGTGTTGAAAATTTCGACAATTTCGAGAATAGAGTTGTCAGTTAAAGTATTCCCTATCTGGGGTTGATTAGAAACCGCACAAAATGTTACAGTTTTGGTTTGCAAAGAAACCGCACAAAATTGAACAATTTTTAGCAGAAAACACACTTTTTTGTGCGGTTTCTTGCACAAGCTGAACAAAAAAGTGTGTAGACAATGAGCCGAGCCGATAACCGGAGCCAAACGGCGTTCAGTTTGTGCAAGAAACCGCACAAAAAAGTGTATTTTCTACTAAAAACTGCACAATTTTGTGTGGTTTCTTTGCAAACCAAAACCGTAACATTTTGTGCGGTTTTTAACCAACCCCAAACAGGAAATACTTTAACTGACAACTCCATTTTCGGAATTGTCGAAATTTTCAACACCACTGCGGAAAATCAACCCATCATCCATCCCTCTTTTCTCTCAGCTGTTACATTTTCTTCAACATTCCGCAACTTTGACATCGAACTAAAATTCAACATTTTGCTTGGCGGCTCCAGAAAATTAAAACTTCTGGGGCCCTATATGCCTCACAATTTCTAACCTACCTCGTACAATTGATCCAACCTCTTCAATGGTCCGATTTCCCTCTCTTTCTATTGATAGGTTCCCAATAGTCAGCATCCTATGCAGCTTAGATATTTCTGGAGGCTTAAAGTTCATCATGGCCTTGCGGCCGTCGCTGGTTCATCAACTCTAGTTTCTCTTCTAGTTCCTGCAACACCGTCTTCACTGATGAGCAGATCAAACAAACAGAGAACAAACCAGAATCCCCTACATGATCTTGACTATACCTTCAGCTTCTGCTCCAGGCAAACTGCTGGGGTGGATAGCAACGCCATATATCTAGCATAACAAGACCAACAGTCAGAATACAACAAGAGCAGGGCGTGATGTGGTGTGTGTGCGTGTGCGTGTCATTGATAGACAGATAGAGAGAGTGTGTGTACTCGCAGCGGCTTGGTTCGTCCACATCTGTAACCTCGTTTTTCAGTCCACATCTTAGCTTCACCTATCATACATAAAACTGGTTTTATTAGACTACCACTACCAAAGGACCTGCTCTTCACAGCACACATTCAGATCAACGAGCCTAGTTTTGTTGATCAAAGTACAAAAAGCATGGACCAAAACAACTGAAAGAGCAAAACGTATTGCAATGTTTGCTGCTAGGCGAAAAAATTGCTTACTGTTGACCTATTTATTGAACAGCTTAGCACAAAGTTGCATGCTGCTGTCGAAATAAAAAACCCTACTTTAAATACACTCACTCTATTGGCTGAAACATAAGTGTGCGCCACAACAAGTCTCAGCAGACACTACCACTTTGGGGAACAAGAACTCCAAGCAATCAAATTTGAAGATACCTTTAAGCTTCTATCAGGCCCATTCCAGCACTTATCACCATTTGAAAAGACCATCACTCTGTATGAATTTTCGAATTTTTCCCAGCGCCTGTATACCACAGTAAGCATTTAGAAGAAGTATTAGTCTCAAGTAAGAAGCTTTTAAGACTGCGTATGCGCTTTACTGACTGTTCAAGAAATTGTGTTCAGATTAGATTTTTCTTGCAAAGTTAGATAACCTACCCCAAACGAGTTGACGAGTGACCCTCCTGCTGTGACGCATCTTTGAATGGGCAGACTTTATAAACGTATCTGAATCCAGAATTTCAAATGTCAAATGACAAAACTAATGGCAGAAAAATACTTGGACATAAACTAAGCTGACTAGAGTAACTAGCAGGGATGACATTCATGAACAGAAAACAATTCAGAAGCTTTTTTCTAATCGAAAAGTTTATTTTTGCAAAATCAACACATTTTAAGCATAATAAACCTAGGCGCAGAGGGTATCTTAAACTTGGGTTGCTTCTAAGCTTCAAATGCCCAAGCACCTAGGTTCATGAAGCAAAGTAAATGAGACCAGATTTATGTCCTCACTTGTTCTGCTTGCCCTCAAAACATTGGTCATAGAATGAATAGAACTCCTTGTCCAACCCTGTGATTCCAACTTTCAATCGGCTGCAGAAGTAAGAAATATCACAGAATAAAGCCACAAAGATTATCACAAACTAACCAAAGTCATGCTTAAGCTTCTGCGTTAAACTTGAGATCTTCGACTGTAACTTTGTCAACTTGGAGTTGGATTCCTCGTATTCTTTGCGTATTTTAGCTACATCTGAAAAAAGCAGAGACAAATAAGCAAACCATTTTTTCTGCTAGTACTGAGATTTGGGTTGAGAAGAGAAGCATCCAGGTGTAAGGCGTACCTGACAGGTCTACTGGAGCTTGGAACACATTAACTGCCTGTATGATGTTACGAATAGTCTGCTGAATCTTCTCCAACCAAGATGGACTACTTGAAGGCGTTATATCTAGAAGACAAAATGCAGTCAATTCACAAGGAGATTTAGAACACTAGCTTTGTGACTCAGATAATGTATATCATAACACAAAGTGGAGTAATTAGAAATAAGACCTGAGAAATCTTGTTCATTTTCATCTGCGTCATGTTGGTACGTCTGATCAGCGTCATGGTGAGTGTCCTCTTCGTAATTATCATCCATGGTGTCCTCTACATCAGCATCATCATACTTTCCAGTGTCATCATCTGTTTCTGAAGAATATCCATCGTGTTCCTCATCATCAGCATCATGGGAACTGTCTTCATGATATTCATGTTCACTATCCTTTGCACTATCAACTTCCTCAGTTTGCGTCTCACTGGTTCTAGTCCAACGAGAGGCAACAAGATGACCCAACTCTTCTTTTGACAAACCTTCTGTGTTTTCACCTCCATCATTGGCCTATAATCGCACCCAGAGTTGGCATGAGAGATGGCCAAAAGTCCAGGGAAGACAACTATGAAACTTGATCAATGATACTTCACAAGGAGGCGGACTCACCACTTTAGACAAATCAGTAGAACCCTCACTGGAAGTAGCATGATCCACACCAGGCGTCCCCACAGGTTCTTCTTCAAATGTGCCCTGTTTCTGCATGGAAGAGGAGGTCACTCTCCAAACCCTGGCCAAAAGTACATTTGAGAACTTTGATGGTAACTATGATCAAAGTCTTACCAGCTCCGCTACATGAGATGAATGAGCTTCTATCTTGGAGTCATCAACATGTCCAGCTTCAGGGGCAGGATCAAGATGTGGCGCTTCTTCAGTCTATTAACCATGAGTGAAAATGAAAGTCATGAGCTATTACATTCGACTCATCAGCTTGCAGCATAAATCGCTCCTTGCTATCAGGAGTAGAACAGTATGTGTTTGATAGGATGAACGCAACGGACAAGAGTGAGAAGTAACAAAAGAAAAACCTGATGAGGAGGAGACTCGTCAATAGTTCCAATATGGTCATCGTCACGGGAAGTATCGAGCGGATTATCAGCACTGGGTTGCTCCTTACCGGTGCCAGCACCTTCTGGGGTCTCGGTTGGATTCTTGCTGTCCTTCTCTTGAGCTTCTTTTTGCTCCTTTTCTTTGCGGATCCGCTCCTTCTCTTCCGCCTTGTCCAGTTGCTCTTTACGCTCTGCAAAAGCAGAGGAGCGAAGCAAGCTGAAACAGAGAAGTCCGTCCGGCATAGGAAAGGAATGAAGAATAGGAAGGAAGAGTACCTTTGAGCTGGTGAACGAGATGCTTGAGCACGGACTCGTCCTTCTTGAGGGAAGAAAGCTCGGCCCCGTCCTTGGCCAAGGAAGATTTGGCATTGCGAACGAGGTTGTCCCTCAAAGAAACACCCTCCTTGTAAGTGGCGATCTTAGCCTTCAACTTGTCGCGAGCAACCTTGCCGGCCTCCCAGCAGGTATTGGGGCACTCGACTTGGCCGTCATACTCATCGCTGCCATCACAGCAATCTAGACACACACATTAATTAATTAAGCAGAAAATTCGACGCAGAGAGAGAGAGAGAGAGAGAGTAGGGATACCGCAGATGGCGTCGTTGACACGGGAAGAGAACAGGGAGATGGGAGTGTGGCCATCGTTCCGGCAGTAGAACTTCCCCCGAGGGCAGGCCGATGTGCCTGTTTCATAGATTAGTTAGTCGGGGCAACGGTTCGGACACCTACCAACGTACCCAAGTATATGGAAGAGAGAGAGAGAGGGGGGGGACCAGGCTCGTCGGTGGCGTCGGGGCAATCGCAGAAGTCGTCGTTGAGCTGAGCTTTGGTGAAAGTAATCTTGGATCCGCTGCACTTGAAGGTGTCCCCCGAGCGGTAGTAGTCTTGGTCTGCATTTCAACAAGGGTATATGCGTAAATACGCGCAAAATCAGGAACATCAGGTAGATTAGAGGGAGGGACCTTGAGGAGGGATTCCCAGGTACTTGTTGTTGGGGGCAACCGACTCCGATGCACCGATCAGCCCTACCAGAATAACCATCATCGTTAACATCGCCATCACATTTCTCCTCCGCATCGTCGTCACCATTTCCTTTCTCCCTACTACTACTACTACTTACTATTGTGTCTTCTTCCCGGAGGACTTGGCTCGTTTCCCAGCTCTCTCTCTCTCTCTCTCTCTGTGGATGCGGCCTGGGCCAAGTCCATGGGCCGTAATGAGCTCGGCATGGGTTTGGGTGTACCAATTGGATTTACTACTACTACTACTCTAGGCTAGGCATAGCCTTCCCCAAAAATAAAAAAAAAAGCGGCCGGCGTCTACTAAACTAGGGTTTAGAAGAGGGGCAAGGACGGTGTATATATAATATAAGATATGCCACCATTAGAATGCAATGCAATGGACGCCCCTCCCTCCCAACCAGCGTTATGAGTTCATCTGCTTCCGGCTAGTTTCTTCAATTAAAGTTGTTTGTTTCTTGTGCTTCTTTTTTTATAATTGTTACTTAGTTGATGATGGATGGCCTGATATTGCAAATTCCTTGATCTGTTGTTGTATGAGATGAATCAAGGAATCTATCGTCAGGCAAAAGGGATGCAAAGTCGGTTGTATTTCCTACAATCGGCTCTGACTTTAGCTCCGAGTTTCCTTCCTCCATAGGATTCCCCGGTGACAAGGCAGATACATTCATTCATTCTTCCCAGTTTCATTTCTTTTCTTTTTTAAATTTAAATTAACTCTTTGGATTACAGTCAATTATGCGCCCAATCTTAGATTGATGATAAGAAGTATAGTTGACAGTTGACTTGATCGCGTCCACAATGTGCAAGTAATCATTGACAACTGATGAGATTGCTTAGGAGAGAGGGAGGGATTAGTGTGTATAAAGAAAGAAAGAGAAAGAAAGAAAGAGAAAGAAAGAAAGGAAGGAAGGTAAGCAAGTAGTAGTAACTTGTTCTTGTTGGGCATATAGAAGCGTTCAAACACTAGTGGGGGAATGGGGCTTCATGACTTGTCTGCATTGCATATAAGTGACTTGTTCATCATCATAGTTCATATTCATGTCCCACATTGATTTTCCAAATTGCTTCTTTGTCCCATGGTAATAGAGTTTTGAGGTCAAATCAGTTCGCATGATAGATATCCCTTCCTGTCCCAATCACAATTGAATCTCTTTTTTGTATCAGTTCGTTCGTGTGCAGGCATGTTAAGAAGAGAGCAAGTTGTAACTAACTTTCCTTGTCAGCTTCCTCCACCCGACAAGTGTTATATCCTCGCCTTCTCGCATCACCTCTGTTGTTGTTCATAATCCAAACCCCCATCATCCTATATTCTGTGTGATATATGTTCCAGTAATATTGATGCGAAGATACCTCCAAATTAAACTG
The DNA here is from genome assembly GCA_963995505.1 of Hypericum androsaemum. Classification (NCBI taxonomy): domain Eukaryota; kingdom Viridiplantae; phylum Streptophyta; class Magnoliopsida; order Malpighiales; family Hypericaceae; genus Hypericum; species Hypericum androsaemum. The sequence goes on from OZ023199.1 coordinate 79,473, forward strand.
ATTGCCACTCCGGTATCTGAACTTGGCAGCTTCATTAACTATCTGCAGAGAATTATTACTGAGCTGTTCAGTCAACCTTAAAAGTTATAAATATAGAAGAAAGCTGCAACATAGTACAATCACCTGATCGAAAGCAGGGAAGATAATAATCTGCAAATCGCTCGATTGCCCTGCATATGTCAATTTTGGTGGAAGGAAAAATGGGAGAGTGAAAAGAGAGGAAGAAGGAGCTGGAAAGAAGAGAAGCCAAATCGTTTCATTGAATCATTTCTCTCTCATTCTCTGTACCATACAAAATTGGTTTTGGGTAAGGATTTATATCCCCTTAAACCCAACTACACATGTACTACACTACAGAGAAAATGGATAAGAAGGAATATTGGTGGAGAATATCCTCACCACCTGTCCAAACTAATTTTGTCATTTAGCTGGAGAAAAAGATATGTTGGCATTGAGTGGGACGCGCACGTCCCCTATGCAAATCTCCAGCTGTCCAACCCGAGGAGTGGGACCCGCACGTGCTTTCTTCTTGGACTCCTTGGTGTTGGATTGTAACTTGGGCGAGTCATTATCATTGGGCTGAAAATACCCATCAACTTCTTTCTCCTTACCTTTAAGCCCATCGGTCCTTCCCCCCATTTCTTCATCTTCAAATTCAGCAGTAGGAGGAAGAACATGAAACACAGAATATGATTTAGGCGGAGAGGAAGCTGGATAATATAAGCCTGCACCTGGAGAATTCTTCAAGTACTTCAAGACACGATGTGCAGCTTTGAGATGTAAATCAGTTGGAGAGGTCATGAATTGACTTAACTGCTGCACTGCAAAAGTGATATCTAGTCTGGTGTTTGTCAAATAAATCAAACGTCCAACCAATCTTCGATACATAGAAGAGGAAATAGGTTCCTCTGGATCAATCTCCCAACCATCTTCAGGCTCCAGTGCAGGTAGATCATCTAAGAGAATGCCCCCTTCACTGACAGGAACCAAATGTACATTTACCTCAGCAGGTGTAAGAGATGGTTTAGAACCAAGAAAACCTGTGTCATTGAGTAGCTCTAGGGTGTACTTCTTTTGGCAAAGATGAAGTCCTTCAGCAGTGCGAGCTATCTCAAGACCAAGAAAGTATTGAAGCTCTCCCAAATCTTTAATTTTCAAATTTTGGCTTAAGTACTCTTTGGTGGCTGTTAGGATCGCCAGAGTAGGACCTGCAAGAACTATATCATCCACATACACAAGAAGAGCTATGTACTCAGCAGCAGAACCTTTAGTGAACAAGGAGTGATCGGCATGAGACTGAGAGAAACCAAATTGAAGAAGAAGAGAGGTGAGTTTGGCAAACCATTGCCTACTAGCCTGCTTAAGGCCATACAAAGATTTATGTTATCTACACACCAGTCCGTTATGATGCTGAGGCAATTGTAGACCCGGAGGTGTCTCCATGTATACTTCTTCATTGAGATCACCATTAAGAAATGCATTATTAACATCAAGTTGGTGTAGATGCCACTTGTAATGTACTGCAACAGCTAACAAGGTACGAACACTGGTCAGCTTTGCTAAAGGAGAAAAAGTGTCAAGAAAGTCTATCCCAAAGATTTGAGTATACCCTTTGGCTACAAGACGAGCCTTATATCTTTCAATACTTCCATCAACTCTGTTTAATCTTGAACACCCATTTGCACTTCACAGGACTCTTTCCAACAGGTAATGGCACTAGCTCCCAGGTGTGATTAGACTATAAAGCTGCAAGTTCAGCTTCCATGGCCTCATTCCAACACTTGTGTTTGATGGCTTCACTATAGGTTTTGGGCTCAATATTGGTTAGAATACTAAGAGAGAATGCTCGATGATAAAATGAAAGATGATCAATGCTAAAGAATAAAGAGATAGGGTGAGAGGTACTGACTTTACCCGTGGATGTCATAGTAAGTGAACTGTTACAAACATAATCAGCCAAATAAGCTGGGGGAGCTCTGCTCCTATGATTTCTTGCTGCAGGCACATCTGGACTAACTAATTGGTCAGGTTGTGAGGGACTAGGACTTGTGTCATGGCTAGATGAAGGTGTATATCTAGTAGGAGAAGGTGATGGCACCACTACAGGTGAGGGTGGAGTGGAATGAGGTGTCAAGTTTCCTACAGGTGGAACAGTAGGAAAGTCTGGTAAATCAGTTAGGGGACTTGCTGATGGGAGAACTAAATCTGTAGGAGCATAAGGTTGGAAGAAATTGGGATTATACATGTGGTTATTCTGAAATAGGAAAACATCCTCTTAGAAAATAGTCACGTGAGAAAATAATTGATTGGTTTTACAAGCTGTAAAGTTTATAGGCCTTAAGACCAGAAGGTATTCCAAGGAAAATGTAAGGAGCTGACCTTGGATCAAACTTTGATCTTCCATGCTGTAAAGTTGAACCATAGCACAAACATCCAAAAACACGCAAATGGTTCAACTTAGGAGCTTGGTTATGCAATTTTTCAAAAGGTGTTTTATTCCCTAAAGAGATGGAAGGTGTTGGATTGATTAAATAGGTGGCATGGAGCACACAATCACTCCAAAACACAAGAGGCAAGTGAGCTTGAATGCATAAAGTACGTGCAATGTTTAAAATATGTTGGTATTTTCGTTCAACTCTTCCATTTTGTTGGGGAGTTTCAACACAAGATGTTTTATGGTGTATACCTCGTTGAAGAAAGAATTGTGTCATGAAAAACTCCTGTCCTTGATCACTTCTAACAGTTTTAACTTTAGTTTTGAACTGAGTTTCAACCATATTGCAAAAAATTTCAAGTAAAGGCCTGGCTTCACTCTTGTTTTTCATCAAAAAAAGTCCATAAGCTTCTAGTGTGATCATCCACGATAGTTAAAAAGTAGAAGTAGCCATCATATGAAGGTATGTTATATTTACCCCAAATATCCACATGTATAATATCAAACTTGTTGAGGGCAGTAGTGGAACTAAGAGGAAAAGGAAGTCTTTTATGCTTCGCTAGATGACATACATCACAGGGAATAGGGACTCTAATATCTATACTAGACTCATGCTGCTTCAAAAGCTGCAATTTGGAGGAAGGGACATGTCCTAAACGCGAATGCCAAATGGCTAAATCATTGTGGATAACCTGGGAACTAACAAGAGAGATTGGTTCGGAGACTTGGTGAGATGTTTGATGGCCTGCTTGCAAAATATAAAGTCCATTCGTAACAGATGCCTTACCAATCGTCCTCTGGGTAGCAAGGTCCTGCAAAATGCAGTCATTAGCTGTAAAATTAGCAACATAAGAGGAATTCCTAAGGAGCTGGCTTATAGATAATAGGTTGAATGTAAAAGAAGGAACATGTAGGACATTATGCAGTTGTACACTATCAGTGAGTTGGACTAAACCTACATGTTGGGCTAGAGCTCTAGAACCAGTGGGTAACAGAATGTGTACATCAGTGAGTGGTTTATAGGAAATGAAAAAGTCTAGTGAGCAAGCTATATGATCTGATGCACCTGTATCCACTATCCAAGATCTATTAGAAACCGAGCTTAGAGAACCTATGAAAGATGTAGTCAGAGTACCTGACATAGAAGGAATCATGGAAGAAGAATTAATTTGAGGCAAGTGACCAGTGGATCCACTTGTGGAATGCCCTTCCAGCTTACCCGGTCTGGAAGGGAAGTGTTGGTTCATGAGGCTCAACACATTAAAATGTTGATCTGCTGTCAAGTTCAACCTGGAGAGTTCTTGAACAAGTACAGTTGTGCCCTGTTGTAGAGAGGGTGCAATACAGTTGGCTACGTTGGGACCTTGAGAGGATGAGCCTTTTGTCTGAGATCTTGGTTTCCACCCAGCTGGATAACCATGTTTCTTGTAGCACTTGTCAATTGTGTGCCCAAAAAGCTTGCAATATGAACACTGAGGTTTTCCTGACACGTTCCAATTCTTCTTGTACCCTTGCTGCCCCTGAGCTGCCAGAGAAGCAGGCTCAATAGAAGATGCACGGTCATAAAATGCCCCATGAGACATGGGCGTTGGTAGCAGGGGAGCCATGTACTGTTGCTCATGTTGCTGAGCAAGGAAAAGAACTCTGGGCAACTCATGAAGTGGATCAGCCAAGAGAATCTGAGAACGTACACCTGAATAATTCTCATTAAGACCCATCAAGAAACGCACAACTTGGTTAGTTTCATAATAGCCCCTAATAGTACGTATGGCTTCACAAGAGTCATCTAGATCTTCATCCTCTTCATTAGTATCAGTAGTGACAGCACACTTACAACGAGGAACAGGTTGTAACTCCTCTAGCCTATCCCAAATAATTTGAAAACGAGTGAAATAGTCATTAATGGACAATCCTCCCTGCTTCAAGTTATGGATTTCCTCAAGCAAATTACAGATACGTATTGCATCTCCTTTACCAAATCTTTGTTTCAAATTCTCCCAAACTCCTATAGCAGTATCAAAATGATGCAGAGATTGTGCAATAGCAGGTTCTACAGACCTAATGATCCAGTTAAGTACCATATTGTTGCATCTCTTCCAAGAAAAATAGCGAGAATCCGCACGACGAGAAATTTTAACTGAGCCATCTATGAACTGATCTTTGTTCTTACAACCTAAAGTGAGAAGCATTGACTTACTCCAGGAATGGTAATTAGGGCCATTCAAGAGAGGTGACACGAGCACCTGGGAAGGGGATTCGCTGGGGTGAAGGAAATATGGACTCGTCTCGTCCATTGGTAACACCATCGCACCGCCAGTGCCTGTCGGAGCAGCCGGAGAAGATAGAGAGGCCATCCGTTAGCTGAAGCTTCCAGGAAATCACCACGGCTAAGTGTGGCGCTCTGATACCATGTCAATTTTGGTGGAAGGAAAAATGGGAGAGTGAAAAGAGAGGAAGAAGGAGCTGGAAAGAAGAGAAGCCAAATTGTTTCATTGAATCATTTCTCTCTCATTCTCTGTACCATACAAAATTGGTTTTGGGTAAGGATTTATATCCCCTTAAATCCAACTACACATGTACTACAACTACAGAGAAAAGGGATAAGAAGAGATATTGGTGGAGAATATCCTCACCACATGTCCAAACTAATTTCGTCATTTAGCTGGAGAAAAAGATATGTTGGCATTGAGTGGGAACCGCACGTCCCCTATGCAAATCTCCAGCTGTCCAACCCGAGGAGTGGGACCCGCACGTGCTTTCTTCTTGGACTCCTTGGTGTTGGATTGTAACTTGGGCGAGTCATTATCATTGGGCTGAAAATACCCATCAACTTCTTTCTCCTTACCTTTAAGCCCATCGGTCCTTCCCTCCATTTCTTCATCTTCAAATTCAGCAGTAGGAGGAAGAACATGAAACACAGAATATGATTTTGAAGTCAGACCAAAAAAGCTGTAAACTCGTGTTTCCCTACTGACTGAGCTTGAGCTGCTCTACGAGACTATTGCACAAGTGTCAGAGCTCAAGTGAAATCCCAAGCCTACTACCATCGCAGCCAGGCCAATGCCGAAATCTAGTTGATCTAGACTCAGTAGCGGTGTTGTGTCTCTACCCACCAGTTGGTTAAGAGAAAACGCATCCGGTCGTGGGAAGGAGAAAGGGGTACCCACACCCACACCTTCCTTGCTCGACACCGACGCTGCTGCCGCGGTGGACATGACACGCACCCGCTCGCTACCGATCAGCCCGTACCTCCGGAGCGTCGCCATCCCATTAATTATGCTTCGAATTTTGGTTTCCTAGATAAGAGTCAAATTGGTTGTCGTACGGTGGGATGAGGAGGAGGTGGGTTGACAGTTGCTATTATATTTGGTAATGATATTTCATTTTTCAATAATGGTCCTCGTCATCGTGCTAATCCTCTAGCGTAGCGCCGCCTTCTTCGTTGGTCAGTTCTTAATTAAAATCCTTTCATAGCAGCTGCTTATACAGCTCATTTCACATCGCTAGCTCACACCAGCCTCCTCCTAGTAATTGAAATTGTAAAGAGCAATCATTTTATTGAATTAAGCAGGAAATATATAAAACACGAGAGGGAATTGGCGTCGTTTTAGATAGTAAAGTGGGTGGTAGCAGAGTCGGACATGGAGGAGTTGATGGAGACCACGAGCGGGGAACGAACCAAGTGGGTCCCATCCGACCACACCATCTCCCCGAACACGAACCTCTTTCCCCCGCCCTTCACCCCGCGCATCGTCCTCAGCGTCACGTAGTAGCTCACCTCGGGCTTGAACCGGGTGAACACCAGGAGCCGGGGCCACACGCTCACCTCCACTCCAGTGGGCTCCACCACGCGGCTCAGCCAGTACACTGCCGCCCCCTTCCCCCCAACCTCCCTCACCGTCCTCCTGATCGTCGTCGCCGTCCCCCTCAGGCCGGCCACCGTCATGGACGGGTAGTTGACGTCGGCGTTGGTGAGGTGGGCGTAGGAGGAGCACGTGGTGGCGGCCTCCTGGAGTGGGAGGAGGCGGTTGATTGGGTGGCCCCCGCCCTGCTTGTTGAGGTTGCAGAGGAAGATGAGGTGGTCGCGGGGACCCATGTCGTAGACGAGCCCCGGGTCCATTGCTCGAGTGGGGTCCACTTCCCCTGCCCCGACGTCGAAAGCGTCCGCCTCCTTCCCTGAACCCCCAGCCTCGATCCCCTCCCCCTCGTTGTCCCTCGTCGACGCTGCAACATTATTTATACACGTCTTAGTAATTGTACGGACGCATGTGCATGTGTGTATACTAATCAGGAAATGCGTACCTGTGGTGATAAGGGCGGACCTAATGGCTGCGGGGGACCAGAGAGGGTGGGCGGACTTGAGGAGCGCGACCACCCCGGACACGTGTGGGCACGACATGGAAGTTCCCGACTGGATGTTCCATTTGACGCGGCGGCTGTCCATGTCCGCCAAAGTCGGAGGTGTCTTCCAAGGCCATGCCGCCAGTATGTTCTCCCCTGGAGCGCTTATGTCCGGCTGTGGGAGATACATTTAATATTGGTTTAATTACTACTTACTTATTTACTGGTAATATATATATATATATAGTAGAGGTATCAAAATTATGTATACCTTGAGAATGTCGGGTGAGATTGAGCTTGGCCCTCTGGACGAGAAGTAAGATACGATCGGTGCCTGCCATTTCCCGACCTCTGTTGTGCTCGGCATTATCCGAATTACTGGAAGTCTTCATTCATTTTTTTTTAATTAAGTACAAAAATATATTACTATAGATTAAAGAGTAGATTTGTACTTAACAATAATAATAATATCATCAGAGTATAGTAATTAGTACTTAGGGAGCAGGCGGAGGTAGTTGAAAATGGTGGTGCCTTGATCAACGTCGAAGAGGACGGTTGGGACAACGTCAACGTTTGGGGACTGTTGGGTGGTGGGAGGGTGTACGAAGAGCAGGGCCGACCCATTAGCCAGCCCCACCGCCAACTGGGCTATTCCAAAGTCCGCCACCGGCCCTATGTTGGAGAAGCACAGTATTGCTTTCCCCGTCGCCGAATTATTCAACCAACAATCCGGCGAACACACCCTACACACAACCATTACGCAAAATCATCAAATCTAAATTAATTTTATTGCCGGTAACAACGAATAATGAACAATGTTTAAATTTAATTTTATGCTTACCCATCTGCAAAATATTTGGACGCGTATGTCATTTTCCCCTTGATTTCTTTGACGATCAAACCTTGCCCCTGTGGTAATCGATCAGATTCATTTCAAACCAAAATTAATTATATCAACAATGGTTTGATTGTATTACGTACGGAGATAGAGAAGTTATTGTTGAGGTGAAGGGTGGTAGGGAAAGAGCGGTCGATGGTGGAAGCGGCCACGCAGATCCCCCAAGGCGAGACGTTGCTGACCAGGGAAGGCTGCGGCCCGTCGTTCCCAGCCCCGAACACCACCGTGACCCCGAGCAGCGCCGCGTGGAAGGAGCCTATGGCCGCCTGGGACTCGAAGAGGGGCAGCAGCGGGGGAGGATCCCCGAAGGAGGCTGAGATGACGTTAACCCCATCACGCAAGGCGTCGTCGAAGGCCGCCATGATGTCTGCCTCCGAACACATCCCCGTGTAGTTCCGCCACCAGCACACCTTGTATACCGCCAGCCTCGCCCTCGGTGCCCCACCACGCGCCGTACCTATGTGTGCATATGGATCGTCAAACTAATTTTATTTTATCACAATATGATATATGATAATGTTTAGACCAATTAAAATTATATATCGCGTCATATTTATGTCAAACTATACTAAAATTTTCTGGCGTGCATATATTATTAGTATACAAAGGTATTTTTGACCGTTATGGCTGAAGCTGCATATATTATATCAGTATGCAAAGGTATTATAAAAATGAAGTATAAATTTAACAAAGGTTAAAATTTCTTGAGTTGAGTGTACCTTGAGCGAATCCGAAGAAGGAGGCGTTGGATACGAGGAAGCCGACGGCGGTGGAAGCAGTGTGGGTGCCGTGGCCGAGGTAGTCACGAGGGGATCGGTACTCCGGAGAGGTGATGGGGCCGTAGTCGTGCTCGAAGCCTTTCAAGTAGTAGCGGGCCCCAATCAGCTTCCGGTTGCACGCGGTTCTGGGGTCAAAGTCCTCCCCGGCCACGCACTCGCCCCTCCACCGCGATGGGATTGGGCCCAGCGGCTTATTGCACCCTCCTTCCTTGAAGCTCTCCGCCTCTGGCCATACCCCTTGTACATATTTCATGCATATGATATATACCCACGCACGTCCGATCAATGCATGTCCTCTAATTGAATTTAGTTTACTATCTTAGTTTCAATATATTTAAATCCACAGTTCAAACTCGAAACGTCGTTCAGACCGTATATAATCAAAAGTACCTGTGTCAAACATGCCAACAACGACGTCTTCACCGTAGGAGAGCTGCAAAGGAGTGGTGGTACTAGTGGTGGAGGAGTGAATGTGATGATGATGATGATGATCCAGAGGAAGCCCCAAGAAATCCCAACTTCTGGTGGTATGCAACTTCAATGTTTTGCTCTTAAACACTGATATCACTCCCCTATTCTCTGCCCACGTACGCATTTTCATTATTCATTTATCCTTCTAACCACATTAATTTATTATTCCTTTTAACTTTTCTTTTATATTCATTTTACCCACATTAATATAAGCTCTGCTTTTCGAGAATTAAAAAAATGCACATATATATATATATATATATAAGAGAAAGAGCATGGTTGTGTACATACTGGAGAGGGCGGCGGCCTGAGTAGCATTCAGCTTAGCTGCAAATCCGGAGAAGCTGTGCTTGTAGCTATAGAGCATCGATCTTTTTATTTCAGCTTCACTATTAAGAAGAAAAAAATTATATATTAATTAATCAACAATTTATGGTATCTAATTTGCTTAGAATATCTATTTAAATTCATGGGAGTCGAGTAATATAATGTATATAAACAGAGTTTAAATTCAATAAAATTTTAATGTATAGATCGATAATGATGAATTGCCAAAGTAATTTGTATTATTAGTTAGTGAATCCAAATGAGGAATTAATTAAATTAGTAACCTTTCAAAGACATGAGATAGGTGTTGAAAATGAGAGATTGAAGTAAGGGCGGGATCACCAAATTGAGTTTGACCCAAATACACAATGTAAACCTGCATGTCATTAAGAAAGAGTACAAGTTAATATTAATGAGATCAGCGCAAATAATTAAGCTGCTAATTTAACTAATTAAATTACATACGTGAGAAGTGGGATCAATTGAGAGTGCGAGAGAGAAAAAGAAGAAGGATAATAGAAAAAAAGTTGACATGTTTCCTTCCTGCATATGGGAGGGAGGGATCCCCTCATGGGCTTTTTATAAAGCACCGCCTTTCTCTCCCTGCAACATTTATTTATTATGGTCACAAATTTGATAAATCTAAAGGGGCATGAAATTATATTTCCTGTTGATAAATATACTGTCATTTTGATCTTTTAGACTACATTTATTTACAACTCAATCTAATCTCTAAATAAATAATTAATTTTTCTCTTAAAAGACAATTCAATCTATAAAATGCAACAGCCTGGCTGACGACACGCTGTTGGAGTCCAACCGCAAATTCCCAAGCCGTAAGAGAATCTCTAGGCTCTAACTGCGTGCTGATTGAAGAATGAGCCGACCCTGGTCACCAACATGATCCCTTTTTCTTTTGTTTTTATTAAAAAAATAGTTTTTCTTATTGGTGATCTGGTTGGCCCCGGTCACTAATGAATATTGTCTCACCAATTCAATTCAACTTTTTTTTTAACAAAAAATTTGTCTTATTCGCAAATCGGTTGGCTAAGATTATGAATAAAGATGGTCTTAGTAATTACCATTGAAGAGTATTTATAATTGATCGAATGAATAAAACCTGATGTACCAGAAATCACAGGAGCACCAGAATATAAAAGTTTCAATATATTATTTTTGGTGAGTCACACTTGTGTAAATATATATATACATTGAGAAGTTAGCAAAATATGTAATTTAGAGTAACATATTAGAAGCACTTAGACTATTAAAGTAAAAGAATCTGATTGTTCTTTTGTTAAATCTAAAACCTGATGATTACTAAAAATGAGACAAGATTTTTATTTATTCGAAAATAAATCGTCAAAATAGTAAATAATTAATTTACTATTTATTACACCATTTTAATGGTTGCTAATACTTTTAGCCAAAGTAAACATAAGATAATAATATATTAATACATAGAGATTATCTCATAATTAATCCATAAACATCTTCTGATATAATCTTTGAATCTAACCTCATACGTCCAACTTGAACAACGGAGATTTCCATAGAGGATGAAACTTCCTGTTGAATTTGTTAATCGTAGCTGTGAGACAAGAGGACCAAAGATGAGACAAGATGTGAGCGCTTTTAATCTAGAGTTACATATGTTCTATTTATTTTATTTTTTAGATAATTCTCTAATATTTAAATTGTCGAGTTCTATTTAGAATCAGTTATTCAAATGATGATGGATGAATATTTTGGTAAACCCTAATTAGTATTTGAGATAGAAATTTATATGAGTGACTAGTAATTTCAATTTCTCCAAACTAAAAGACTAATTTAATAAAAATTCCTCCCTTTCCTATATTATATCAAAACATATAGATTTTTTAAGTATTTTCCAATTGTATTTCACCACATCCACCCACCAAAAAATATCGTGTGTACCACTACCACCTATATATAGGTGCATAGGTGGAATGACAAGCCTCGGCCTGAGGGATGATCACTAGCTTCCCTCCCACCATCCATCCATCCATCCATCAACACAACTACACAAGAGAGAGATATACATAGCATGTGAGGGTTCATGATGATTCCCGGCAGCTTCCGTCTCCTCCGGGAAGCCTACACTCTTCTAGTAAGTTACTAACTAGTCTCTTCTTCTTCTTCTTCTTCTCTGCTTTCTCATTTTCTTGTACCATTGCAAACATGGAAACTTCTCACACTACGTACATTTTAGATTAATTGGCCATTGTTTCGAAAATACAATATTATATGCGACATAACTAGGGTATCATACATATATTCGCTTGCTCCAAAACAAGTGGCAAGTTTGACCATCTTCATATTCAAGTAAGGATGTAAGACGGTGAATGTTTGAGCCAAGAATCCCCATTACATTTTCCCCACAACATTTATATAAGGATAAATTACCTTCAAGTCTTTGATTATGGTAAGCATACTGCCTCTTAATAAAAAATAATGTGTATGCGGAAGTCGATGAGTCAATGATATTTATAGGTTGTAGAACCTGATCTGCGAGCTACAAAGATCACCATCTTTTTTTTTGATAATCTGTGTCCACAATAGAGTAGAGAGTATATATGTTTTTGTTTTAGAAGATGATTAGTAAATGAATAGTTTTTCTATTTTAGATGGTGATCTTTTTAATAATATATATTTTTATTTATGATGTTCAAATAAAAAATAAACAAATTCAAAATTTTATCATTTCAACTAACATTTATGGGTTGGTCGACACACAGTTGCTCTGAAATCAAATTACCGAAGGCGATGATCAAACCTAGCTAGCTACACCAAAACTATATATATATATATATATATATATATATATATATATATATATATATAAAGTTAATTATAGGTGTGAATTAATTGCGTGAATTCCGGGGCTTGAATATTGATGAGGCGTAATCAGCAAATTATACTCGAAAAGCCTTGCGAACTACGCCTCCCAGTAGTCTTCCACCTCTGATCCCAATCATACTGCTAAATGCGCGCCTTTGATCAACGCTCTAAATTTTTGTAGGTCACTAAATCTGTTAGTGACCTACTGCTAATTTTATGTAATCTCAAAATTTCAGTCTGTCTTTTTTTTAATAAGTAAATTGTATTGATTCTACCAAAAAGTAATTATAATTATAATTACATCGAAATGTACTAAGCGTACAACTTCCGGGCACTAAAGTACTAATCCAGAACAAGTATCTAGCATAATTCAAAATAGATCCGACAAAAAAACAGATCCTCTTAAGCACACCAAAGAAAAGATATGAAACTATGGAGGGTTAAAAAGAAGGAACCGAACAAGCCCTCGAGCAGCAGTCTTAATCGTATGGAGGAACTCAGAAGTATCTTCTTTCCAAAAAAAAGTCATAAAAATTGTCAATCGCCATACCTCCGACATGAGGGTGAGGCAAAATTCAACTGCAATCCGTCGTGGACGGAGTCCTATCCGAAAGTAGGACAGGCGTAGTTGTTGGAAAATAGCGAAAGCCTCATCATAAGAGGTCATCCGAACCTTTGCTCAGCAAGTCTTCCTTGTTAGTCGTAGCCGCATGATGTATCATTGTTATTAACATATTGTAATATTGTTAGTCGCATGAATATTTATAATATTATCCTTGATTTGCAATTTTGCGACCGATGTCGTCTGGATCTGGATCTACCGATGGGGCCAGCAGTGAATCCAACCCAAAAATGAAAGAGTAAATGCTATGCGACATTCAATTTATGGCCATTAACGTCGCAAATTGGCAATTAAGATCAGGATTTCATGCGGTCGCATAATAATGACTATAAATAGTTAACATTAAAGACTTTTTGAAAAACTTGCACTTTACTTGGATTCCTTTTTTATTTGGGATATAATATATAGTTGCACATTATTATACTTGATTGATCCCCAATGAGTAGTATCTCAAAATTATACTTGATTGAGATAATGACCTCAAAATCATATTTAGGCATATAATAAGGATGAACAAATGAATTTTCAAACAAAAAATCCTAGAAATAGTATTCGAATAGGAATTTGCTTTTTTTTGGTATGAACAATATTCAGGAATTGGATAAAGTTAACGTGATGGGCCGATATATCGATTGGGCCATTTGTGGCAGTAGTGGGTGGGTCGCTCGATTTTCACACAATGAACGGTGCATATATCTTGGTTTGATAAAGGAGTAGGAGTTACGAGGAAGAGTTGGAGAAATTCGAGTCTGTGTTGGGATCAAAACCTGATCTAACTGAATCTTCAGTGGCAAGCTACAATCAAGTCCTATAACCCCCCTTGACTTTTTTTATTTCGCTTTAGTTGTTGCGGACGTTTTGGTGGTCTTGGATTGAATGGTGTTAACTGTCTGGTTGTATGCATTGGGTTTTTTGGGCCAAGAAGCCTGACGCGGGGGACCTTTTGACTGGTTTTATTTTGATTGTAGGAGGTAGATAGAGTTTATCAGGTAGAGGTAGTTGCTGCTACATTGATAGGTTTTTTCTAGTTCCATTGGTGTATTTATTAGGTTGTAACTTTGAGATTTTTTTGAGGAATAATACAATTTTACTTTTTTTTTAATTAAAAAAAAAAGCAAGCTACAATGCCACTTGGTGTTATTCAAAGCTACCATCAGGGAATGATGCCCTCTTCTATTACTAGATTCTCATGCACCTTTCTTTGCATATGCTAAAGGAGTCTCAAATAATACGTTTGATGAATCCTTTATCAACGAGAATGCCATTAAATCCTTTACATGTCTTTATTTTTTTGAGATGATGTCTTGTTCACTTGTAATAGTGAAGGGTTGTATACAGAGTAAGTATTTCAGTGCAATTCAGACATGTTAAGTTGAGTGTTGTTTGGGAGTTCATGAAGCGGTGCAAGCGTGTTCAGATATCCAACCTCCTCCCTCATGAGAGGCATCACCAGCTCCCACTTGAACCTCCTCACAATGTGATGCAGAAAGACGAGGATCTCCACCCTGGCATACTCGTAACCCAGGCACATCCGTGGCCCGCCCCCCCACAAAGATTTTGGCAAACTCCAAAACATTACTTATAATAAAAAAAATCTTTTAAATGAGAGACTTTTATTTAGATATATTTATAGTACCCTGAAACTTTTTATTATGATAAGCGGCCGCCACCTTCTCGTCGGCGATCACCGTCGCCCCCGAATGGGACGTAGGAGTACGGAGTGTGCCTCTCTTCAAAGGCTCGAAGGTATCCAACCTCCTCATGAGCAGACTTATCGCGGATGCTGTAGTATCGTGGCCGGCGAAGAACAGAACCAACGTGTTGTCAACGATCTCCATCTCGGAAAGGAGCCTGCCATTATCATCCACTTGAGTGACAAGCAGATGGGATAGAAGGTCCTGTGTTGGCGACACCCTTTTCTCATTCAAGGCTTGTCTTCTTTCTCTAACCATCAGCCTGATCTCTTCCCTAATGGCATCTCCAGCTCTCGTGGAGTTGTAGAATGCAGTCCCGGGAATGTCAATGGCGAACCCGAATGCCCCTTTGAGGAATGTGCTGAAGTGATCGGCGAGCCTGGAGATCTGGGATGGGTCGTCCATGCTTGCGAATAGGCGACACGCCAGCTCGAACGTGTACAACTTCACGGCTGGATGGGCTACCACATCTGCTTTTCCTTGCCAGTGCATGGAGATGTGCTGTTGAGTGACCATGTCCATCCTCTCCAAGTACCTCCTCAGAGCATCCGGGTTAAGAAAGGACATGAGAGCGCCTCTCATGGCCTTGGCCTCATCCCCGACCACGTTAAGCAAGCTCGACCCGAAGAGCTTCCTCACGGAAGCAGGCCACCAGACGTTCACCAGCCTGTTCTCATTGCTGAACAGGAATTTGTTCCCGGCCTGCCCGCAGAAGACAACGATTTGTTGCCCGAGGAGTGAGGTCTTGAACACCTCGGAGCCGTGCCTCTCCATCCTCTCCCTGATGAACTTTTCGGGCTTCCCTTGCTGCCCTGCAGGGACGAAGGCGATGGTCTCTCCGATGAGCGGCCATCCCAGGCTTCCCGGGGGCAGATTCGGGTCAGGGAAGACTCTGTCTTTGAGTGCCTTGAGTGAAGCCACAAGGAGCAGCGTAGCTATGACTACCAACATTGCTAATGTTTTTAATCGATGATGATATATGTGAATATGTAACTTCTGTGGTGTTGCGACTCCATATTTATAATAATTGGCATGTTAACGAAAATTGACTAATTCTAGTTGGAGTTATAAAATGTATGCTTAAAAAATCATCTAGTTTGTGGCGTCAGGGGCTGCTCGCCTTGATCAGCACACATACCGTATGTTTTGATAAATTAAGGGGGGTCAGTCACCAAGGAAGCTGCCATCTTTTGACGAGTTGACCAGTAGTACACCAGTGGAAACATAGAACGTTCCCTAAAAGCGACCGTACATTTAATAAATGCTAAATTTTGATTATTCAAATCTATAATCATACTTTAGCCTTAATCATACAAACATATTATATGAGCTGCATCCTTGTCAAGCAAGAGCAAACCAGGGCTGAACGGTCGCATCTTGTTAACCACGGCTCTCTTGTTAATTATAATTTTTTCAAGAGAACAACATGAAATAAATCTGGAACGATGGTACAAAATGATGAGAATGGAAAACTAAAAAATATCGAAAAAATCAACTATCATAGTTTAGGAGAAATAAAATAACCACCTGCAGGGTCCTATTCCTCAAGGCAGACAAATGAATGATCCAAACCAGTTTGCCAACAACAGTGGACTGTATGGCATGCAGATTCGGAACCGATCAGTAGCCAACTACGACAGAGCCCTCACAAGATGAAGGTCGGTTCTCAGCAGGGATCGGTTACTCGTTTGGCTTCGACGTGACAGACTACACTGTATGGCGGTCATCGCACCCTAAGCAGATTGACTCGACGACATATATAGACTTGTACCAAGGACGCCCGAGAGAAGGCAGCTCCGAAACTGGTTCCCCAGCATGCTTTTAAAGAGCATTTAACCGTGGCTGTAGTGCACCAAAGACTAGGAGTCCGCTGTCTGTTGTTGCTCGGAGTACTTGTACTATATCGCAAAATAACGCTTCTATTTCTCTGCAATGGAATCTTCTCTATTCTGATTTTTTTTTAATTAAAAAAAAGAGAGAGCAAGTTCTGAAGACGTGATACTGAATATAATAAATTAATATAAACTTCACGGAACCACGCACGCAGAATATTGTATCTGAAATCGTTGACTTTTTCCGCTGAGCATGCTTTCTGCAGAAGAACGGAGTATTTCCAGCTCCAAAGATCCCATTTTTGCCATCAATATGTGAACAACCAATCAAGGGAGGGGTAGTAAGAATATTACAGTCAGATACTGAATATATCAAGCTCCTAAAGAGAATCTGCCATGACAAAGTAGAACGCCATGAAACCTTGCATCTGAATCCCGCGCAAGCAGCATAAAGTTCGCTCCATGTGCGTCATAAAATTGCACAGAGGCACGTCCTACTGCTGTGAAATCCACTTTCAGCATCTTCTCTCTCGCTTTAAGCAGCAACGCGTGCAAATGGAAAACAACTAGATTATGAACACCTTTTGCTTGCAAATCAAAATTTTATACATACTTCTCCTTCCGCTCATGCTACGCCACTCCCAAGGCGGAGGATAAATCATATGCATATACAAGGCAGCAGATAGCATTTTTGGTCATTCTAACGTGAGCTCTACAATCTCATTCTCGACAAGATACATTCACAAAGGGACACGGCAAGCATATAAAACAGAGGAGGAAGGTAACAAAAGGGAGAAAGGGTTTTGTACCTGGAGTCGAATTCCCTGACCTCGGCAAGTTGCTTCCCAATGACATCCACCCACTGCACTCTCCTGCTCTTCTTCTCAACCTCTCGGGCGCCATTTCGGTCTGGTGCTGCCCTCTTGATGCTGCTCTTGAGACAATTCTGATCGCCATTGGATTGCTTGGCATTTACCTGTGCAGCACTCTCTCCCTCGGTCACCTGAGCGGTATCCGAGGCAGAAGGCGCGCTCTCCAATCTGAGAGGACCGGGACCGGGAGCGCATATGCTTGAAGAAGGCTTGCAGAAGCATACATGACTAGGACAGGAGATCTTGCAGAACAAGACCCTCATCAAACTGACTGACTTTTACTGTTAAATTACGGGCTAAGATGCACCATTGACGATGAGCATTGGCAATAATAATACCCAATCGGCTTCCGATCAAGGCCGTACCGGAATTGAAGCACCCAGAACAAGTTCCATAAGAGAAACAACTGTGGAGGGTCACAAGGTCAAAGGAGGAAGCATCGTCGTCGTCGTCGTCGTCCTCATCCAAACCCAATGGTGATGATACATGCAACAGAAAAAGAGAGGAGGAGCCAAAGAAAGAACCTTCTTTTAGTGTGTGGTTTAAGGTAAAAATGGGATCTTTGAGAGAGAGAGAGAGTTACGGTTAAGAATTAAGATCATCAGTTATCATTCCTTTGGAGGGAGGGATAGACAGACAGAGAGAAAGAAGGTACTTTTAACCAAACCCCACTTATGTTCTGTCTGGTAAAGCAAAGTCATAAATTCGCGGCACACGATCTTAACTTTTTCCTCCTACTAAACCATCTCTTAAAAAAAAACCCAGTTGTTAGTTCCTTTTGTGCCTTGAGAAATTGGTTTAATGTAATTACATTTTTTTTAAATTTGATTCGACAGGAAAAATTGATCTACGAGACACCGTTAGAAATTAATTGGCTTTTAGCATACACATATATAGATGCTAAATTTGATTGAGAGTCACTATAGTATAGTATAGTATCCCATAAGCTAGAAAGGTATACATTTTTTGATTTTATTCCAGACGCAACGCAATGCTACTTTTTGTTGTTAGTTGGCGGGACCCATGCAATCAATACAAATTACAAACAACACAACGCAACAAAAGAGGAGGGCTTGTTTACTTTATTGATCCAAGATCAGAGGCATCAAGTTACACTATCATCAATCTCAATTAGTACACAAATATCAACACGAATTATTCTGACCTAGTTAAAGTTTTTCATGGTCCGGTACGAAAAAACTAGGCGAAAATCTGGTATGAAACAATTTGTAATCCAACTTAACTCTAACCTAGATTTGACAATCACGTGATTCAGACCAAAAGCAACTGTAACTTTATTTTCTTAGAGACCACCCTTTTCTCCAACGAATGCCGCTAGTTACGGAGGACAAGCGCATGCCCCAATGTGTTTCGAAATCCAAAACGAAAGGCACGTACTAATCATTGGATAGCGAGATCCAAGCTTCTGCTGCTGCTGCTGTATCATCATCATCTTTTAATACCATATACCGTACTCGCACCGTTTCTCTACCAAGTTCACATGTTTATTAGCTCTAAATGCAGGAGGCTGCTTGCGTACAAGAATTGGCTGGCTCATTTGTGATTAAACTGCCTTTGAGATCAAAATGCTAACTTCAGAATATGCTTTGATTCTAGAAACAGGAGGAACCTGGAATCCCCAACTGTTGGGGAGCCTTTGAGGATAGGAAATGCAATGACTGTCTCCTATGCTGGCCGAGTCTGTCAGCAGCATTACTTACGAGCCTGTCAACTCCGAGCCCCTGCCAAAACTGAGTCGTCTGGGTCATTGCTCAAACAAGTGATGATGGTAAGGCTAGGAAGAACATAGAGTCAAAAGATTTTAATCAGGATAAAATCTATAATGTTTGGCGGTTAAGATGATGCTTCTGAAACAGTTGCAGCTCTCTCTTTGCGCTTCACTTTCTCTTCCAATCGCCTTCTCCGCAATGCTTTGTTCTTAGCTTACAATTACTCTTTTATACCAATTAAAGGATCGCCATAGTAGCTAATTTTCTAACCATAAAATTCTCAATTTTCAAGGAGACACACACTCTTGAACAAATGCGGATAATACAAAAAAACTACGGAGCATCCAAAAAAAAAATGAAGACGGCGGAGAGCACACCGTTAGACCATCCACATTTATGCCTTTTTCTTGCCCTTGACCTTGCCATTGATGGGGCCAAAACTCGCCCCCCAAACCCTCGCCCTCGCCCTTCTTCTTTTTTTGAATACTTTTTTATCTAGTTAATTATACTTGATATAATATTATTCGTATAAATAAATTTTTTAGATATTATTTATGTGGTTAAAAAAATTGAGGGCCACGTGTAATTTTTTTTTTCATAAAACTATCTACTTAGTTACACTTGATACAATATTATTCGTACAAATAGATTTTTTGGATATAATTTGTGTGGTTAAAATAATTTAGAATTATCTGTGATAAAAAATAATTATAATTTATATGAAAATTTTCATTAAGTAATAATTGGATTATAATTTATATTTTTTTGGATATTATTCGTACAAATAAGTTATAATTTATATGAAAATTTTCGGATATTATTCGTATTAAGTTATAATTTATATGAAAATTTTCAATTTAGATAAAATTTGGATGAGAGAGAAATTAATTGTTTATCCTGTGACCTAAGTCGGGACAGGTTGTGAATGTGAGTAGAATAAGAGATAATTGGGTTGTGCTGATATGGATGAGAGAGAAATTAATTATTTATTCCGTGACCTAGGTTGGGGCAGGTTGCGGATGCTGATGATCTTGATCCATAGGAACAATTAATTCTGAAAATGCTGCATTTGCAAGCTCACGTCCGTACACGAATAGTTCAAATCTCTCTGTCAAACGGAACCTGCATGCCTGTAGTGAACAGTAAATAAATTGAAACAATAGGGGACTAGCTAGATTCAAGGGATTGATATAATGGACGAAACAATGCATAGCAACAGAGTTTAGACCCTGACCCTGACCATAAGCATTTGTCCATCTTAAGCATAATCAGATTCATGTTGCTTGGTTCAAGTTTCTGGAAGTCTGTTTTTACACTGATATTACATCCGAGTTAAGCGATGATTAGCGTCGAGAAGCTGATATTCACTAATCCAGTTACAAATTTCTGATGTCAAGCCCATGGAACTCAGTAAAGTGCGTGATACAGGCCAGAGACAGTGTTAAGCATTTACCATCTCTATAAAATGCTACAAAACATTAGATCAAAAAGCAGTCACCCGCAAGCCAGATCAAAACTTCCATACCTACGATGCGGTTTGGCCAGTGGAGATATTTCAATGGGATAATCCACAACAAATGTAGGTTGTACAAGCTTAGGTTCAACAACAATTTTCAAACACCTGCAACAGAAAAATGAAGCGATCCTAGAATTGGGCCCTATCTTTTTAACAACAATTTCAATGGGATATTTCAATGGAATATTTCAATGGAATTGTTCCAGGTTCAACAACAATTTCAATGGGATATTTCAATGGAATTGTTCCAGGTTCTAGGGCCTTATCTTTTTAGAACTGGGCCGGACTTGTTGTAGCGATCCTAGGCCCAAAAAGTCCTCTGGGCTTTTTGGACTTCTGTTTGGACAAGCCCACATTCTGGAATCTTCTTCACCTTCCAGGTGGCTTTGAATTTAAATTTCGAATTTAAATTCAAGCCAATAAATGGGATAACAGCCTAATGAATATGGGGGTTTTATGGGTCTTGTAACAGCCCATTTAATGGGTAGGTTAATGGCCCTATTAAATCCGAATTTGGCTGTTGGAGGTCCAAGGCTGCCTATAAAAGGAGCCCACCTCCTTCATTCCAAATCATCCCAGCTCATACTCTTCCTTGAGCTCTCTACTTCTCCCTCCATAGCATAGCATTTCTCACTTTCATTTGTGTCGGAGTTCTAAGGCTACGAAAGGTTCGAAAGCTGTACGAAAGTGCTTCCTTTGTACACGAGGTTGGGCGTTGTACTTTGGGAACTCTCTTACCCACGGAGGCCTGAAGCATATAGGCGGGTAATAAGAGTTTAAGGGCACACGGTAAAACTGTGGCTTCGTCCAGGATTGCATCCGAAATTCCTAGCTCGAAGAAGACGGTTGTACACACTTACTTACAAGTGTGATTGTGAGCATACCTCTAAACTCTTCTCTTTATATGCTTACGATCTATATTTGCATACTCGTATTAAACCATAGTTTACTAATATTCTTTCTAACACCAACCCCCTTCGGACTGGCTGTCGTGCCGGAAGTATAGCCCAATCCAATGCTCTGCCATTCATCCTTGGGTGGCTGCCAAGGAAACTCAGGGTCTCCCGTGACAGATGATTAAACTCTGATTTTTTTTTTAAATTTATTCATAGACAAATGTGAATTAGAAGTTGCAACTATTTTGGGCATTTTGACGTGGATATGAAATTGGATCCATCTGATGGCTGGCTGGGAGTTGTTGTCCTCGACAGCGGAAAATGGCCGAAGCGGTTACAAAGTTGTAGTCTTTTTTTTTTCGGTTACAAAGTTGGGCTATGGAGAAAATTTGAAGTCAATTCGAAAACAATGAATCCAATAATTAGTCTGTCTGACTTTTTTAGGAGACGAGTCTCCATAATATATTTAACATTCATATCGCCGGAACAAGAGAAGAGAAGCCTATCCTATCCGGAAGCAAATTGTTCCCTTCCATTAAAGCCTCGGGATGTAATAATCTCTCTCCCTTGCTTATCATCCATCACTCACTCACTCACTTGGGGGTGAAAGCCTGAAAACATATTATTAACACTTAGATACATACATACAGTAACTAACCCAACTTATTATTAAATATTATTATTATTATTAAGTATTGTTGTATTAATGAAACACTTACTGCAAATACTGTAGCGTGCCCTGGGTCCGCAAGGTGCGCGAACAGGTTGTCAATGGGACCGGTCGCAGTGTAGATGTGCTGGAACCACGCCCCCATGACCGCGAGCATGGCCACCCTCCCGTTCTTGATCTCCTTGGTCCGGAGCTCCTTGATCATCTGGGGTGAGCCACTCCCCCACCCGAGTGGGTCGAACCAGAGGCCTCCCGGGTAACCCACGTCCCTCCCCGTGAGCTTGTTGCTGGGGAAGATGGGGTCGGTGTTGACTGAGCCTGGCTTGAGGATGTCAGCCCACCTCCTTCCTTCGGCCCACCCGATCAGGACGAGCTCGACCACGAAGAGGGTGGTGGTGTCAGTGAAGTAGTCGACCTCCCCAGCGGTGTACCAGGACGGGGTGCTGAGGATGCCGATCTTGGTCAGGAGCTCTGGGATGAAGATCCCTGCAGCCCCCAGCATTGCCCACCTGCAGTGCACCAGCTCCGCCTGCACGTTCCATCTCAACGTCTCTGGGTCCGACCCTGTATGTCCGCCCCACCAACCACACACACACTCTCTCTCTGTCAGTACCGGCACTAGCTTTTTTAAAACCGCATTCTCTGCATATAAAGAAGGAGAATTGCTTACCGAGGCCCAAGGGATCAAAGCCAAAGTCTCCCGGAAGGCTGCATGGGGCAATGAAAGAGGAATCAGCATGTTGCTGATGAAAAATAACAAGGTAGTAAAAATGTGGGGGAAAGGGAAGAACCTGCCGTCGAGCCATTCGGGAGGAGTGCTGCCAGGGAACCAAAGGGGCCTTTCGGTGTCAGCCACAGCGCAGACAGCGACCGATGATCTTGATCTCCTTGAGCTCCACTGCGCCCCCCTACTTAGGAAGGAAGCTTTTGTTGCTCCAGTTCCCGCAACCAGTGATCCATTCTTATGCGAGCTGCCATCATGATCATCATATATATATATATATATATATATATATATATATATATATATATATATATATATATATATCACTTGGACATTATTCTTTGTACTTGCATACACACATAAATCAACTGGGGCAGAGTTGATATAGCTTAACTCGAAGACAGTTATACGTTATCATAAGTACACAACTATAGCTTATAGTATGTATGTATATGTATAAGTTGTTCTTGCCTGGAGGAGAGGGCAACGCCAGCAATGGCAGAAGAAGCACAATAAGAAGAAGCCATATGTAGATCAATGTGATGATACGTTTCCTTTGTGAATCAGAAAGCAATGTGCCTTTTGATTTGGAGGCAAGGAAGGAGGGAGGTTAATAATAGAAGAGAAGAGAGCCTCAACAATAGATATGGATATGGATATGGAGCCTATCTTGGAAGGATAGGAGAGGGACAGCAGCAATTGGCCGCCGTGTCACCCACAATCTGAGCTTACCTGGAAAGAATCTCCGATTCGTGGCTCCGCTTCACTCCCATTCTATTATCTGCCCAATGTCTATATCCACCCGGCGGGACCCAATCCACAGCAACTCGTTATTAATTCAATTCAAGTTCAAACCGAATAATACTACTACAAATTTTATTCTTCCTCTACCTGAACTAGAACAAATCAAATAGAATAAAAACCATTGAGGTGCGATGCAATGGTAAAAAATAGTAATAAAAAGAAAGAAGAAGAAGAAGGAAACGGGTGGGTTAGGGTTAGTATTAGGTAGGTAGCTGGGGATCACGGGAGGTGAAATTGATGGGAATGGCGCGGGTGCCTTGGCCTAGCAATTGGGTGCATCCCATTTGGCATCCTTTCTCGCACGACGCCGTGTTGGCCTCCGTTATCCCCATGCATATCACCATGCATTCCGACAAGCACCTCCCCGTCTCCGCCGCCACCACCGCCCACGCACATACCATTATTACCAACACCCCCACCGCCGATAAAGCCCTCCTCATCTCTGATCTTTATTTATGATCTCCTTGTTTTTATTTTTATTTTTACCTCAGCTTTTGTTTAATTTGGTCAACTATTCTTGATTTCCTTCTATAGTACGTATAGGAAGGAAAGGAATGGTTGTGGTTTTTCTATATCCTCTTCTTGATTTGGGCTTTTCTTGTATGATGGGCTTCAATTTGTTACCCTAACACAACTAACTAGAGAATATGTTGGTTGATAATTGGAAATAATAATAGCAATGATGGCGAAACGAATAATTATTCCTTTTACCGTAACATGTTTTCCCTGCATGAAGAATATTATTGTGAACGTCTTACGTCTAAAATCGAAAGGGATACAACTGTAAAGTGATTCGAATAAGATGTCCAAGAAAAGTAGCTTTTTGACCAACGATTTGTAAAGAAAGTAAAAGGATATTATCTGATGGTACTGGATACCATTTAGTGGGTGGCCATGATCGATCGAGGAACACCAACGGTGCTAAATAATTGGACATTGCTAAATATAATGATGCATCATGTTATAATACATTAAATTCGATATATTTAATTAAGCTACAACAATAAATAATCAGTACACCGGTTTGCTATACGAGCGTGTACATATATACCAAAATACAGAGGTTAATGGGTACACCATTCGAGCAATTGAGGATGAACAAGTCAACGGGGAACTTGCAAGGGGAAAGGATGGGTGGACCATCATGAAGCTCCAATTAAGCACCAATCAGGGCCACGACAGGCGCGGGGGATTGCATATCTTTATGACCCAAATCGCAGGTCATTTTTTGAATGGTAAATATTTTATACCATAATTATATTTGACAGGTTTGAATTCTAAAATTTTAAAAAAATAACATGCATGGTATCGATAGGTTGAATTTTTTTTGATAAATATCTATTTGTGACTTTTTTTGGTTTTGTATAAGAGTGGGAATAAGGTACCGCTCATCATCATGAAATTTCTTAGCTATTTTACTAAATGAATTATTATGAGGTGAATAGGAGTAAGCACTATAGCTTGTTTCCAATACTCAACGGCTTCATCGAACTACGTTTTCACAATTTTAGAATCCCCTGCTTAACTTAATACAGATTAATACGAGCTTAGATATTAGTTATTGGCCCACTAAGAAAATTCTAGTTGGTCAATATATAAATAACAATACACTAATTTGTTTTATTACATTCTCTTCTCCCCATGTAAGAGCGACCAATCTTTGAAATTGATTAAGGAAATCTAGTTGAGATACTAACTATTGTGCGATAAATCCAAGTATTTATTATAAATGTTTAACAATTCAGCACAATATTAATCTTACGATAATGAAATATATCGTGCAAAATAAGTGGGGCGACGTTGGTTATATGGTCAGAACTTTTCCGACTTTGACATGGCATGCAAGTATTTCACCGGGATTCCTTGTTCTTTTCTTTACTTGTAAGTCGTTTTGTTTTTTTGGGGGACAAGTAAAGTGGTCAACTATTTTTTGGGGGATAAGTCGTTTTGTTTTTTGTGGAGTAAAGGTTTCTCTCTCTTTTTTTTGGTAGAAGAAGCAAAGGCTCTTGACCAGCTTCTTATTAATATATTATATAAAGAAAGCAATAACTTATGATAAGAGAAATCTAGACTATAAACATAAAAGTAAAATTTTTTGAATATAATTGTCAGAATAAAGCAAGCCCCAGAGAACTTCTTTGATCGAGGCTAGGCTGAGCTAGACTGTTGACCAGCAGCTTCATAGGATGCTCCGTCTTGGTAAGAGCAATATCATTCATTCATGGGAGTTAATAGTTAATTAATGACTAAACTTTGTTTAATTGGAGCAACTAAATTTGTATAATCGGAGCCCGTAATCGTAATGGCCAAAAAAATTAAGAAACCAGCTCGGCGATAAGAATCTTTGTCCGCACCAGGGACGGATGTAGTTTAAAATTGCCCCCACACAAAAAAAAAATTATGGGTATATATTTAATTAAAAAAAATTTGTCCCAATAATATTAACTAGTTTGATCCCACAATTGAAAAAAAAGATAAAATTGCCTAACAGTAAAATTGACACAACAAGATTTTAAGATATTTTTATTGGCCCACGAACTCCTAAAGGAAAGAACCTATTTGTAGATGTGCGTTCAGATGCTAAATTTGCAAAGTTAGAGAGATCGGTGGATTTGTATAAAATGATGGTGCAAACAGGTCGACATGTTATTTATCCGTTGGTTTCTATGCTAATGAAATTGGCTTTGATTTTAACTGTGGCAACAGCAACTGTTGAGAGAACATTTTCAGCTATGCATTTTATAAAGAATCAATTGCGAAATCGGATGGGAATGAATGGGTGAATGACTATCTTGTAACATATATCGAGAATGAAATTTTTTACAGTATTGATACAGAGAAGATCATGGAGAGATTTCAGAACATGAAAAAAAGATGGCAACAATTATGATATATTGTACTTACTTGACGTAAGATTATATTCTAATGTCGTGAATATTTTTTTTTTGTGAATTTCAATTTCGACCGTCCTTGATCCGCACCGACATTAAACAATCATCATCAACCATAGCCCAATGCCAGCCCAAACATATTTAATTATACCAAAACATTATATATTATCTTTAGTCATATAAATATATATTATGGTCACGTCACAAATATATATGTAATATGTGGATCATGTCAATACTGACTGACAGCTGACGATACTGGCAATGTGTCACGTGAAAAGAAAAAGCTTGTACATTTTTGCGTAGCAACAATTTTCTTTAAGAAAATATATTTTTTTATTTTTAATATTTTAGTCGAGCTCCATTTCTCATACGTCGTGGTCTATAAACCATTGTTTTCGAGACGGTCGGACCGCAAATCGAAGCCAATAGCGGCTCAAAAACTAAGTTCGAACGGTTACCTAACGAACCGAAAGATTTTTGATCAGACCGGGCAGTTGGCTCGGATTTTTGACCCAGAAAAATCTAGTTCGTTAGGTTTGACCAAAAAATCAGCCCAAAAATTAGATTTCACCCAACCCAACCCAAAAAAATCAAATTTTATACTCAATTTTTCTAAATCAACACAAAATAAACTAAATCTACAAAGATAATTATACTAAATATGAAATAAATTTACCAACATTTCAAGAATATTAATTTTTAAACCTATTATTTACTAAATATATATTAAAAATATATATAATAAACTACCGATCTGACTACTAATTTGACCGGTCAGACCGGTTGACCCAAAAAACGGACCAAAATCCGGGTCACTCTCCGGGTCGTTTTTGAAAACAATGCTATAAACCGTAGAAATTCGTCTGCTTCCACCGATAAAAGTAATAAATCTTGAGGGGGTTTACAAAACTAGGTGGCAAATGGTATTCGACAAAGCACCATGTGACGTGGACCCACCTGTTCGTTGTTTGTTAGCTTACCTAAGCTATGAGGTTCGGGAGTCTGTCTTGGCTTCCCAAACGACAAGCCAAATCCTCAACTGACGTGTTGCGTTCTTATTGGGTCCTGCTGAGTGTGTAACTGTGTACATAGACGGCAGACTATAATTTTGATCCTTGAACAAAAAAAAACCTCTAATTTTATTTAAATAATAATTTTACATTTATAAAACTTAAACACAAAATCTTGTTAAGTCAATTCAATTTGGTTATCACTAAGATCAAATATCATTAGCTTCACTATCTACTCTGTACATACATTACATACATATACATGACATTATGATCATCATTAGTCAGTAATTCCTCTTTCTTTCATTCCTTTTTTTTACCCCAGCCCCCTACTAATTTATTTTAATAAAACAAAGACCCCCAAAATAAATAAATAAAGGGAAAAGTACACTTTTAGTACTTGTAATTTTACATTTTGACAAATATAATCCTATGATTTATACATTTTAAATTTTTTGGTATGCAACCCCATCTCACTTTTAGGACAAGTACATCAGATTTTTTCAAACCGCTTGGCAGTATGAGTTGACAAGAGTTAAAATTTATATTTCAATCCCTATTTATTTATTTTTTCAAATCAAGCGCTCCTCTCTCTCCCCTAAAGCACCAACGTTTTAATTGCCTCCATCTCCCTCCTCCATGCCGAGCACCAAGAGCCAAGCTCATAGGTCATCATCCACCAAGAGCCCTCCTCCATGCCGAGCACCAAGAGCCAAGCTCATAGGTCATCATCATCCAATTTTTGGTGTGGGTCCGTTGAAATAGGGACTTGGGTTCAAGGGTTGGGAATTTTTAGGGTGGGTTAGGATAGGGATGGTGTGGATTTGGAATAGGGATGTTTGGGGGTGGAGTTTAGGGGTTTTTTTTTCTGGGTCCGTTGAAAGATTGGAACTTTGAGGAAAGAGAGAGAAGAAGAAGAAGAAGAAGAAGAGGGGGGAGAGGGAGTAGGGGCTTTTGAAAACATATAAAACAAAGGGACTATTTTGAAATTTTCTACCGAGACAACTCAAATCTTGACGGTATAAAAATTTCTAACGTGGCATCCAACTCAGCTGCAAAACGACCCCATTTTTCGGTTCGGAGCGAATTTTGGCTCGGGGAGCCATCCGAGCCTAAAAGTGAAACGGGGTGCATACCACAGGATTTAAAACATCGTTTTTAAATTATAGGATCATATTTGTCAAAATGCGAAACTATAAGTACTAAAAGTGTACTTTTCCTATAAATAAAACTTGCTTTTTACTCCCCTCCACACCACCATGTCAAAAAGCAAGGGCTTTTTAGAGATTCCCGTGAACCCCCATCACAACATTTTACTATTTCACAGAGAGAGAGAGAGAGAGAGAGATTTTGAACGAGAGTGTGGATAGAGAGAGAGAGAGTGGGTTTTAATTGGCAAATTTGTTTTCTATCGAGGGGAGCAGAGCTCATAATTAAAACCCAAGTTGGGAAATATCACCACTCTTTTATACATACTAAAGTGAGAAAAAAGGCTCGACCTTTGCTCCTTCCTTAAGCTGGTGGTGGTGGTTTTAATGGTAACTGCTGCTTGAAGCAGCCAGCCAGCTACACTCAGAAAGGGCTAAGCCAGCTGACCTGTCGCAGTGGAAGATGGCGCATTTTAGCAGGGCATCGGGGCGGGTGGCGGTGGCGCTGCTTCTGTGCTTGATATCGCTATCGTGCGCGGCGGCGAGGGTGGACGGAGGGTCAAGGCAGAAGCTCGAGGTGGAGAGGCACTTGAAGCGCTTCAACAAGCCCCCTGTCAACTCCATCCAGGTCCCCCTTCTTTTCTCTCTCTCTCTTCAATGGGTAGAGCAGCGCTCTTCGTGGTGGTCCGATGTGGCTCGAACCCGAATTAGTTTGACAATGTGTGTTCGTATTGCAGATATTTTTTAGGGAAAAAAATCACCCACTAAGATGCAAGTTTGTTCCTTTTAATCATTTTCCCCATTACGTGGTGGGCGATCTTTCCCCTTTTTTTATGTGAAATAAACTAATTTCTTCCTCTATTATCTTCTCTCTCTCTCTCTCTCTCTGCTTTTGTATTTTTGGAGAAAAGGCTTTGAAATGATTTCCAGTGATTATGTTTGCCTTTTTGGTACTGATTGCTTCTTCTACTGTTAATAATGCATTGTTCATAATAATCAAGTTTTTTTTTCCTTCTCTGTAAAGATTGAGCTTTTAAGTTTTAACATCTTTGTTAGCCGGTAATTGAATCTTTTCAACATCTCAGTTTTTTTTTTTGCTTTCTTGTCTCTTTGGCTATGTGCAGAGCCCAGATGGAGACATAATAGACTGCGTGCCCATGTCTCACCAGCCAGCTTTTGATCATCCTTTCCTCAAAGACCACAAGATCCAGGTCCGTTCATATGCTTCTCTTTATTATTTTCTTGTCTAAAATTGCTGTCTTGGTGCTTCTCTGAGGGAGGAGCTTCGTGTTCTTTGGTTTGGTTCTTACCAGATGAGGCCTAGCTACCACCCGGACGGACTATTCGACGAGAACAAGGTGTCGAGGGAGTCCAATCCGCAGTCCCAGCTGTGGCATACCAACGGCAGATGCTCCGAGGGCACCATACCGATAAGGAGGACCAAGGGGGAGGATGTTCTAAGAGCAAGTTCTGCCAAGAGGTATGGCAGGAAGAAGCACAGGAGCATCCCCAAGCCGAGGTCTGCTGATCCTGACCTTGTCAACGAAAGCGGTCACCAGGTAGAATAAGCATTTTGCTTTTTTGCTCAGCTCACTGTTTTCTTTGGAAAACTTTTGTTAAAGGCTTAATAAAGTGGCTTTTGTGCCATTTGCTTTCTTGATTACACTATCCTAATTAATCTCATCACTTTTTGAAGCTCCACTTTATCCCTCCCTATTTTCTCCACTGACCCTTTGTTGTTTGGCTTTCTTATCTTTGTTTGATTAAATCAGCATGCAATAGCTTATGTGGAAGGGGACAAGTACTATGGGGCAAAAGCAACAATGAATGTATGGGAACCGAAAATAGAACAGCCTAATGAGTTCAGCCTTTCTCAGCTATGGATTCTAGGTGGTTCCTTTGGGGAAGATCTTAACAGCATTGAAGCTGGTTGGCAGGTGCATATTTTTATTGCAACCATTATCTTTAAGTTTGACCATAAATAATTGAGCTAATAACAATGCGGAATAATTCGGACACAGGTCAGCCCAGATCTGTATGGTGATAACAACACTAGGCTCTTCACCTACTGGACTGTAAGCCTTATTTCATTCCGCCTTTATACTTATTTATTAATTTGTCAATACCAGTTGATGATAATAATTCTCTCATGTGAACTTGGCAGAGTGACGCATATCAAGCCACAGGATGCTACAATCTGCTGTGCTCGGGCTTTATTCAGATCAACAGTGAGATAGCAATGGGTGCGAGCATCTCCCCTGTCTCTGCCTACCGCAACTCCCAGTATGATATCAGCATTCTCATCTGGAAGGTAATCCCACCTTCAAGTTAATCCCTTTTCACTTGGTACTTGTTTACTCAGAACCAACTTAATAGTGACGGTATGGTTGCCTAATTACCAAGTCTATGGGACTTGTTCAAAATTATCATGAGGGCCTTTTGGATCTTGTGTTACACTTAATTGGACAACAAAGGGTGGTTGTCCTTTCTAGTGGAGTTATTCAAAATGCAGATCAATGTATGGTTGATGTGTTACCATCAGCACTTTGTGTACAAATATTTTATAGTGGAAGAAGCATCATTGCCCGAAAAATGCGAACTTGGACATTCAGTAGGTTGAAAGTCGGAAACTTCATGAAACCCCGATGATCATATGCCTTAAGGTGCAATCTTTTGTTGAGATTGAGGTTGTTGGAAATGATTGCAGGATCCGAAAGAGGGTCATTGGTGGATGCAGTTTGGGAACGACTACGTGATGGGGTACTGGCCATCGTTTCTCTTCTCGTACCTGGCGGACAGCGCGTCGATGATCGAGTGGGGAGGAGAGGTGGTGAACTCGGAGCCCGACGGAAAGCACACCAGCACCCAGATGGGAAGCGGGCACTTCCCGGAGGAGGGGTTCAGCAAGTCCAGCTACTTCAGGAACATCCAGGTGGTGGACGAGTCCAACAACCTCAAAGCCCCAAAGGGGATTGGGACCTTTACCGAGCAGTCCAACTGCTACGATGTGCAGACAGGCAGTAATGGAGACTGGGGGCACTTCTTTTACTATGGTGGTCCTGGCAGGAACGCTAATTGCGCTTGACGTCAACAAATGTCCTGTCTCCTTAATCTAATGTAATATTCATTCAGCCTCTTTCTTTTTGTATTGTACGATCTCTGTTTTTTTTTGTGCTATACTCCAATCTTCGTCCTTAGTGTCCCTTTTCCTATTTTATTTTACTGGTAGGTTGGGTAAAAAAGTGACATGTCACCCCTCTCTATTAGTAGGAAGTTTTTGAGTCTTTTGTTTTTTTCTCTAGAGCTTCTTCTCTCCATGTAAGTGGTTTGGGGATGGGCCCATGTTTCTTAAAATCGGAAAGAAACAGGTGGCCTTTGGTTTCAAAACCCTCTCTCCCCCTTGTAGTTCTATTTCGGTTTTGGATTGAGTGGGGACAACATAAAAGTTGTCCATACGGAGGGGATTTTGTTTGGACCATTAGATTTTATTAAAAATCGTGTCTACAGATCTGACAGTCATAAAAAACTGTGTCTATAAATCAAAAATTTTGATTCATTTCAGTTGAGACAAATCTTGTCCCTACTCAATCCAACATCTTCTATTTCTTGTAGTGGTTTGTCAATGAATTTCAGTGTTGAAGAATGTCTATGAATTGGATGGAGCCTCCTTAATTGGTGCATTTTATTCTCAATTGATTTATATATTAAATAGTGGAAAAAGAGGGTACCTTGTTCACATAGGAGGGTATAAGATTCTTTTGTTAGGTTGTGCATGTGAGTGGATGACAGAGGTACAGAGCCTTTTCTGTACCATCCAACTTTTTGTAGTGACCACCCCACTTGTTGCTATTTGGACGTTGTCCCTACCTCCATCATTTCTTTGAAATTTCTCACCTCACTTCTTTTCTCAACACCTTGCGCCGCGACTCAAAGGACTAATAAAAGAGAACCAAGTACTTATTTCTTAATAAAACATATGTGATAATGAATCAACTAATCTAAATTTTAAGAGAACTCAGAATTCCCACGTATTTGAATTCACAGCAACAATTTGATGTCAGCGTTACGTTGTTACCAATTTCGTTGGAGTAAGCTTATATACGACTCGGCAAATAATATGAGTATTACAGATCCGTTTATTTATTTATTTTTTGAGCAAAATATTAGTCATAATATTAAATGGAAGAGCTAGTGTTAAGCATTACATCAAGTTCATATGGGTGATGTTCCTAAAAAAATAAGTTTATATGTGTGATTAATAACCCAATCAAAGGGAAGAAGATTAAGCCTACAAAGTCTACAAACTCAATCTGCAACTGAGTTACAATACTTTTTTTTTGGAGGAACAACTGAGTTTCAATACTTGGGAATAAGCCCAAGAGTACAATAACGCAAAGAAGACAAAGATTGCCTAAGACCCAACACCAAAAGCTCGATCTCCCAATCAATAGACGGCTGAGGATCGCAAAGGAAGAGGAAGGAGAGATGGAAGTCCGTCTCGATGATGGATCTTGAATCCTGCCAACAATCATCCATCAAAGGTAAATCAAGCTTAATCGCCAATAATTCCGCTTCTAGAGGAGACCTAGTAGCAACCTGCATGACTGACCTCACACAAGGAGGCCTTCAAAGTTCCTTGCAACTGTAGCAATCCTCGACAAAGGCAAACCTTCAATCCAAGACACATCACAGTTGAATTTTATCTCACTCCTAATCGAAGCGCACCATGAAGTTTGAGTAACAACAAAATCAGAGGACATACTATTGACCTGTAAATATTCATTACAAAGATCAGAGACTAGATTAGTAGTTAAAAGAGGATCAATCTTAATACCGTCAAAGACAAACTTATTTCTACCATTCCAAATGCATCAGCATGTATAAAAAGTTAGAGAAATAAAATCCTTAGAACCAAGAGTGCTAAAGAGACACAAGATATGATCTAACCAACAACAAACGGATGGAAAAATAGAAATGGAGGTACTATAGTTAAGATGGCTCGCCATCCAAGTAGCCCAGGACGAAAATATTCAAACATAAGATAAAAAATAGATTCGTCTCCCAAAAAACAAATATTACAAATAGCAGAAGGGTGCAAAGTTTATTTATTTATTTGAAGCTTCAAATACCAAAAGGGATGGACGTTCTTTTCTATTTTCACTATCCAACACCATGTTTTGTCGCCATCTCCAGAATTACTTAGGTTCTGTAAGTGAATATGAAGATTCTAACATGGTATCAGAGCCAATTGCTCTAACGAAATCTATGGTCCGTTGTGCTCGCACAGCCCGCCTTTGAAAGCACGAGAGGCAGTGTGAAACTTGTGCAAACTTTAGCCCGATGAGCTTCATTTCAGGGGGTGTGTTGGAGAGAATTCCACAACAGAAGTTGCAAGTGGGTTGGGGTAGTTTATATGTGTGAAAGATCCACCTACTCAAGCCTTATAATTTTGGGTTGGATATGAAGATTCTATGAGGTTCATCCACATCACAAATTTTTTTTTTAATATTTGACATCGAAAGTCAAGCACGGTCGAATCTGACCTTTTCAATTGTGTATATTTACAAGATTTGTATCCAAAACTTGCTTGAATAAATTTAAATTCTTTGTTACTTGAGCCAACTTCCATTAATATTACAAAAATGTTAATTTTGTCATCGAACTAGTTGGTAAAATTAAAGAAGCAGAGTAATATATCGCTGTAAACAATAAAGTGGAAAACCTCGTACATTTCTTTGCTCTAGTTGCAACATGCAAAAGTAAGGTATATCCAAAAGTTAAGGGGTTGGTCAAAAAAGAGACCTGAATTATTATTTTTATTATTATGATTGCAATAATTTGAATACCTCTCTAATGTTCTGTTGATGCCCACTAGTGGTAGTACCAGCGGTTTGATTTTAACCAATATGTGAAACTGTCCATCTTGTAATTTGTTTAACTTACCAAATAATTTTATTCGAGTCAAATAAAATCAATCGATCTTTTGAAAAACTCTTCTTCGAACTTCTAAATTTTTTTGAAAGATAAATTTTACACCATGACAATGCTAGAATTTAAACACTGGACTTCCTAGATATTTACAACACCTTGTACTGTTAGATAATAAGCCTTTTGGCTCGAGCTTCTAAGTTTCCATATCATTCATTATTTGGTGACCCTCTTCCATAGTTGAAGTGAATTAAACCCTCCATAAATTAGTTTGCATTATTAGTGCATGGGGAGAATCTGATTCCAGAATAGTGTTAGGATGACACTGGTGGCAACCAAGTTCAAGCTCAACACCCTCCCACGCACCACCCCAAAGTAGGGCTCTTCACTTCACCCCACCCCCTCACCTAAAAGATAATTGTTATTCACATCTTGTTGACTGAACTTTGCCTTGAAAGTGCAAGAATGCGGTGTCTTTTTTCTCTTTATATAATTGTAGGAATGCAATGTATAAAGAAGAAGATGAAATTTAACGTTAGGAGAGGAAAAAAATACTCGACGGAACACGAGGGATCTTCAAAGGTGATTTGGATTTTTGTGTGATTTATGATCACTCTCCTTAAAAATGTTACTTGCTCCCTCCCATTATGAGTTACTAAACAGTTCCAACAAGCACATCTCTAATATTAGTTTGATATTCTAAGTGACAAGCTTAAAAATATCACCTCTAAAACTATAACAAAAATACTTTTGGTAGGAAATGCAAGAAGAGAAGAAGATATGAATTGAA
This sequence comes from Hypericum androsaemum, assembly GCA_963995505.1. Taxonomy (NCBI): domain Eukaryota; kingdom Viridiplantae; phylum Streptophyta; class Magnoliopsida; order Malpighiales; family Hypericaceae; genus Hypericum; species Hypericum androsaemum. Next base: position 114,715 of record OZ023199.1, read on the forward strand.
TGGAATGGATTAAATACAAGAAGAATCTTCTTATTTATAAGATTTCAATAAAAGATTTCAATGGACGTGTTTCAAGAGTAATAAATCAACAAACTTCAAAACCATATTCAAGTAGCATTCATTTTTCCAAGAAAAGCTACCGATTTAGAGTTGATACCATGAATGTAAGAACACCTTCATCCGTCATTTCTTCTTTGTTTTTTTTCCATACGTTTTTCAGTTATAAACCAATTAGTGTGTCATTTTTCATCACACCAAACGACAACAACATGAAAACCAATAAGGTTTATTTGGAATTCGATCTCCTCTTCCGTTTTTCTCTCTTCTCGTTAAGTTACTTTTGTTTGAAGATTTCCCAACTTGATGGTTTAATATATATGATGATGGATGTTCGTTCTCAGAAAGAAAAAAAAAGATTAGATATTCTTCTGTACATGGACAATGGCGAGGGTATAGTGCTGGTGGTTGCCAGGATTATGCTTCTTGGAACCAGATTCCACAGTTCGGTTGAGAGGTGTTGGTGCAGATGCAACATTGCCCATCCATGTCTTTATTACCTTAACTCAGGTAACTGTAAGGCACTGCTATTAAAATATCAACACGTCATTGGCCAATAAGCTTGAGGGAGGAAATTCCTTTGGGAATATATAGTGAACCATTGCCTGTGTTACCTAATGAAAGAAAGTGAGGTTGAAGGGAGACCCCTGGTTTGGTCAACTCGCCAGTCAGTAAACTGTGTGTTCCTTATTTTGTGCACATTTACTTGGTTTGTTCTTATCAATTGTGAACTGCAATGCTTCTGTCTGAGGGATGCTAGGATCTTGCCTTAAATCTTCCAAAAAATCATTACATGTCAAGAGTGTGTTGGCAGGTCTGCGCATGATAAAGTCGTCGGCTGCTAGGATAAGCGTGAGCAAGCAACTAGCCGACGTGACCGGCAGGTCGATACTTGCGGAGCTTTAAGTTCCAAATGAACTTAAAGCAACCAGCAAGACAGTCTCGATACACGTACAAATTGCATCTTGCAAAACTCGTGCAAGTAGAGAGGCTGCAGGCAGCGGAGTGGGTTGTCCGGGTGAACATTTTGTAAATGTGTAGCTATTGTAATCTGCAGGTTTAACCGTATTAGTTAGGAGGGAAAGCGGAAAGTTACAAGAAATAGGAGGGCAGAAACTAATACTAATTCAAGGGAATCACCCAAAAATCATTGCAGCTGGAGGAAAGTGTATGGCTGCACTTTTGTAAAAAGCTTTTAAAGTCATCAACTTGTTACATACAAAAAATGCTCAATCTTTATCATGTAGCTTGACCCAAAAACAAGATAGAAGTTTGATGCTGGTCCATTCTTCAACAAGCAAAAGTCATTCTCCTAAATTACAATTCCAAATTCTATTGTCAGGATCGTACAACTTTGTCAATTCATAACATTGAGTATAACAGGTTTCAATAAGAACCTTTTTTTTTACTGAAATGGTTTCAGAAAGAGCATTGGATATCACAAAATATATGAAGGAAAAGGCAAATGGTAATGGCAGCAGCGACGGGAAATAAGCAAAGGAATCATTAAAAGCAGACACAAGGCAGCAGAGGGGCAACGTTGTATTCAAGAATATATCATATCAATGGTAGGAAAAACGAGATACAAAAGAAGCCGTGCCAAGAGAGAGTTGAATTCCTTTCCCCTCAAACCAGATTCTAACATTTTGTTTTGCCTCATTCTTTCAGTTCTTCCTTCTCCGAGGAAAGGGGAGAAGCAACTTTCGTTGCTCTTTCTGTTGGTATCTCATTCTCTCCTAACAATCAAAATGAGAATTTGTACTGTCCACCTGTCGACTCCCGGTCATTCAGACTCGCTTTCCATGCTTCCCATTGCCTTCAACCCTCTCGGTCTCTGCATCGAATGAGCACGCACATCAGTAAGCAGACAACATCCAAGTTAATTATCAAAAGCTAAGGATAAACACCTCTCAGCCTCACCGAGCGGATAAAAAGCTACAGTATACAAGTAAGAAGAGGTGTAAAAGTTCGAACGCGAATCATTTCCAAGGGATCCCGGAAGTTGAGACCTGAAAATGCCGACCAGAGATTTTTCACCTTCCAGGATGCTGGAAGGTTGAAGCTAGCACCATTCATAATCAAATAACGATGCAAGAACAAGGATGCTTAAAGCTAGCACCATTTGCAAGCAAGAGGAAATTGAAGAGCAAAGTGGCACCTTTTTGGCTGACTTCTTCTCCCGCACTTCATACCTCTCCTGGCACAAATCTGATAACCATGCACCTGGGCTCACTAACTGCCCATGCACGGATAAATAGATTTAGAGACAAAGATTTGAGAGAAAAATCACAATAATGAAGAAAATTTCACTACTCGAGCGAGCTTTCTGTCACCCTAAATCAGATACATGGTGGGATCCTTACAAGTAAGGTTCTTTGGACCAACTTGGCCCTTTTCTTGGGCCTTTGTGAAGGTTTGCACCCTTTCATCACCATGAAATCCTCTTCCTTTTCTTTGCTAGACAGAGCTATAACCAGCTTAGGCCATGTAACTCCTTTATCTTCCTTGAAGTTGTCTATCAGTGCCTTGCCATTATCATCCAATCCATGAGATCCCCTAGTCGTGTAGTATCGATCTTCCTTTTCTGGTGATGTAACTGATGGCTTCCTACAGAGCATTCAAACATGAGCATTGAATAGAGGAGGCCATGCATGATTCTTTTTTCCTTACGAGAAAGTACATGAACTCATGATTTCAAAGCTCCAATGTCCAAAACACCAGCAGAGCTGATAAACAATCACAAACAAGGGAAACAAATTCGAGCCCCTAGAACCAAGAAACAGCTGTATGCAAATGGAACCCACTTCTCTAGGATTGAGCTTCTAACAGTGGCTGTTGTTTTCTCACAGTGCCAAGAGCATACAACCAACTGACATAAAGCAAGCAATGCATAAGACATAAGAGAAACTAAGGGATCTTACTTGGGTAGGCGAGAAGGGGATTCTCTCTCCGCCGTGGCAAAACGAGATGGGGGCTTCTTCCTTGCTAAAGAATCACTTGGTCTAGATTTGTTAGCCATATTATTTTGTTCCTTTTTCAATTTCACACATCTGAGCCTCTTTTTGGTTCCCCATTGCAACACAAAGTCGGTCTCTGCAGCTCTTTGACTCCTTTTCTCCTTCTCCATTCTAAGTAAAGTAAACCTATCTGCTCCACTGATAAGCTCAAAATCAAAAGACAAAAGCATTGTCAATTTTTAGTTTGGAAAGAACCCAAATGCCATAAGCCAGCCAATTCGGAAAATTCTTGATTACAACTTTACAGCATACAAAAAGAAGTAATGGCAGAAAGAGAACGAAATGTGAAAGCTTCGTTCTTGACTAAGAAAAAATGTGAAATGGCGAAAAGGAAAACACGGAGCAAATTTTACTTCGGAATGAACCCAAATGCTATAAAGCAAACCAATCTCAAGAATCATTGATTACAACAAAAAAGAAGCAACAGCAGAAAGAGAATTGAAGGCAAACGGCATGTTCTTGAGTCGACACTGGAAAATGCAAAATAGCTAAGAAGGAGAAAATGCTTGTTAACTTGAAGGGTGGGTGGGTGGGGGGCTGACCTTAAGATCTGGGGCCAATGCAATTGCTACTCAGCCCTAAAAACTCGATCCAAATAACCCTGCATCCAGCAAAAAGAGTTAGTAATGCATCAGTACAAACTAAAAAACTGCAATCTTTATATCTTCTCACTTGTGCTATTAGAGGGGAAAAGTTCAAACATCACACATAGTTACACAAACAGGAAAAGAAGAGAACTTTGATGTGGGATTGCTCAAGGAGACCCATAGAATTAGCAATGCAACCCTACAAACTCAAAAGCTGCAATTTTTCCTATCTAACCACATCTACTATTAAAAGAAGGACCTTCTCAAAAAAGAAACTATTAAAAGAAGGGGAGAAAATTGGATTGGGTACCTCCTTTGACGAAGAAAACCAATCAAATGAGCATAGATAGATAGATAGATTCCACGAGGAGCAAACTTTGGTTTGGATTGGACAAGACCAGTGAAGTGAACAACCCCCACCAAGTTGAGATTTTTTAAGGGTCAAATTGTTTGAGATTTCTGGGTCTGTTTTTAAGTTTGCAATGGCTCTTCTCCTTTGAGGCTAACAAATCCAAAGTTGCAGTTGGCTGCTGCTTCTCAATCCCCTCTCTCTTTCTCTGTGCGCGCGCGCGTGTTATCTTCAACAACTAAAGCATAACTCCTAAACTCACTTTAAAGTTTCAAGTTCTTCTCTTTCCAGTTTCTTTTCAACTTTGCCCTGCCATGTGGGCTTCCTCCAAGGTCGTTTGGTGGCCGTCAGATGAGGAATGGACGGCCAGATGACTTTCCCTCCAATTGGATCGATGGTGACGTCACAAAATCAGAGAGCGCACGCGAGCGGCAGGCCCAACAAACCAGAACGGGCCTACTGGACTTGGGGTTTTGTCCGAGGCCCCCCTTATTTGCGAGCAATGCATTCGGATGAGATCATGTCTCCGGATATCAACGTTTTAACATTCCATGTAAAATGGATAAAAGCTGTGAGTACTCGGATCAGTATCTGACTATTGCAGTTTGCAAACTCTTACGACAGGCATTTTTTTTTAATTTCAGGTATTCAGAGTCGGCCTTCGATCTTAAGCAATTGATCTTAGGCGATTCGGTCATGATCTTGGTGGTAGCTTAATTCTAAGGTGGTGTTTAGTTTTAGGCGTTTGATCTTTGCTGATCGATTTTAAGCGATCGATCTTAGGCGATTCATCTTAGGCAATTATTTTTAGGAGATTCGATCATGATCTTGCTTTGTACAGTATGTATTATGTACATTGTCATGCATGGTGTAATTTCTTTTTTTGAGTAATATAATATCTACTTTTTTAAAAAAAAGTATTCAGAGTCGAGCAATAATAACACGAGGCTTGATCAAAGGACTTAATTCAAATAATTCGATCAACTTCTTTTCGACGTGCATGTTGGGATATACTATGATGTTCAATCTTAAATATGATGTCCTTTCAACCTGGATCATATATCAGTTGACATAACTAACAAGTGGATCCCTTGTATTGTATCACATTCGCATTTAGATAGCCGACATAACCCACTTAATTACATTCATGTACAGAAACACTTACATTCATGCAAAAACTCCCTCTTCAAAACCTACTCGACATTGCACTGAATCTCATGAGCTTTCTAATTAACGAGTTATTCAAATTTCATCACGATGAAACTTTATACAAACGGGAACGTATGCATTTTACTCGAGTAAACTAATTAATATAGATGACACCACATATGATGATAAAGTTATGCCTCCAAAATTTTAATTTTGAACTCTTAAGACTTATTCATTCATCAATTAGACATGACCAAGTTTACATGTAACTTCTTTTTTTTTTCGAAACGACATGATATTAAAAGTTATATTTGTCCACTAATTCATCATCAGGTTAAATAATGTTTCAAATAGTAATACAACTTCTTCACAAAATTTGAATATTGTTGAATTCCGACGGCCCCAAACTTAAGATCATTAATTAAGTTAGATTTATTTTTCTTAGTTGATATAAATACTTGATGATACCTTACATATAACAAAAACAACTTTATAAGTGGTTAAATAAAAGCGTCCAAAAGGAAAAGAGAAATGTTTGTTAATCCTTAAAGACGCCAATTATTCGCATGCGTCCGCCAGGTGTGAAGAGAAAGCAATGTCTGGTTAGCTAGAAAAGCTAATTATTACAGGTAATCCTTCCATTATACACATACAACTCATTCTTCCATACCAGAAGGAATGGTTCCAAGTGAATCATGGGTTTCACTCCCCAAAAGTAGCGAAGACGTTACATTACACCTCTCATTTAACAACGAACAATTATATATCAATTTGTGAGAGAGTTATTGTAACTTACTCCCGTCTAGGTTCGAGTGATTGAAAACACATCTGTGTTAAATACTTGTTAAAAAAACTTTGTCACATTTAAAAATTTATAATAATTCGAATCTGAATTATTCAGCTCAGTAGAACAGATAACCCCACCTCCCATTTAATTAGTAAACGCAATTAAGGACAGCACTAGTAGGTAAATGCAGACAGCAAAAGGTGGGGATCCACACAAACAAAGCCAGCTGTCTGCCTACCGTTGCCATCAGCCACCCTGTCCTAACTCGTCTCTCTCTGCATGTATAAATTGGTAGAACCCACATGCCACCAGAGCCACAGAGAAGCAAGCATCCTTCTCTGCCAGAAAGTTTCAATCTTTCTTCAAGGGGAGTTGAAAAGCTTCAATCTTTTTCCTTGCCCAGTTCCCTCACAGAAGTAGTTTCTTTATTAACACAATGGAGGCAATGAAGATGAAGCTCATGGTTGTCCTAATGGTGGTCCTTGTGGCCTTCACCTCCACCATCCAAATGGCTGAGGCAGCTGAGGCACCGGCTCCAGGCCCATCTTCGGATGCCACCGCGGCCTTTGTTCCCACATTTGCTGCTTCTTTGGCTGCTGCTGTTGCTGCTGCCCTCTTCTATTGAGGAGCACCCCCACCCCACCCCACCCCAATTAGCTGTTGCTGATGATGCTTCTTGTGATTTGTTTCTTTCTAGGAACACAAAGTTTCAGTCTTTTTTCCCCATTTGGTTGGTAGTGTCTTGTTCATTCATTGGACATGACAAGAGGAAGAGGATGCGGGGAAATGGATTAGGCTACATTGTGTTCCTTTTGACTCTGTATTATTAATCTTATGAGTTGCTTGTCTCTTAATTTATTGAATTTATCGTTATCTATCTTGTGAACTTTATCGTACGAAACTAAACTTGCACTCCTCTCTCTAAAGAAATCGCAGATATAAATTAATCAATAAAAAGTACCACCGGGAATAATTATAATATACTGATTAACCTATGGACAAGTGAATGAAATTTTTTACAAAAAAAAAGGATTACAAGGGCAGTGGGATGAGCTCGTTACACAATGATGATCATTCGCAAAATAAAAAATATCATTAAGAATTTGAATCTTAGTAATATTCACTATTTTCTTAGAGTTTGGTATCAGGACAGGTTGAGGTCACTACTCCAACCTTATACTTTCTGGGGGATTCAACACAATTTTTATTTTGTATTTGGTTGTACTAGGGTTAAATTGAATACCTTTAATCAATTCATTTATATATTGGTTAAATATGTTCTCTTGTATATATATAAAATAATAAAATCTCTACCTTTACAAAAAATATCATAAATTTTAGTGTTAATCGTCCTAGCCCATAAACAAACTACATTAGGCAGTATTCTTAATTTTTCTTTTATTATATCTTTAGGTATTTAATAACACTATATTGATTTCGTTGTCTTACTCTACTTTTTATTTGTTGAGTTATGCCTGTTAGTACTTTTTCCATGACACTCATATATCCATTTTTTTTCTCCTGAAAAAGGAAATTCCAATATCCATAATAATATCCATAAGCAACCAATGAACTTGGAACAGTAAGTACTTTTTTAATAGTGTATGTTTTGTCAACACACTTCAAATCTTTATCCCCAAAACCAACAAATATTGGTTCTTTATAAATACAATAATCTAAAGCTAGTAAAGAGTTCTTGGGTGGTCAAGAGTTCTAAGCTGAGAATTGTAACAGGTGGGTTAATATACATACGCTCCTGAATGGGCCTTTCAGGCCCATTTCATGACTGGTTCACGTTTGGCCCAATTTGGTTGTTGAAGGTCCAATCTGTGTTTTTGACTTTTCGATTTGGTATACCTAAAACAAATTAATTCACACTGGAATTAAACTGGGTTGAAGGTACAATGTAACTTTCTTAAAAATATATCTGATATCTGAAACAAAGTGCTATCGTTTTTACGGTGAATAATGAAGAAACAAACATAGAGAATGAGTATGTAAAATTAGTATTTTTTTAACAGTCCTCTAATTATGGATCATATTATATGATATCTGAAAACTTACAGAAACCAACAAATTATTCCAACTGTTCCATCAACATATTCCAACTGCATATAACTAACAATTATTTGCATAACCTGAAGTTTTCTTTAGCGGAGGATTGAGAAACTCTCTGCAATTAATTGCAGACTGATCTCATCAAACACCCTCTTAAAATTACAAGCAATTCATCTTCTTGACACCAGCAAAGATTGCAACAAGAAATTGTATATTTTGTGTATGTACCTTCACCAATCAGAATACAGGGTCTGCAAATATATATGTCACAAAGCAAAATCCTATCTTTGATTCTATACTAACTAAAACAATCTCTGTATTATCTTTGGTACATGTACAGTATTATGTATGAGTTGAAGAATGTTAATTGCAGCAGAGGAGAATAGATTTTGTCACAAAATTCTGCAGCAATGCCATAAGATGATAATAGCAAGGCTTCCAAACCCAACTAGTGAGGCGACTCAGCTGTTATCGCCTCCTCTTTCAACCGTCCGGAGCATCCAGAGTGACCCATGATCGCTCGCATTCCTGATCAATTGCTCTACTAGCCAAGCAGTAAGCCAACCTATTCTCTTGAGCACTGACCTTGGCAAATTTCATATCCGAAAAGCGAGATGCAACGGAAAGACAAATTTTCCGGTGACTGGCGTAACTCATCGCATAACACCGAACGTACCTTGTTAAATTCTGCAAGACATTCCACTCTTCAAAATGACAAAGCCTCAGGTGCACCAAACAAAGAAACCACAATTCTCAATCCCGTACAAACATGTCACTGACGGGAAATGCCCTCGAGGCCTGGCGAAAACCAGTACTTGAATGGAAAAACATTACCACTTGGCCTCGATCAGCCTGTCTTCTTCTTCGTTTCCTCTCCGAAGAGAGCCCGACACAGCCGAGGTAGCAGCAGCCCATTCGCAAGAAGACGTCCGTTTGGTCTCTCTGCTGGCTTAGATTATGGGGTGGGCGGCCTTGTTGTTCATGGGGATCAGGTCAAAGTAACGGACGAGTTAGTGGCTTATAGGATTAGAGGTGTAGTTTTGGCTCCAACGGCTTTTTGAAAAATAAGAACGTTGGGGAGTTTTTGTAAAAATTCATCTGCTTTTACTTTTTTTTTTGGTTGACAAAAAGCTACCTCTGTTTCTGTTGTTCCGTTGCGTCTATCCATGTCGCTTTGCCTTGTGTCATAATCTAATCCATCTATTTGGGACCGCAGACCACGTTCTTTGGGAATCAGGGAAGCCCTTTACTTTCTTCTATTGGAATCTGTACATGCCACCGCGGCCTTTGTTCCCACATTTGCTGCTTCTTTGGCTGCTACTGTTGGTGCTGCCCTCTTCTTTTGAGGAGAACCCCAATCAGCTGTTGCTGATGCTTGTGCGTTTGTTTAGTAATCTGGTTGTGGTGGCTTCCCCTCTCTCTCTCTCTGACTCACAGTTCAGTTCAATTCGATATTTTCGTGTAAATGCAGTTCAACATTCTGAGTAGTATCAGCTTCTATTTTATATGGTAGTTCTTCCAATAGTAAGATGATTATGTACAAGGAAGTGTTGCCTCACAATCTCTTTCTACATAACTACAAAAATGGGAAGAAACGGAAACGGGCCATTGAATTGGATGATCTGATTGGTAACTCTCATTGGGATAACCATTAAGTGGTTGATGAGTTGGTATACGTTTACAAGGACTTAAAAATAATGACTCGGAACTGCAGAATTCTCCTACACTGACTTACAAACTGTACCTATATCAATCCCTTTTCACATTCATCACAACTGTGTGTGTTAGACCTAGCTATTCCCTTTCCAGGGACCTTCCCTTCGCTTTCTCAAGTAACGATCGCTATGCATCAGTAGGGCTACGACTGAGTACACTAATTACACATGTTTATCTGCTTTAGAAATGGAGGCAGGGGCAGATATCGCCGAATCATTTGTGTTCGTTCAGTGACCAAGCAACGCATCAACCGATGTATCACACCTGAGGTCTATCAGGTTGAGGCAACAGCTCTTTATCTGCAAAGTGAAGCAGCCTTCGAAGTCTTAAAACCATGTCACAGTGGAATGGCAGGGCCGTTCGTCGCTCCAAGTACCCTGGGCTCGCTGTCATCCAGGATAAGGCATGGAGCTCTGCTGAAATGGACTCGAGGATTGAACGGGTCTGCATGCCAACATCCAGGGCGTCTGAGCTCAAACCCCGCTCTCCCTGTTTCGGAGTCCCTCTTAACATTTTATCATGGGCAGTGTTGGCACCTCCATAGTAATCCACGAGACTCACAGAAAGAACTGCAGGCCACTCCTCTCCCATGTCACTCTTATAATCTTTTCTCATGGAAGGCACAGCTTTTGAAACCACAAAACCAGTTGATAAGGGAACTGCAGATCCTCTACTACGAAGAAGGTGTGCTAACGGCGGGGATTCAGCAGTTAGACATGTGGGAAGCTGGAGAGGTGTTGGAGAGAGGAAGCGCATGCTGGACGATGGAATTAGAATGTATGATGCAGATGTTGAGCCAAGAGACTTGACAGGGGTGAAACCTTCGAGATAACCTGATCCACCAATTCCGTTTCCTCCTTGAATTCCTGCAGAAGACTCTTTGTCAGATCTAAATGTAATTCCAGCTTTGAAGGTCAAATCTTCATTTCCACAAATCCTCACCAAAGATTCTGTGCGGTCACTAGAAAGAACTACATTATATCATATTTTTTTGGTCGAGACAACACTAAATCATTTAATGAAAGAAGCTCTCCATGAATGAACATCTACGAGTACGCCTGCACAGTTCCACAGCTTTTCGCACTCAATACATTTTTTTGGTAGGATCAAAACACTAACATATTATGTACACTGGGAATCGCCACAAGACTGTACTTCACAGATCTGTCCAGGTTCATCTAGACACTTCTAAAAACTCGAGGTTCTGCTAATGTCATTTATAATCTATAGTTGCACAAAATGATCAGAGAAAAGCAAGTATTGAAGGAGAAATGTTTGCAAACCGGAAGGAGGAGAGTCGCCTGGAAAAGTTAGTTGCAGAGAATGGTCAACTGAAATTGTAGCAAAACTGATGCTCTGCACCAACTGTAGCATCCCCCTAGGAGCGTCAATCATGTGCCCACCTATGAGCTGCTTTCTTGAAGGGGCTTGTCCCAAACCACCCTTCATATAGCTTGAAGTCTTGGGGTGACTATACATTGGACTTGGGGAAGAAGGCATGGTCCTGTCCTGATTCAAACCCATCTCTTGTGACTGTAAGGAAGCTCCGCTAATTCTTGCAGAACTACCATCAGCCATAGATCGGCGCAGCTGCAATGGCCATTTTTTAACTTCCGAGCCACCAACAGCATAAATGGCTTTCTGCCACTCTGTTCATATTGCATTGCAACAGATGAAAAAAAACAAAGAAATCAAATTACAGCAAAAAAAAGTCAAGTTGGGATCTCCTAGCTAATCAGCAGACCTTGATGCTTAAACAGATTTCAACTAATCACCCATCCTTATATTTTCTAGACAGCATGTTAAACCAAATCTGGGAACCAATTGCCTTGAAGAGTGAAAAGGCAATAGTGCCTGTTTTAAAAAAAAAATGACATTCTGGAAAGTAGCACGGCGAACTTGAGCAAAAAATCATACCTAGGTATTCCAACTCAAAGAAACTTCCAATGCGGCAAATCACAAAATCTCTCGGTATTGCGACACCCTTATCAGGAGAGGAGCATGTCTGAAGTATCTGGCAGCCTTGCTGCAGAACTTGCATGAAGACGCATTGCAAACTTTTAGTGTCCTGCCGACTGCTAATTCCTCCAAAAGGGAATATATGGCTATCAAGCAATTCCCCCCGAGCATCTGTCCAGATGGATACTAGCCAACGCCAATCTTCCGTCCATCCATAGCAACAGTGCAGGGTCGGAAGAGAATTCTGATAGTTAGATACAAATCCATCATCAGATCCATCAGCTTGAATACTTAACCCAGTATCAGTAATCCCAGCTGATCCAATCGATGTGAATCCTGCAATATCATCAGATAACAGCTTTGAAGGTTCAGAAGATGTAGGTGCAAGCGCATGCTCCAAAGAACCAGGTTCCGAGAGAATGAATAGGGGTTCAAACATGTAGCGAACGTCGTCATGAAAAAAAAGTTCCCCATCTCTATTTTGGTCACCATTCATCCCTCCGCTTCTTGTCTGCCATGAGTTATCCCAGGTGCCAGGTCTCAAGCTGGAATCAATGTCACCCTCTCTTGGAAGAGAAGGTCCTCCAATACGAGGTCCAATATCCTTCCAGATTCCTGGAACAGAACTCATTTGTGTTAAGACTGAATGGGGAGGCCTGCTAGACAATGACGACGACATAACTTCATTTGAAGATGCTTTTGATACTCGCCGAGCCTTGTTATACACAGTAAAAGCGATCTCCTTGAGAACAACGAGTTCATTTAGAGCAGGACTGCTCACCCTAAAAATGGCATCAACAGTCACGATCTGCAATACCAACTTAGGAACACTAAACCCTGACAGCACTACAACATTTGAGGCAGAGGCTTCATCCATGGTTGCTGACCAGTTCAATGCCTTCCCGACCTGGCTGTGCAGTGTGGATCTCCTCTCTCTATCTAGGGGAAGGCTGACAGAACCAACAGCTACTGAAGATTCAATAATTGTTTGCAGAACTGCCGTGGGGTCAGGGAAGGGACACACCACATATATGACCTACAAGATGCAAGCCAATAACATTGAAACAACAAATCTAGAAAAGAAGTATGCCCAGGGTTGTAAAATTGTTCCTTGAACACCAGAGTATTATAGCCAATTTCTAATTTAAACCGACCAAGACAAGTCAATTCCTTGAAAAGCAAGGGTCAAGAATCATTTATGAATAACATGGGTGAAACTTTCCAATCAGTTTGTTCAGTTCAAATCTAAAATTGGAGCTAAAACTGAAATGTGGATGCGACTGAAGTGTGATTGATTTTAGTTTTATGCAAAGGTTCCCCAGTGAATACTCTCGTACAGCAAAGCATCCACATCACTCAAGCATCTAATAATCAGAAGAGTAATTTTATTTATCCCGCCAACATCCTACATTACCAATGAGAACAAATGATGGCTGAGGAATATAATTAACAAGCTACTGAGTACTCAGTATTGTTTGAACCCAATAATCAAGAGCACACCCAACCTACAAGCAGAAAACAAGAGAATAAAATTGCCCCTTACCGTGCAAGGACCACTATTGCCTTCTTTTGCACTGGTTGATAAAAGTGGAGCAATTTTCAAAGCTTTGATCGCCTTGGAAAGAGATTTGAGATAGCTTGTCAAGTCCCATCCATTGGAGAGAGAGAGAAAGTAATCACTAATTGATCCCACAAGGGATGCATTGGTGCTTTCTATCTTCATTGATTGAGGGCAATCAAGTAGCACAAAGCCAGAAGAGGACCACTTTCCCGAATCTATATCCATTTCATTTGAAGAACTTTGAGGTGAATGAGTTCCCAACTTGCAAGTTTCATAAACTGAAAGGGACAAAAAAAGTTGATATGTTAGGCCCCTATGAGAAGAAGTTACTTAATTCTACTCGAAGAATAAAACAATGTGCAGTTTGGAATAGAAAGAAACAGGGAGAATAGGTGGCTTGAGCCGAACCACCTATATTCTTGATATAAACGGTTGAGAAAGGAAAAAAAAACAAATACATCTAGCAAACTGCCATAATGACACAACTAGTATGAAATCCAAAATTCATGCCGACTACACGAGACTACTATACAACCTCTCCCTCAAATTCACATGATAACTCAGACATATCGTGGATAACTGCTGAAAACACATAAAGGACACTCACCAGTTCCAAGTTGTTGGAAAAAATCAGCAGCAGCAGAAGTAAGGGGATCAATTTCCGGGCAAACAACATAATAAGTAAGCTGCACAGAAGTAGACAAAGTACAAAATTAAGTCTCATTGAAATTGAAGTAATGACTAGCAGCAAAAGAATGAAGAGACGTAGCATAATATCTTCTCTAAGCTGATGCAAGTATTCTCACAGGTTTTGGCAAAGCATACGGCTCAAATGGAGCTTTATCCCAGAACTGCAAAGAGCCGGCTGATGTCTTTAGCCAATCATCTTGATATCTGTCATGGTAACAAATGTTTGCCTTCATCAGGTAAAGAGACCAATAATGGCACTGGTAATACCGAAAGAAGTGCATATATGTCTGAAAATATGTTTTTCAAGTTAGATGAATTGAAGCCACATGTATAACCAACCCTTGTAAGATGTGAAAATGACTTTGATAAACAAGCACAGCCCATATCCAATCCAGCAAAGAAAAAGACGCATACCCAACGAGTATGGCAGGTTCCGGGAGAACAAGGGGTGTTGGCTTTTGGGATGAATCTTCACCTTTAGAGCCATCCATGACACCGGAAACTGAGGCAAAAGGAAAAAATGTAATTACCAGACAATTTTAGTGGTCATTGTTTCATAAATTTTTACAACCAGGACCTCTCACAGAAGATGAGCCACAAGCAGAAGATAGTGCAACTCCATTGATTCTCCAATGGATAGAGAAACAATACCTGAATAATCTTTGGATTCACTTAAAGTAGACTCGGAAAAAGATCCATCAGCAGGCATAGCCCCATCAGCAAATGAACTGCGACCTTTGAACCAGTCGTTGACAGATAATGGGCCTTCTAAGGTCTTAAATGCAGCCTTAAGTGCTGTCTTAATCTCACACTGTAGCAAGTTGATCACAGTTGACGGAAGAATCTGTTGGGAGAAAATGGATAAGAATGGCGAGACAGCTACAATCAACTAACTGAATGACAAGCAAAATAAGAGGTTACCTCAGCACAAAGTGGATCTACCACCTCTACTCCAGCAATATCAAGGAAATGAGAGGAAGCCAAAGTTCCTCCACAACCTGCATGCACACAGGAAGGACCACAACAGAACCCACGTCTCCATTGCTCTTGTAATGCAAGCCAGCTGAAAGGGCCGTCATCATAGCACCCATCCAAGGCCACATCAACAAATGAAGTAGCCTGCTGGACAAGCAACGGCATGCCATTTAGAAACTCTTGCAGCGGTTGTCTATGCCCATAGGAGAGCAACCCTTCATTAGAGAATGCATGACTAGATGGGCTAACTTCAACACTTGAAGAATTAAAGGGTTTCATCACTTTAGGGACTCCAACAGAGCGCCAAACACCAACAGGGGAATTCAGATGACCATCCAGGATTCCATCAGTATCACCAGCAATTCGAACAGGAATAGATTCCTTTTTCTTCATCTCATACCTTGCAGATATGTTATCTGTCATTGTACTCCCGTCACCAGGAAACTGATTCAAAATGTTGCTACCACTTAACCTACTCATGTTCACACTGGAGGACATTAGGATATGACGCATCCTGCACATGGATGCTTGGAACATAATGCACTCGATATCAGTTGCCAGGACTGTTTTGGATGAAAATAAGACGTTTTCTGGAGATACTGTGCCTTCAGAAACTTTATTTTGGATGGAGTTACTAGTGTTAGCAGCAACAGAGTTCGAAAATGAAGAGAGCGTCATATCCTCATTTTTACCATGGCCAACATTGGAGCTAGATAATCTTTTATCTTCTTGTGCTCTCCCACTTTCCACTTGAGTGTAATACTTTTTCGCATCAAGTCTTCCTTTGGTTGTTTGTGGATTAATGACCATGCCATTCTTATCATCTGATGGGGAAGAGGGTGGCACTGCACTGTACTGATAATTGGTTGTGCTTGAGCTTGAGCTCTCGACCTTGCGAGATTTTGGATGATACGGTCTTCTGAAAATTGATGAGGAGAATTCACTTGTGGGAGTTTCAACTGCTCCATATTCAGGAGCAAAGGTCATCAAGGCTTCTGCTTTGATCAAATGATCAAACTCTCCAGTTGAAGGATTATAGCTAGCTGGGCCAGATGTCAGAGTACTACTTGTTATTTCTTGATTTTTGCTTGAAGATTCATCCATGGGAGTCAAGAGAGGAGGATTAAAGTTGTCAAAGGATGAAAATCCCACGGGCATAAGCATCTGATCTGCAACATCCATCACCCCCACAGGACTGCTTCCCACTTCACAATCTGAAGTAGAAAATACAGGAACTTGCGATTCTGCAGTACCTGGTGGCTACATGAAATAAAACCACTGCAGTTAGCCCTAAAAGTTTATCCCTTGCGGACATGTGCGATTCTATGTTCTTACATGAATAACTTGGACCAACGAAAGTAGGATATGCTTGCACAATCTAGACCCAAATCTAGACCCCATAAACCAACTTGGTAACAGCAAAAATGTTAATGAATTGGCAACTCCAGAAGCAACCATTAATGCACTTGCACTACTTGTTATCTGTCTATTCTATAGAAGTGACTGCTTCCTATATAATTGAAAAAGCTCAATCCACCACCCAAGCTAAAGACACAGTAAGCACGAAGTAATTTACTTGGGTGAAGTTTCTCACAACTTTCATGCAATCATTTGACAATGCATCAAGATCTTTTACCTAGCCGAGTTCAGAAATTGAGTATGCAACATATGCAAGAAGAGAATCCGATTAATAATATAATCTTTTTATTAACAAGCAAAGGCACCTACCTCCCCGAAGTCCAGTTTGTCAGTCTCAAAGAAGCCACCAAAATCACCAAATTCAGAGAGAAGAGCCTGTACGTTAATATTCACCCCATCATCATCCCAGTCCAAATCAATCCCAAAGCCCTCTGCTCCTGTAATGGTTGAATTGTAAGTATCTTGTCCAGACATCATGGCTACTTGACCAAATGTATCCATGATCCCTGCTCGATGGCGCTTAACTCCCTGTAAAAGAACCAGAAAGAAACCTTAATCATACTGTCTGAATACCGAACACAAGAAGTAGCAAAGAATGAGCAATTGGTTATATCCAAGCTGTCCATGCTCACCATCTTTAATCCAACCACAAGCTCTCTCTTTTTTAAAGTAATCACATACTTAGTTATCCAAAAGTAATAAAGGGAGATGGGCTAATTGCAAACTGACAGACAAAACTGTGTATTATAAAAGCTGAAAATCTGAGGCATCCGTATTCTCTACAACCTAAATCAATTGGAAATATTTGTCTGTCCTTTCTCATTGATTTTTCCAAGACTAATCGGCCATAAAACTAAAGTTTAATGGTAAATTAATGTGTTACCCAAATCCCAAACTTCTCAATCATAAGCAAACGCATGTGAATTGATGCCAAAAGATACCATGGCCATAGATATTTTATCCTACTTGTACATATTTATGCTGCATGATGCCCGAAATAAGTTGTGCACAGCTGTGCAGCATTTTTATGAAAAAAAATGTGGTTTCCATCATCAATCAAATACTAATATACATAGCCTTGAATATGGGATGCATGAACAATGAGTGAAAAGATAAAAAATTTGACAACAGTACCGATTTGGGGCCATCGTTATCAAACTGATAATTGGTAGATAGCCCAGATTGTCTACAAGATAACGAATCTGCATCTGCTTCCAGGTCCCCAGTTTCAGTCATCATCCTGTGATCACTGTCACTGGAGCTGCTACTTATTGAGCTGATGCTGCTACTATTACTGTTGCTGCTGCTATTATAGTCATGCTGGAATGGCAATCCATAAATCTCAGCCCAATGCCCTTGGATCCAACTCGTGTCACTGCCGCTGAAAAAGAATATCGTATTAGAGCAAGAAGTAAATCTCCAAAGCTCAACTCAACATTTAAAACCATTAATATCATCATTGAAGCCCAAATCTATTTCTTCAGTGGAAGCAAAAGTAGAAAATACTACGAATACCGGCACCCGTTTGGAGTTTGAAAATAACTGAAGTCTTAAAAGAGCATCTATGTCATAAAAAAAAACACAGAACTGACCAGTGCATAAAGAAAAATGAACTAGAAGCAGACGGCCCCATCCAATTTTGCAGCCAAAATCTGCAAAACAAAATCATTGCATTTCACCCTTGTCCA
The DNA here is from genome assembly GCA_963995505.1 of Hypericum androsaemum. NCBI lineage: Eukaryota > Viridiplantae > Streptophyta > Magnoliopsida > Malpighiales > Hypericaceae > Hypericum > Hypericum androsaemum. The sequence continues at coordinate 132,727 of OZ023199.1, forward strand.
TCAGCGTCCCAAACATACAGAATAGGCAAGATTAGCTACCAAAAAACAGGTTCGGGACATTGAAAAACACAGAAGTCTATTTGTTCAGCAGCTCCAAGCATCCTACCATACACGCGAACAACCAGATATCAATGGAGAGCAAGAGAAGACGCTTAAGTTCTAACTTCTTACAAGAGTTCAATTTTTTTAGTCTCAAGTTAAATGCAACTGGAAAACCTTATTAGCTACAGGATCTTGAACTATATAGAGTATATTCTTGGATGGTACCATCAATATTCCAAACATTAACATCAAGAAACTACCTGGCAATTTCTAGCTTCAGACAATGCAAGAGCCTAATTCCCTTATCAGGAGCTTGCCATGTGAATCCTAGAATCGCCGTGCGAGCACATCATAAACCGTGACTTTTTGTTTTCAACAATCTAAGTGGAAACAATTCACAAAAGAAAAACATACCTTTTCAGGGAGGTTCTAGCAGATAATGTTTGTTGGATCGGGACAATTATAGCCTCAACTGGATATATAAATGTTTTCTGAGGCTCTGACAAGTGATCTGGGCTTCTCCAAACAGAAGACTCAAGAACATGAGTTTTGCTTACATTTCTTGAGAATTGAGAGCTTGATTGGATCGCCTTTCCACTCTCAAATTTAGGGCAACCAAGCATCACTTCGGCATAGCCATTTTGGCCCCATGACTGGCCACCGAGTCCTTGAGATATATGTTGCGGTAGACCTACTACTCGGTGTGATCCTCTAAGTCTGCTGGAACTGTTTAAAGTAAACTGATTTATTGCACAGAGCTTTATTCAACCTTGAACAATAAACATGGTGCAGGTAAGCGACAGAGTATGAAGTCCTGAACCAGTTACCTCAAGTAAACTTGCTCTACCAAATCATTTGGACAACAACCAGTGAGCCAACCGCGTTGCCCATGAGGAGAAACCATTACTGCATAAAAGTAGTACAGAACATGAAGCCAATACAAAGAATGCCCTAACTAGTTAAGGTAATTATAACAGAAGGGAAAGAGACCACTCTATTCAAGGTGGAAGGCAAGAGAAGGAGCTCCAATTAACATAGACACCAATATTTGGAATGAGAAATGATAAGCACATGAGAATCAACAGTATATGTGTGCGTTTTCTTTGACTTATCAAAAAAATGTGTGTTTTCTTGCTAATTCACAAATGCCTAGTCTCAGAAATGCATTTAGAAGCCTAAATCATTATATGCCTTCATAGGTAATTACACTATGAATTAAGAGGGATTGCTTATTTAGCAAAAGAAGGATTCCTATCGACCTCCGAAGCTGCATACCATGGTTTAATTATTCCAAGATCAATATGGAGGAGACTCATCTTGTTTCTGATGTAAATGACATGATATAAATTAACAGACACCAATAATTGGAATAAGAAATGAAAGCACATGGGAATCAACAATATATGTGTGCATTTGCTTGCTAATTGATAAATGCCTAGTCTTTGAAATGCCTAAATCATTCTTGAGCCCAGGGCCAGGCAAAACCCTGAAGTTGAGAAAAAGAGAGTTCAGTTTGTACTAGTAACTTCTGCCTTAATAGGTAATTATGTTATGAATTAAGAAGGATCTTCGAATCACATTCTACAAGATTCTACTCAAAAGATTATATTCTTGCTTATTTAGCAAAATAATGATTGCTATTCACCTCCGAAGTTGCAAACCGTGGCTTAATTATTCCAAGATCAACATGGAAGAGACTCATCTTGTTTCTGATACAAATGACATGAGATCTATATGCTAACAATAGTGTGAACAAAAGTATCTGGACACATTCAGAGACAGGGAAATATGCACCCCACCTGGTAGTTTGCAACCAGAATTTCGTGACAGCTGCTTCTGCACATTGTCCATGTCAGCACTTGAAAGGGCTCGGATATGCCTAAATCAGACAAAGTACCATTATTCAACAATCTTGAGAGTCAAGCACATGAGCATAGACAAAAGAGAATCACCAACTTTGCAGATATGATAACATGCAAAAATACTGCCTCTTCAGTAGCTGCAAAGATGAGCTCAACCGTCGGCTGCCCTTTCCTGCAATAATTACATCAGAAATAAACTGCTAAGATAATGTGCTAAAAACAAGAAAGAACTTGAAAGAAGAAAAGGCTAATCATTTAGCGATGCATTTGCTGCATCATAAACTACTGGAAGACACAGAAGACAATTATAATGAAATATAAAGCTACCGACTCATTAGCAGACAGCTTTGGCAATGGAAATCCAGATCATGGCATGGAGTCAGAGTGAGCTTGACACTATCATCTGACCACCAGAGCGACTGCAGAAAAAATCATGGAAGGGAACAATAAATGTGCATACCATAGATCACCGCCAGTTTGAGAAGGATGACATTTGGTAAAAACATCACCAAACCTCACGAACGATTGTCCAAGAAGTGCTCTGTCCATAAAGAAGTAGATTTAATGCCAAAAACAATAAGGGAATCACTATAATAGGAGAATAGAGCGCATAGGGAAGTTACTTCTCAATACAATTCGTAAGAGACTGAGAAAGAGCAGCGGCGACCTCTTCGGAGTCCCCAGGAGCCAACCAGACACCAGAAGCAACAACTACAGCAAAAAATTAGAAAAAGAAAACGTAGCCAGATATCAACCAAAATGTCCTAGAAAATGAAGGTAATGTTTTGAGCATGAAAAGGTAAAAGATGTGGGGATGTTGCACCTCTTAGTTTAGAAACGGCAGGGAGCGCGCTGTTAACGACAGTAGAATGGCGGCCAGGAAGGAAAAGCCAGAGCTTGATTTTATCATCTAGGAAGCAGCACAGAAAGAGGTGAATGGAGATGGAAAATGGGAAGGAGGGAGAAAAGTTGGGCTTGGTAGGGGAGGAGATGGTGTACCAGGGTTGTGTAGACCTTGAGAAGGGTCCCAAGGGCCAACAAAGGAATTAGTCCAGGCGGAGAGGAACCCGTCTTTTAGGAGCTGAAGATGCGCCGATAGTACCACCCTCGTAGCACCATCCTTCTGGTCTGCCTTCCCACTGTCACAACAATAATCATTTCAAGAAAGTGAAGGCGAACCCTCTCTCTCAACTGCACGGACACACGCAGCAAACAGCAACCCAAAAGGCAACAAACAAAAAGAGCAGCGCTAACCTCTTATCGAGAAGCGAATTGAAGTCACTCTCATTGGGGAGGAACTGAAACCACGACACTTGGTGGAGCCCTCCCTATTAGCAGCAGCAGCAGCAGCAACCAACCAAGCAAGAGCACATTACATTACATTACAATTCCCGGCCAAAACAAAGTGGAAAAAGATGCAAACTTTGGTTCAAGATTGAAAATTTATTCTCAGACATCAAACTTACGATTCTAAAGACATTGGTCCACATCGGCCCCCGCTGCCTGCAACACCCTCCTTCCTCGTTACCCTCTTCCTCGCAGAGGCCAAAGAGTCAAATTGAAACCCCTGACGATGAAGAAATCGGGTACACCATAGATGCCCGCGAGAAAGGGACGGAATTGGGAGGTTCAACTTTCCGGGTAAAGATTTGTCCTTTCGGGTCTCCGGGGGAGAGATTTCACCGTTGGGGGAGGGGGGAGGGAGGGGGAGAGAGAGAGAGAGAGAGAGAGAGAGAGGAGGGGCCGATCCAAGAATTAATATGTTCTTTTCTATAGTTGGGTTGGGGTAAAGCTTGGACTTTGTCGGGACTCGGGACTTACCCGCGTCATACTTTTATTTCCTTTTTGGGCTTTAGGCCCGAAACCCTAAATGGGTATTAGATCATTCGAGAAAGAGGTAGCAAGTACGAAAGCAAATCAGTCATCTCTTAGAAAGAAAAAACTGAAATCTAAAGACGTAATAACAGCAGGCAAAGTTGAAAAAATAAGTTCATATTTTACAGAATTTCAAATTTTTTAATTCACTTTCCTACTTAATATAAAGCAATGTTTTTTCAAAAAAAAAAGAAAGAATGTATGTTATTATCTGAGAATGTTAAGAATATATATGTGATGATGATGATGATCAACCACAATGATCATCTTCTTCGGGTTCAAGTACATGCTTTGTTTCTAGGCCCAATGGCTAGTTGTTGATTTCCGCGTAGCCTCCAACGACTATCCGGACTTTTCGTCCTTTTCTCCTCGTCGCCGATGGTTAGCGCGGTCTTCTCCACAATTAACGACTAGGTTAATTATTGCACTTAATGAGATTAAGCTATAATCTTGCAATGTAATTACTTATCTTTCCTTATTTACTTGTATGTATATACTCATGTAATCATTCTATAATTGTTGAGGTACAAAATAATCCCGACATTGTTAACATATCTCGAGTTCCCCAGCGTGGCAAGATCATTTACGATTTCAAGATTGCCTACGGTTTCCATGAGGATGGACGGGTCTCCAAGAGGAAGATCGGTCTTCAAGAGGACGGCCGAATCTCCAAGTGGATGAAGACCAAGAGGACGGTCGGTCTTTGAGAGGACGACCGGTCTCCAAGAGGACGAAGACCAAGAGGACGGTCGGTCTTTAAAAGGATGACCGGTCTCCAAGATGACGGTCGGTCTTCAATAGGACAGTCCACCTATTCTCGTCATTCGCTTGCTCATTCGCCCGTTCGCTTGCATGAATTCACCGTGCTCGCCCGTGCTCACCTGTATTCGACCGTGCTCACCTGTGTTCGACCGTGCTCGCCCGTCCAATAGGTTGGCAAAGGTTAGATCCTTGTTGGGGCTTGAAAATAATCTTGGATTTGATTTGATTCGGGTTTCAGCTTGGTTGATCCGCGTGGGTTGGGCTCGAATTAGGTTCACCCGTGTTGGAGATCGTCGTTGGGCCAAGTTGAGAACGCCCTGGACTTGAGGAAGCCTCGGGCCTGAGAAACGATAGGCTTGAGAATGCCTTTGGTGTGGCGAATGCCCTAGCTCTGGGAATGCTTGCCTTTGAGAATGCCTCTGGCCTTCGAGAACGCCCCTGGCCTTCGAGAATGCCCTTGGCCTTCGAGAACGCTCTTGGTATGGAGAACGCCCTCATCTGGGTCTCGGGCCGTTGAAGGCTCGCCTCAGTTTTGGGCCATCGAAGCTCGCCCCTCTTCTGGACTCGGAGTTCAACTATGGCCCGCTTAAAGGGGACCACCCAGGGAGGGCCGTATGTATTATGAGCTCGCCCACGTTGAATGGGTTTGGGCTCGCTCGTGGTCTGAGGCTCATCTGGGTCTCGGGCCGTATGGAGACCGCCTTGGTGTTGGGCTTGTTCGCGGGCTCGCCTACATGAGAACGCCTTGTTTGGAGAACATCAGGCTTGAGAGAACATCAGGCTGGAGAGAACATTAGGCTTGGAGAACATCAGGCTTCAGAGAATATCAGACCTGGAGAATATCAAGCTTGAGAAAACGTCAAACTTGAGAGAACATCGGACTTGAAAGAACGTCGGGTTTGGAAGCCGTCCAAGCTCGCCCGGGGCCTTGATGGGTTGGAGCTCATTTGAGGTCGTGTTAGGCCGTTACGTCATGAGGCCCGTTTGGATGTCCAAGCTCGCCATGGTTGGAGCTCGCCTCGAATTGGATACAGAGGCTCGGCTCGTCTCGTCTCGGCATTTACACTACTTTAGAGAGAATGTTCGAGAAGGTTGAGTCAGCTTAGGCATTTCCATTTTAGGCCGGCTGCTTGCCCAGCACGTCCACAAGTTAAGCCAGATTTTGTGGGATTCGGTATCGATTAGAGATTTTTCTATTTTATGCTGAGATCTCCGTACATTGAGGCGGTTTAGGTTTTCTTACCTCAAGCCGGGCTAGGTCAAGACGCTGTATGTCAGGAGAGCTCGGGCGAAGGAGAAGGATATCACCAACACAAATAACAACAACTTTACTCTTGTGTCGCTTTATATTTTCATAACCTTAGCCTAGCGCAGCCTGTAGCCTAGCGTAGCTTTAAACCGACCTTGAGACGATCACTTCGGACCGTCCTAGGTTATTTGTTCACTTATCCCTACAACAATAATAAAATAAGAGAGTTCAATTATTCAATCTGAAAATCTTTAGAGAAGTAGCCAAGAATACAAAAGTGTAACGAGTTCTAATGGCTGGAAAGTAGCCCCGTCCCTTTGGAGTCGACAAAGCTCTGCTTATTTACATGTTCAATCTGCTACAGAATCGATACCTCTTGAAATATATAAGATTGAGCATAAAGATAATCTTCCTAAGTCATGTCGTATATCTAGAGCTAGATTTTCTAATTGTCAATCCAAATAAGATTCTAGAATTGTTAGGAATGTGGAAAAAGTGTAGCAACCCGTCTCAAAATTGGACTGGACTTGTGCAAATTCGTCTTGTACAATCTTCAAAGGCAACATTCGTCTTGTACAGGCTGGTCATATGACAAAATTTAATGGCTGATGGACAAGCATGTGCACGAGGGCATTCAAATAGCATAATAATACACTTTCATTATAGGAATGACAAACAAAACATAAGGGAAAATAGTTTAGATGTCTCCTGTATATAGTAGCTGCAGTAGGAAGTGCATCTTTGGTCAATTTCCATATGAAATATTTCAGGAGGAACTCCCAGGATCAAAAGGAGCATAGCTAGAACTATCTTTGTTGACTTTCGTATTTTGATTGTGTTGTAATTTAAGGACTTGATAACCAATTTTGCTAGTGTACACATCATATTTTTTTGTATTTTCACACTAGTCTATCTGGTAATTTCGATTGTCCAACATGTATTTTGCTACTCATAAGTTGAAAACAAAGACTGTAGCACGACCCATGATATATTGATACATGGATTAATTACAGTTTAATGCAAATAATGTTATACATAATTATTAGATAACCCTCTCGATTTCCATAAACCGACTGAAAAAAGCTCTAGTTTTGTTCTCCGGTCACCAAATTCATAATGAATTGTTTGGGACCTCTTGATTCTGGTTTTTTTTTCTAATTAAAGTATAATTTTGACAAATTCGAATATGAATTACTTCAGTTCGATTATCTCGGAGAGGGCAGTCGTCATCGTGATTGTGTGCGAATTAATTACATTAATACATAGTATAACATATAGTAATAAAACAATATACAATCCTAATGGCCTCTAATGGCCTCCAAGCCGCTTGATTCATGAATTTGGTGGTTGAAGAATGCAACAGATCTTTGAGGCAGGTTTACGAAATAGGTGCTACATTTACGTATAATATGCGGTACTAAAACTATATATATATATATATATATATATATATATATATATATATTAGTTGAAGAGGAGAGAGAAGGGGGAGAGGAGAGAGAGGAACTTGCAAATAGGAATGGGAAGTAGATGGCTGGTGGTCGCGGGGAGGGTTAAAGGGGCGGCGGCGGCGCTTCACTCTCGGCCATGGTCAACAACCCAGCTCCGGCATCTAAAAGTCAACGCCATCCACGTACTCTCTCAAAGACTCCAACTTTCGCTTCTGGGGAACCCAAAGATTGCAACTTTATTTTACGTACTGTCTCCATTTATTTATCAGAATTATTGATTGATGGGTTGGGTCCCTGTTTCTGTGTGAATGCAGTTAAGAACCGGGAACGTAATCGAGAAATCTGGAAGAATCTACCAGGTTTTTTTTCCTTCCTTTTTATGGGCTCTTTCTTATACACGGATTAGTATGTGGGTTGTTGTGACTAGGTTGTTTTTTTTTGACGAAACCATTTGGTATCCGGATATCCACGAGCGGTCGGGTATGACCACGAAGGTTGTTTTAATTTCGACGAAGTAGAATGTGGTAACTTTAGCTCATGCTGTTCAGTGATGTAATCAGCTGAAAATGGGTTAGGTGGTGGAGTCTGAGCATCGTCAGCGAGGTCGAGGAGGCGCCACCATGACGGTACCCTTTCTTCCTTCTCTTATCTCCAAAGATGTTCCTCTTAGGGATATCTGATTTGCTTGAGTTGAACCATCAAAGCTAGAATACGACGCTTAACTCCAGGCGGTTAAACAACATAGAAATAGGGAGCCAATGAGTAGCTCAAAGATTAGGACCAAAGATGCTCTTTTTCCGCAATCTTTTAGTTTGGGAATTTTTGAACTGGTCTAATATGTTATGTGAGGAAGAAGTTTTGAAGTTGGTGTTTCTTGTTTCATCAGTTAGAGCTTCGCGACGTTGACAGTGGAAGCAAAACTAGCATGCGGTTCGGCACTGAGGAAGCTGTTGAAAGTAAATCCTTTTCTATTGCCTTCTTGTTCTTAACCTGATTCTTGCTTTTCCTATGCTCTGTATAATATTGTGTGCTTCTTGATCAATAAACATTTATGTTTCTTTACTCTAATGTGTTTATGCTTCCTTCATCTGTTTTTTTTCCTTCTCAATGATTGTTGAGGTTTGCTTCTACCTCTCTGCAGGGGTATTCGTGGAGGAAAAGTCTTTCACTTGTTTGTACAAGGAACAAGATACAGCATACTTAATGGAGTGAGCTCCCCTTCTTAGCATTTTACTTTAATGTCACTAGTCAGCTAAATGACTTGTGAATTTGGTACGGCTGTGCGTAACTCTCTCCTTTATTTGTGCACTTTCTTGTCAGCACTCAGAAGTTTGAACAACTGGAAGTGCCACTTGTAGTATTTGGCAAGTCTGCTGCATATCTAAAAGGTTGGTCAAAGGAATTCGGGAGTAAATGTAACATCCTGCATCAATCTCTTGCTCTTTCAACCAACACTTCATGATTCTTGAATTGATTTGATCACTACTAGTCAACTGCCACCAGTCGGACACGTCTAATCAAGTCCTTTTCCATGGTCAATAGAGGATTTGAAGGTTAAATTGCAGATATATGATGGAAGGCCTCTATCTGGATCTGTTCCCAAACAAGTGACATGCTCCATTAAGGAGAAACAAGAACTGTTGTCTGGAACAGTCAACCCAAGGTGCACCCTATTAGTTGCCAAATGCTTATATCTATTCTTTCCTTCTCCTTGAATCCTCACTCTTATGGCCACTCCTCTAGTTACCTTGATTTCTCGCAAATCTTCTGGTGGTATATGGAACTACCAAGGGATATTGCAAAGTGTCTCGGAGTATCAATACAAAATGCTATTGTGAGCGAGATTGTTTTGGAACCTTTTACTTCTCTGTGTGTGTTATTACCTTTGTTTGAATGTGAATGTGGGATTTGGGCAAAGATTCATCATTTGTTTAAACTTCAGTTGTGATCATGGAGCTTCTTATTAGCAGCTGTCTTCTGTTTGATGTTTTTTGTGTTGTGTCGGAATTGCAGTGATAAATGTGGATGCTATGCTTCTCCTGTCTTTCTTTTCAACTACAGAATCCATCTGATAAAGGTTTTCTTCATTACAGGTCTGTAAAAGCTGTACTGGACAATGGCCTTAGTATTCAAGTGAGTTAATCATTTTAGACTTTTCATCCTTCACGCTAACCATCAAATTTTAGCATATTGTTAAGCTCGATTAGTTTGCGTTCTTTGGTGCTCATTGAAGATTCGGTTTGGCGTGCATAAGCTTGATTCATTATCTGAAACATCCAGGTACCTCCATATCTAGCTATTGGTGACGAAATAATTGTCAATACCGAGGATGACTCTTATGTTGGCAGGTAAATTGAAGGAGATGGTTTTCCATTATCTTAATGCTCTTGCTTATTGAGACTGCGATCGTTCACAAGAATGCTTGTCTTAATTGATCTTCTGTTGGTTCTCAGGGCATAGAGGTCTGCAGATGTGAAACCCACCTTGTGGAACTCACTAGTCTTCAAAGCTGGAAACAATTTTAAAGTGATTCCATCAGGACCCTGACTAATGTGGGTTTACTGTAGCAAATTAGGCATTGAATGTGAATGATCCTTGTGTATTGGAAAGGCCAAGGACTAACTGATCTCCTTTCCTCGTTAGCCATAGGGGTTAGCACCTGCAGGCTGCAGTATGGCGAGGAAGAATATTGAGAAAAATGGCTACGCGAGCAATGAAGTCGGTGATTGGAGATTTATTCCGAACTTGGTATCACTGTCTCGCTGCTCTTCTCTTTTATAATATGGAATGGAAGTCGCAAGTGTATTGGATTGATTTATAATTATGAAAGATCTAACTATTCATTGCCTTAAAAAGGTTTTGCGTAAGATATGAAATTTTTTATATAGTATCAAAGTCAAATTTTCTAATGAGATTCTTGGTCCATTGTACTTACACGAGAGACATCCCGATGGATTTTTGTTTGAGGGACATGTTGGGGAGAGTTCCACATTGAAAATGACAAATGTGTTAGACTGGTTTATAAATTGAAAGATCTACCTATTCATTGTCTTAGGATATGAAAATTTTTATAATTCTAATTTCTAATATACTTAGTAACAAGTTAAAAATAATTTGGAAGAGTTTTAGTTTAATCAAATTCAAACTTTTTATTGTGATCTGATCTGATCTGTTCTGTAGCGGCGACAGTAATATGATGTGGGCTCGGTGCTGTCTCGTCTTTACATGGACAGATTATAGGACTTTGTCGGGACAAAAGAAATGAGCATCACGACGTTCTTATTGTGGTTTTGAGGTTTCTAATTTCTCCGCTAAATTGACAGACACTTGTCAGTGGCTCGTTGGAAGGAAAATTAGAACTTCAACTGAGCTTTTCTTCTGTCCCATCCTCATCAGTCCATATATTATAGAGATTTAATTCAATAAAATTGTTAAAATATAAACTATATAATACATCATGCGCCATGAGTTTAGATTAGGGAAAAGTACATTTTACTTACTTGTAGTTTGTCCGATTTCGTGTTTAGGCCGTGTGGTTTCAATTTGGTAATTCAGTTCCTGTGCTTTGCAATCTTTTAGAGCATACGGTCCACTCCGAATGACCGGGCTAAAAGTGCCACCTGGCTTGCCATGTGGCATAGAAAAATTACAAAATAGTCCCAATTATTTGTATTATTTTAAAATCAGTCCCAATTCGATCAAAATCCAATTCAACCGAAAATCTTACACCTTCCAATTCAATCAACACTCAATTCAATTCAATCAAAACTCAATTCAACCAAAAATCTAATTCGATCAAAATCAAATTCAACCAAAAACCTTCCACCTTCCAATTCAATCAACACCCACTTCAACCAAAACCCAATTCGATGGGTTCTCTCCGACGAGGTTTCCTCGATAACTTCAAGCTCGGACACCCCCGACGGTCTTTGGAGGAGGAGGAAGACGTCGATGGGTTTTGATCGAATTGGGTTTTGATCGAATTTGGACTGATTTTGAAATAATGCAAATAATTGGGACTGATTTTGGAATTTGTCCATACCATGTGGCAAGCCAGGTGGCATTTTTAGCCCAGTCATCCGGAGTGGACCTTATGCTCTAAAAGATTGCAAAACACAGGGACTGAATTACCAAATTGAAACCACACGGCCTGAACACGAAATCGGGCAAACTACAAGTAGGTAAAATGTACTTTTCCCTTTAGATTATGATCATTCGGATGTACCAAGTCGTGTGTCATTTGTTCGCGAAGCGAATCTCATCTCCGGTTGTGTTACCAAGTCATATCTATCTATCTATCTATAAAGTAACTTGCCAACCATTTTCCCAAGCAATATAGAGCCGGCCATTGCTTTAACTTTCCCTGCTTTTATGATATCTACTTTCCATTTGCGGACAGAAGCGTGTATTGCCATTAAAGTGAGAGAATTAATGCCAGCTTGGAGAAGTGACAGGCGGCCAAATAATAATAAAATATATAGTAAGATTGTCACAATGTATCCGGGAGAGTGATTAAAATAGGGTCCGTGTTCGACTAAGAGATACAAAAAAAAAATATAAATACATACACGAGGCAGCAAATTAGGAAGCAAAGTAAAGTTGATTGTGCAGGCATGGCAACTCCGAGCAGCAGCATCCCGACCATTGACTTTGAGGAGGAGGAGGTGTCGTCATCCAAGTGGTGCAGGCAACTGAGGGAGGCGTGTGAGGAATGGGGGTGCTTCAGGCTGGTCAACCACAACGTGCCCTTGTCCCTGATGCGGGAGATGAAGATGGTGGTGAGGGAGCTGCTGGATCTTCCTGCAGAGGTCAAGATGAGGAACGTGGATGCCATAGCTGGGAGCGGTTACATGGCGCCTTCCAAAGTCAACCCGCTCTACGAAGCCCTCGGCCTCTATGACATGGCTTCTCCTCTCGCCCTCCACGCCTTCTCCTCCCAGCTCGACGCCTCCCCTCACCAACGGTATGTATCCATTGCTGACTTTACTGCTCCGTTGGCTGTTGTTTTTTTCCGGGAAGTTCTGATATTTTAGAGTCGAGAGTCCGATTTTCTCTCAATTGTGTTTTTTTACACACATGCCTTATCATCCTAGTGATTGTTGTTTTATTCAGAATCAATTACTCTCGGGCCCTATTTTAGGGATAGTTCTTTCGATGATGTTTTTTTATATTCGTAAGATTTGAACCCAAATGAATCCAAGTTCTTTACCACTTGGACCAACTATAAGAGAATTTTTGTTTTGTCCTGGAGTTTAATTCATTATAAAACAAGTTCAATTAATTCGGATCTGGATGGATTTGGATCACTTGCAAATTTGATCATATGAGACCCCTGCCTAGAGCTATTTGGTACTATAATCATTGGAGGAACAATCCCAAACTGGAGGAAGCTGCAAAATATATCCGATTGCTCCTTTGAAAACTATGATCTTTGCCTTTGGAATTGAAGCATTTCCTTGTATATGGAAACAACTTCCAGATAAATAGGAATAGGAATGAAGCTTAATTCAAATTATTCAAATTCTTCTATGATCGATTGGTATAAATCTCACCGAGCTCAGAATTAGATTAATTTTGCTTCGGAATCTACCCCAGGTCATTTGAGTTAGAGGATGATTTATAACATTAATGAGTTTGACGGGACCGACGGCCGCGAGATTACAAGTTCTTCTTTTGACATAATATCAATAAAAATTTATTTCTCAAAATGAACATTAATGAGTTTGATTGATGAGCTTGGACTTGGAATTCCCTGCAGGGAGGTGATCAGCCAATATGGGAAAGCGATAAGCGGGCTGGCCACTGAACTGGCAAGAAAGATGGCTGAGAGTCTGGAGCTGAAACCTGAGGCTGATTGGTTCAAGGACTGGACTTGCCAATTCAGGATCAACAAGTACAGTTTCACTCCCGAGACGGTAGGATCCCCTGGAGTCCAAGAGCACACCGATTCCAGCTTCCTCACCATTCTCCAAGACGACGAAAACATCGGTGGCCTCGAGGTCCAGCCCAAGAACGCCGGAACCTATGTGCCTATGGATCCGGTCTCCGGTACCCTCCTCGTCAATCTCGGAGACATAGCCACGGTGAGTCTCCCTTCTCCCTTCTCTTTTTGGCATTACGAGTATTACCTTGCAGAACAAGTACATGTTTACCTTCAGATTTGCGGCCGGGGATTCGCTGGCATGCTCACTCACTTAAATGAACAATGTTCCTGCCTGTCTGCCTGCAACTCTGTTAGAGGCTTCAAATTAGTTGGTTTTTTTCATCGGTGTGTGCAATGTGATTAACTAAGGTATGGAGCAACGGGAGATTCTGCAATGTGATACACAGAGTGCAATGCAAGGAAGCGGGCGTCAGGATATCGATCGCCACTTTCCTGCTGGGACCATTGGCGGCTCAGATCGAATCCCCGGAGGAGCTGGTGGATCCTGAGCATCCGCGCCTTTTCGTCCCCTTTACCTATCAGGAGTACAGGAAGAAGCGTGTCTCCTCCAAATCGGTGCTCGGAGCTCTTCCACTTTTCCGGGTCCCGGAGCATGGTGGCCAGCCCTGAAACAGTCGGTGGAAAAGAATTCGCGTAGCCTTGGCATCCGAGATAGCAAACTGCCATTGGAAATAGCTGACGAGGGGGGGGGACTGGGAAGTGAGTAGTAGTAAACTGCTTGTACCCTTTATTAGATTAGTTGGAATATACACATTGTTCCATCTATGAACAAGATTAAGAATCCTCAAAACCAGTTCTGTACTGTTACTTGGCTGTTAGATTCAAGAGAGATATAAAAGAAACTTGATGGCTATATATGAACCGGACGGAATTTGAGCCTTGTGTGATCATAAAGCTAGCAAATCTCTTCCAACCAAGTTTCAAGACCGATGCATTCCTATTATTACAACAGACGAACTTAGATTTCTGTTAAGTTAGAAATTTGTCACTTGACGAGATCCGATCCTTGTAGACATTTATGTATGCATCTTTATGCATTCCGCAATAAAGGTTTAATGGCCCTTTAAGGCTTTAACACAACAAAAACACCTTCATCAAAGTTACCTTAGTTTCCCCAAGTTACTCCATGGAAGAAAGAAGTTTACAAGTAACACGAAAATTCTTGGCAACAACATAACATAACTCCGAAAGAATGCCTTAGTACTTGTGTACGTACAAAGCAGAAAACTTATTTCACCGCAAAACCATCCTCTTCTCAAGAATTTCCGACAGCAATGGTTCCTAGTTCCCATCAGACCCTCGGAATTCATCATTGTACTTGTACCAATATGACGACATTTTAAATATTCTAAGCTTCAGTTGCAGTGTAAGAGTATCCAAAACATTAACAGATCTCCGTCCACAAGAGGGAGAGCCACCAAAAAACCGACTAGGAGGTACAGCACAGGCAATCTGTCATATTATTTGATAAATGGACTTGAAATCTCAGAGTCAGTGGAAACCTACAAACCCGCCTTTTTCTCGTACTTTTGGATCTGGTTCAGGAATATCCAGGTCAGCTGCACAGGCAAATCATTTCTTTAGTTACAACTCAATAACCATCTGAGTTCTGAATACATACACGTTCAAGTTAGATTTGTTCTGCCATAGAATTTTCGCATTTCTAAATGTAAAAGGTTCAATACGTTCCAATGGAGCCATTCCAAAAGAAGTTGTTGCAAAACTGCCAGTTAAACAAGTCCGAGTCTAAAAATACTTTTTATATGTGACTTGGACATTTTTCTTTCCAATCAGAGAGAGAGAGAGAGAGATGTACCATGACATGAGGAGCAATTCTGATGCAATAGACAGGGAAACCGGTGTAGAACTTGAACGGCCCACCAGCCTTGAGAGTTTTCATGGTACAGTCCATGGAGCCAGAGTATGGAAGTTTTCCTTCTGCATCAGGCTGCATTTTCTGTATCTGAGTTTTGACATAATCAAACGGCAGACTGCAAGCAGCAGCAAAGAAACCCGAAATGGTACTTGCACCTGAGAAAATTCCAATACAGGAAGGTGTTAACAAAAGTAGAGAACTAGGTGAGTTAAAAAGGGCAATTATTTGACAGAGACGAGCCTAGCAGACCATCTACCAGAACATGAGCAGATATCAGAAAACAATAGCAAGTAGCCACCGTGAGTTGCAATCCCAGAGACTGAGAGCCACTAGCAAGGGACTTTAATTACAGTGCAACTCTTTAACGCTTCGGAAATGTGCATTAATGAGATCATCTGATATGTCACACCAAATTAGGGTTAAGAAAAACCATACCTACAACAGTAGAAGCTTCCCCAAAGCCAAGGGAATCTCTGAAAAGCTCAACACTTTGGTCATAAGAAGCAAGCATTCCCATGTTCAGTGCCATAGCTCTCACAACAGTAGGACCTGCACCTTTCCACAGAGCCAAAACACCTTCATCTGCAACAATGCGGTAAAGAGCATTGAATGCATTGGTGTAATTTCTGCGTTGAGCCTCTGGCAATGTTGCGTCAGCCTGCATACGGATAAGAGCTAGATCGGCTGGACTCCCAAAGCAAGCTCCAATGGCACCAGCAGTCAGACCACACAAAGCCTTCTGGTACAAAGGAAGGGGCTTCCCATCATTAGCTTCGATAGCTTTGTTTGTCAATAACCTTCATGAAGACAAAAATACACAAAGATTAGAAACACCACGAGATGAAATTTCCAGTAGTGATAAACAGATACCTAAGCAAAAGATTAAGAAGACGGAATAAAAAACTGTGAAACCCAATATTTCTTCTACAAGTCAGTAAACGCATTATGCACCAAGGATGACAGCGACGACACATATGGTTAATGAGACATCTGGTTGAACAATGGCGTGTTCACTTACCTGAATGTACCAAGTCGAGCAGTTGTGTAGGTAGCTTGCCTAAGTAGCCCCGCAGACAGACCCTGCTCGAAATAGCATTGTCCAGATAAAATTAGTAATAACACAAATCTCCAATGTAAATGGTGATCAACCTAACTATAAGCTAAGGTGAAAAGATCAAGAGTTTAAACATATGCCCGTAGTATTGTACACTGTGAAAAGAACTTCTTTCATCCACACAATATAGGATCAAAAAGTAAGTGTAGATCTAACTGGTGTGTGCAGTATTCTCAGTAACAACTTTCCAAGTTAGTCCACTGTGACTCGTACAGCAGTACCCCATTCTAAAGCCGCAAACAATAGATACAATTTGGATCCACGATAAGCCAAATCAAGTAGATACAAAATTGAAGAGGAGGTCCATCCTCATAACAACAGAAAAAAGCAAAACCTTGTACAATGCACCAAAACCCTCATCCTTGATCATGTTCCTGGTGACCGAAGAAGCTGATCCCTGGCCCAATTGGATTCTCACCTAACGCCAAATCCCAAAACAACAAACAAACTCAGTAAAGCAACCAAATTACAGATCTAACATCTCCAACAAGTCCAATGTCAACCACAGCACTAAAAGCACTAATCTTTGTGATCACACTAAAGCAAATATCTAAACTTTAAATCCCCAGGTGCCCGGATTTCATGCTCTGATTACCAATCCAACAATATCAAACACAAAAAACACACGAATCCAACTAACAATAAGGCACTAATCGTTGTGACAATATTAAAGAGTCCGACCTTTAGATTCCTAGATGCTTGGATTCGTGCTCTCAATGCAAATCTAAGCAAAACCCATCACTCAAAGAACACAAATGGTATCCAATTAACAATAAAGCACGCAACTTTACATCCCTACCAATGAAAAGAAGTGATCTTTGGACAGTGAGAAGAAGTGGGTTTAATGGGTTTTCGAATCTTTACCTTAACCATGTCAATGGGTTGGATGACACAGGTAGCCATCATCCCAGCGGAGCCTCCATTGACGAAGGGCTTCACTGCGTGCCAGACACCAATAGGAGCCGCCTTCTTCTTCTCCTCTCCCATTCCTCTTCTTTCCCTCTTCTGGGCTCTAAGAAAGTACGTACTCTCAAGAGAGAGAGTGTGGGGGAGAAGAGATAGGGCTCTCAAGAGAAGAGGATTTGCGAAACGAGGAGGGAGGGGGATGCCGATTTTGTTGTTGTTGGGCTGAATTTAAGTTGACCAGCGACCGCGAGGAAACCCTTTCTTTCTTTTTGACTGTAATTTCCAATTCGGTCCATCACATTGCTCGGATTTGTAGTCTCGTCCCTCAACTATCACTCTCTTTCAAGATTTTATAGTACAACTGCATTTTCAAGAGTTTGAACTCGGTAAAGATTACTAATGGGTCACACCACAATTTATATATAAATCAATTGGTGAAAGAATCTATCTTATTTTAAGAGGTTTTGAATTTGAGATACTGAGAATACATCTGTTTGATACAGTATAAACAAAAGAAAACTTGTATTTGGTGAATCAATTGGAGTGTAGGATGCAACATGATTGGCTTTCATGGTAATAGCACTCCCCTATCAATGTTTTTCCTATGACTTAATAGTATTGGTTTTGGCGGCTTTCTCATTGAGGGCTCTCCCTTTTAATTTCGTGGCGGTCATTACAAGCATGTCTCTTGCCTCAAAAGAGAAATTGGGTGGTGGTGGACAAATCTCATTCAGGCCCTTACACATATAAAATGAGGTGTCCCAAAGTTGTTGGTTGCTGATCCAAAAAGAAGAGAAAAACCCAATAAATGTGGCCCAAGTAAAATGCGACATTTTGATGAGGAGATAATTGGGGAATTACTTAGGGAGGAGAATATTAATGTTTAAATGCTGGGCCGATTCGTTGGAGCCCCACTTGGCCTTGGAAGTTGGAAGGGAAGGGTTCCATATAAAAAATCAGATATTTACTAAATCAATTAATTTATGTTCTAATTAGATATAATTATTTATTGAATTTTAATTTAATAATTTAACATTAAACTGAAAATTTATTTAAATTATAATCATTTCTTCATCCATTATTTTGTGTAGCATGTTTTTCTGTGGACACTAAAATTGCGATACTATCCTCTCTCTCTCTCTCTCTCTCTCTCTTGTTGGGTTAATGGATTCTCTTGCAAACCATTGGATCAAAGTCTTAAATCTTTTATAGGTGAGCTCGGCTCAAGTGAAATATTGGGCCGAGAAAGCCCATGAATGTGCACATTTCCCTTCCTAAAATAAAAATATAGATGGACAAAGACAATTTTTTACAATTGGCAAACTTGAGCAAGGGACAAATTTTGACAATAGCCTATGGGATAGAAGTCAAATTTATTGCAGGTTGGACCATACCTAAACTTGTACCCTTTTTATAAATAAAATTGTATAACTTTTCAGAAAACTTGTACTCGCAATGTCCACGGGTCCATACTATATTTTTATTTATATACTCAAACTCTAAATTTGTAAATTGTAACGTGATTCATATAATTGATGCTCAATTTTTTTCAGTTAATTAGAATTATTTTTGTACGAGTTATCTAATAATTCAATAATATTACTCTCCGGAATTTTAAGCGTGGGTTGGGCGACAGCTGATCATGAGAAAAGGGCGAAGGAGAACGTCGAAAGTGAAGGGGACTAGTAAGAGAAAATGCAAAAAAAAAAGATACAAAAGCCGGCAGCAGGCAGAGTGGGTAGTGCAGTCAGTGGCGGCATTATGTTATGTCCCTTTTCTCTCTTAAATAAATACTTGGGGGATGGGGAACACACCACCATATGCGATATATATTCGAGTTATTTGTGTTGAATAATTGTTTACAAAAATTAAAACCATCTTTTTGCGAGATCTCTTAGCCCAAGCAAATTAGATAGTCAGATCTCTTACTCCCTCTCGTCATAAAGTTGATCTTGAACAAAGATTGGTTGAAAGTGCTGCAAGGACATGGAAAGTGGCGAAGCAAATTGGTGCGAAATGGGATGGAAAATTGTCAAGTATGCTGCTATGAATCCAACAAATTTAGAGATTTCGAACCCCTATTGATCATATGTTCATGGAATTATGGGATGCCAATACTCTTAGTGGTCTTCGCATCAAGATGGAGCTTTTGGTTGGAAGGAAAGCTTTTGGTCAACGTGGCATGATCAAGATGGTGTGGATTGCATTATTTGTCTTTCTAAATGTGAGTGATGCAATTGTGAGTTTTTTTTCTCATACTATCCAAATTGTATGGTATTTTTCATACCATTTGATATAAATATGGAGTTATTTATAAAATTAATCTACTTACCAAAAAAAATTATTTGCAAAATGTTAGACCTTGAAAAATTCACTTTATTTAAATTTGAATTAGCAAATATAATAGATTTGAATACTATGTGAATAAAATTAAAAAATAATTGAGATTTTTTTCTAGAATAAAAAAAAAATTGAGAAAGATAGAAACTGAAGACACATATATCTAGCTGGTGGCATCAGTCGCGATTTTCTCTTCTATAACACAACTCAACTACTGTTCGTTTGGAACACAGAACCAGAAGAGCAAGACAAGTTATAGTTCTTTCTGAGAGAGAGAGAGAGATGAGAGAGATGAGAAGCATTCACATAGGGCAGGCTGGGATTCAGGTTGGGAACTCCTGCTGGGAGCTCTACTGCCTCGAACATGGCATCCAGCCCGATGGCCTCATGCTCAGGTACTCAACTTCACTTAACGGCCGAGCCTTTTTCCTGTCCTGAAGCTTCAAGACTCTGCCTTTTTATTCTAGGATGCACTTTGATGATAATTTATGCGTACCCAGTTCGATATGGATGAGGCTGTGGTTGACTTTACTTGTCGCTCTTCCACTTCGTACTCACTTTGGCTTTCCCAATTCACAACTCGTTTCTGGGTACCTAAAAGGCCGAACCTTTCATGCCCAGAAGTTTCAAGACTCCGACTTTTTCTTCTGGAGTTGAATTTGATGATAATTTGTACTTATCCATTTTTATGGGATGAGGATGTGGGTGACTTTATATGCTGCCATTATGAAAGTCAACTCAATTGAGATCTGGCAAATCGTTCGGGGAGGCTACTGAGCTATCGAAGCAGAAAGAAGTTGTTTGCCCCTTTTTTTTAATCTAATTCCTTTCATTCTTTTGCATTCCAATTCAAAACGATAGATATGTCCCCTGTCTTTAGTTTGTATAATTCTCTTTGAAGAAGATGAGGAAAATTCATTTGTGATTCTTCCGTTTCTGGAAGATTTGGCTCCAGGATGTGTCTGTTAAATTGCGTATCCGAAGGCAGAGGAGTGGCCTGTCTCAGTGCTGGCGCTTGGAAAACACAGGCTTTAAGTTTACAACAATTACCGGGTAGCGCAGAACTTGATGCGATTTGACGTGGTTAGTTAGAGGCTTCAGGCTTCATTAGAATCTGTACTGAAGCATTCATGTATCCGTCTCTGCAGTGTTACCTCTGTGGGCGTGTCACGCGATGCTTTCAACACTTTCTTCAGCGAAACAGGAGCTGGCAAACATGTACTGAGAGCTATCTTTGTTGATCTATAGCCGACTGTTATTGATGAAGTCAAGACCGGATCTTACCGTCAACTCTTCCATCCCAAGCAGCTTATTTCTGGAAAAGAAGATGCTGCCAATAATTTTGCCTGAGGTCACTATACCGGTAACAGATTCTTCTTCTGAAAGACTGTCAAGCTTCCTTGTGAATTTCTTTGAATATTTGGCTGAACTGATGACTCTGTGGTTTGTAGTTGGAAAGGATGTTATAGATCTCTGCCTTGATCGAGTGCGAAAGCTCGCAGATAACTGTACTGGCTTCCAGGGGTTTTTGGTGTTCCATGCGTGGGTGGTGGCACTGGCTCTGGCCTCGGGTCATTGTTATGGCAAGAAGTCAAAACTTGGATTTACCATTTATCCTTCTCCTCAGGTCGGAGTTCTTTTTCCGGCTCTTGTTTTTCTGTTTCTTAAATGTAGCAGATTTTCTCATTTTGGACTTTATGCTGTAATTCCCTTAATTTGGTCCCTTGATGCATGCTTGTGGGTGTCAATGTGAGTAACATCTTAACCAGGCTTTGGCTTCATATCATCGTGCCTTCGCGAACTTGGTAGTTTAACAGAAATAAACCTGTCTGCAGAATTCTGTTGTCCGAAAAGTTTCATTCTGTCCTGTCCTAGTTGTTGAAGTTAGTTTAACCAAATTTACTCCCCTGATAGTGGAATTGTTTGTATTGACATACTCTATAATAAGGGAGTAAAATCATTGATTATTGAATTTGCAATCTTCGTGATTGTAGGTCTCAACAGCCATTGTGGAGCCGTATAACAGTGTGCTCTCTACTCATTCTCTAATTGAGCATACAGACGTGCTAGTGCTATTTGACAACGAAGCCATATATGATATTTGCAAAAAATCATTGGATATCGAAAGACCAACCTCACCAACTTGAACAGATTAATCTCTCAAGTCATATCGTCCCTGACAACTTCATTGAGGTTCGACGGAGCGATCAACGTTGACGTAACAGAATTCCAGACCAACCTTGTACCATACCCCCGCATCCACTTCATGCTCTCATCATATGCCCCGGTGATTTCAGCAGAGAAAGCCTACCATGAGCAATTGTCTATTCCTGAGATCACAAATGCTGTGTTTGAACCTTCAAGCATGATGGCAAAGTGTGACCCGAGGCATGGAAAGTACATGGCGTGCTGTTTGATGTCTTGGGGAGATGTTGTTCCCAAGGATGTCAATGCTGCTGTTGGTTCGATCAAAACCAAAAGGACCATTCAGTTTGTTGACTGGTAAGAAAAAACAATGAAACATCCTCGTTGCTATGGGCCCAAGTACAGATGGCTGATTGTGAATGCTCATTGTAATCCCTTTAATCGGCTCCCGTCATGAATGACGTGTTTGTTGTGGCCTCTAATTTGGTTTACTACAATTGTCAGCATCTTCTAGTTGGACAGTTTCTTTAGACTTTGAGATGTTGTTGGGCCTTCCTTCTTTTCATCTGACTCGGTATCCAAATGGACTTTGCAGGTGTCCGACTGGCTTCAAATGTGGTATTAATTATCAGCCTCCGACCGTAGTACCTGGTGGTGACCTTGCCAAGGTGCAGCGTGCCGTATGCATGATCAGCAACAACACAGCCGTAGCTGAAGTGTTCGCCCGTATTGATTACAAGTTTGATCTCATGTATTCCAAGAGGGCCTTTGTCCACTGGTATGTCGGTGAAGGCATGGAAGAAGGAGTTCTCAGAAGCACGTGAAGATCTCGCAGCCCTCGAGAAAGATTACGAGGAAGTCGCTGCTGAGGATGCCAGAGAAGAAGAGGAGGAGGAGGAATACTGATTAAGCTATATGCTCCATACGTGCGTGCGTGTGTTTGCTTCATAGAATTTCGCTTCCAACGTTACCAATCCGTGGAGAGTATCATGTGTTCCTCATTACATTGTTCAGCAGCAATAAGGTAGTGTGGTGCTACAGGATAGCAGTGGTTCTACATCAGTTCAATTGCATATGTAGCTCCCATACTCCGTTTGTTGTAGAGGATAGACTTGTATCTTTCTTTTTTTATATCTACGATCTCTCTCTCTCGCTGGTACTTTACCATGTAAGCCCTTCAGACTTATGTTCATTTGTTGAAACTTATTGAAGAGAAGTCTTTTGTTGGAATTAGAATTTCGAGTTTTCGATGGACTGTATGTCCTGAACTGGTCTCCATTTTCTCTGTCTTGAATACTGTCGGCAAGCGAATTTAAACATGGATAGTAGTTCAAAGTAAATGCAGGATAAAACTACCTAACTAAGGAAACAGCTCTATCTGAGACAGAACAACTGGGAGAGGGTGGGAAGATCCCAGACAGCATCACTCGGGACGTCGTAGAAACCACCATTCTGCAAGCACTCGCTCACTCCATTCAGTGCGTACAGCGAAGCGGATATCTGCCTCTCCACCTTCATCCGCGCCAATCCGTTGATCTCTTCTTGATGATCTGACGAGGACCCGCAAGTAACCGTGCTACCACCTGCACTGCTCGGGCAATCGATGGTCCCCTGTCGCGCCAACGGGAGCTGATCAAAGTTGACAGGCCAGGGCCAGGAGGAAGCATGGAAGTCTGAAGCGGACGTGGTAGCTTGTTCAAGAGGCAACCCTCCACTGCACCAGCTAATGTGCGGCCTATAAGCATCATTGAGACCATTGACTTGGAGACCATTGTCTCTGGCATTGGGCATAAGACTAGCATTGCTAGGACTAATAAGAGTAGTTGGTTCTACACTGGATCTATTAATGATAGGGGCCTTAACGGCGTGGTTATTGTGGTTCAAGGCTCTTCTTTTCTGATTAAAAAGCTGCCTGACTTTGGCGGAGATGGGGGAGTTGGAGCTGGAGAGGTGGTTGGCGAAGTTGGTGCGGGTGTTGGCCCCGCGAAGGAGGCAGGCGGCCTCATCGTACGCGAGGGCGGCTTCCTCCGCGGTTTGGAAGGTACCGAGCCACATTCTGATCTTCTGGGTGGTGTCCTTGATCTCAGCTACCCATTTCCCTGAAGGCCTTTGCCTCACTCCAACAAACTTGCTCTTGCAGCTGCTGCTGCTCGCGGCTTTTTGCCTCTTGTCGGGCGAGTCTCCTCGAGGTTGAAGGAGGAGGGAATCCATATGTATCATATGTTTGCTGACCTCTCTCTCATCTCCTCTTTGGTTTGGAGGTAATGAAGAAGGAAGTGAGTGAGAGATATATATAGGGAGTGAGGTTGGGACAAAGTGGTGGTGTTCATGTAAGAAGATTAGTGGGAGTCTCGTCTTTGGCAGCATGCATGCCTCTCTTTGAATTTGTTGACTTTTTCTTAATCCACATAATTCACCGTAATGACCGAAAAATAAGAGTTACGGCCCGGTTGGATTAAGATTCCCTTGTTGGTCAACCTTAAAGAAAGACAGGAATCGTGGAAGCACGACACTTGGAGCGTTGTTAGTAACTTAGAAAAGCCAGAAGATGCCAAACCCATATACACGATTCACTCCAGGGAATCCCAATCTGTGGAATCTCATAACAAAACTGCAGAATGGTCATTAGTCAACGGGTGGTCAACGTGGCAAATAGTTAATAAGGTTTTGGTCAATGATATTAGGTGATATGTTCTTTTCATTTGGCCCACTTCAACTTCAAAAAAGACAGAATTTGTCTCTGTTGTTTGTTGCATTGGAAAAGATTTCTGATGAGCCTAATTACACCTTATGCTATACTTGTAGTCGGAATTTTTATTAAGATTGTAGCAGGGTTTAATCCTTTTTTTTTCTTTATAAATAATCACACATCATTGTAATCGGTGTCACAGAAAATAGTGAAAATTTTGGCTTATCAACGCATGTAATTGAGTCGACAAATTCGTTTCTTTTTTGTTTTCGTTCTTTCATTGTTGTTCTCTACAAGTGTAGATTGATTCACAAGCTATGCTAGTAAACAGGCACAAGTTGTTGGTGCGATGTTAGGACGTCATAAATAATGAAACACGTGTGTACAATTGAAAGATGGAACTACAAATTATAAAAGATGGAACACAAAAAAACATTCGAAACGGGACAATTCCTTCGTATCTGATAGAAAAAGATGGCATTATCCTCTCGGCAAAAATATTATTTGATACAAGATCTGTTAGAATTTGGTCGTCCGAATCCCGGGCTCGGCCCAATATAGGACCGACCAAGTTTAGTGCGAGGAAGCAAAAGCCCAAACACAATTACAGCCGGATCCGGCCCATACAGGACCACGTTCAATGCAATGGATCGAAAGCCCACCATAATATTCATCCAATTATCGAGTCGAGACGGACTCCGGGGGAGAGGGCCAAAACGTCGAACATATGGTGAGCATGGTCGCCAAGAGACTGCAGCGCGCAGATTCAAGCACTTGAGGTATCAAGTAACTAGCTTGATGAATGATTTCCATTCTCGCGCATTCATATACGAGCAATTATCATGTAAACTCGCTCTGATACTATATTAGATTCTTCATACACGGGAAAATACGAGAAAAATACAACCTAACACACAATCTTCACGATGATCTATTGTAGCATGCACTAAATGCCTGAACTTGTGCCAGCCGGTGCATTTCTTATAGGAGGCTCGTAGCAATTTCTCCATTTAATTTCTATAGCATCCTTGTACACTCTCTTTGAGACCATTTGCTCCAGCTCTCCTGTATGCATTGTGAGCTTCTTTCTCTAGCTTCAATTCTCTCAACCTCGCCTCTGTTGCTTCTACTTTGTTCTTGAGTTCACCAATCGCCTTCGAGTTCTCTTCGATACCTTGCTCGAGTTTAGACGATTCTTCGTCCACGATCCGCTTTGATTCAATAAGGAAATGAGCTTTCCAATATTGTTCGAATGTGTCAACCAGGAACCCGAGATCGAATCCACCTGCATCCTCCACATATCTTATCCATCAAAGCCATTCGAGGATCTCTTCTCTTGTGGTATCCACCACTTTGGTCATCCGCATCTCGTGTAGAACACAACATAAGATGAACACCAGATCACGCCTTTGCTCGTAGCTTAGCTTACATTATTCTTCACCAATGATGTTGTGCTTGCCAAAGAATTCTTCATATATTGGAAAAAGAGTTGGGGGAACCTCTCATGGCAGATCCTTGGTGCTTCTGCAAGATATCTTTTTTCCAAGTTGGAGGGAGTACGAAACTGTTCCACGAAGCGTGAAAACTCAGTCCCCTGAATATCGATAATCAGTTTCGTAGCTCCTTCGGATTCTTACTGCTTCGGTATCAGTTGGATTCAGTTCTGGCTCTCCAAGGACAAGTTTCTGACTTGTTAACTTGCTTGCAACTGGCGGATATGGTGTCGTCATCTCCACGTTCACCTCAATACCTCCGAAAGCAAGCACTCTACATCACATATCATCATACAACCTTCCAAGCAACGGTATACTCGAGGATGTTCGCAAACGTGGTCGTCGGGTACATTGTCCTCGACGTAGTACTCGTGGGTTGCAAGAGGATGTACATGACAAGGATGCTTGATAACGGTAGGCAATGGACGGCAGAAGAGATGAACACCAAACTTGCATTTCACACAACTGAGAGTCGTGTAGCCTTTGCAAGATCTATTACAAACTTCAATCACCATGCATATTCTCCACAATGGTAAGAAGATGAATATGATCATTGCCTTGGTATTGCAGGTACGGTTGGCGCGCGGAAAAAGCAAAAGGAATCCAAGTGAATTTCACAAGCTTTGCACCAATACACGCCGCCAATGGAAAAGGTTTTCATACAGAGGCCACAATTTGCAGTCCTAGGGGGCTTATCTGATAAGGTGAGAGGATGTTCTGGATGAGCGGGAATGGGATGTTTAACTTCTTTAGGTAATTCAGCGCATGCTTTGTGAATGGAGATGCTGCAATCATAGGTCCGACCAGAGCAGTACTCGGCACACATGATACAACGAATTTTTTCAGCCTCTGTCTCTTTCTCGAATTTTTTGCAAGTGGATGCTCCTGAACATTCCAGCC
Source organism: Hypericum androsaemum (assembly GCA_963995505.1). Lineage (NCBI taxonomy): Eukaryota > Viridiplantae > Streptophyta > Magnoliopsida > Malpighiales > Hypericaceae > Hypericum > Hypericum androsaemum. Next base: position 159,375 of record OZ023199.1, read on the forward strand.
GGCCACAAGGTATATTTGACACAAAAATTGGTCCATCCTGCGTAGATCTGAAATGCCAGCCTTGAAAACAATGATCGGTGGCAAGTTTCGCACTTGAAAGAAGGGAGTGGAAGTAGAGTGAGGTCGCGACCAGGCAGGTATCTCAAGTCCGTCGGGGTAAAACGTCCAAACAAAGCTTGTGGATGTGAAAATCGCACTGGCTGCAACTATAAAAATATTGGGAACAGTAGTCCTCGCATATCTGGCACAAGATTTGCTTGCTGCGACTCTGATCGTGTGCATCGACCTTCAGAGGGTGGCAATGGCAATAGTGCAGAATCTGATCGTTGTCCTTAATGGCAGGAGCTTGGTGGCAGCCCAGATGTAGGTCGAAGCTGCAGAGGCTGTCGCAATGATAGATGATGTCATTGTGTTTCTTGTTGCAAACATTGCAGGTAGTGAATGGACGAAACCAAAGATGGAGCTGGCACGGGTGAAGAAAGTGGATGAGCCGTAAGGGAAGTGGAGCATCTGCAGGGCACAACTCGGAAATAATAGCGCAGCTGGGACACAAGATCTGCGGGGATCTGCTCGAACTGCGAAACCCGAGTTTCCCTTCATTGTACTTGTCACAGTGGCCACACCGATACGGCTCGTACGTAATCGTGTAGAAAGGGACTGCTCCGACTTGAGATGGTAATTTTTTGGAGGCAGTAGTCATGGACACGAAAAATCGCTGCATTGTCGGTAACCTCAACCAGCAGGTGCTTTGGAGTACATCCTGCAGATTTTGCAAGTGATGCCCATTCCGACCAGGTGCAGAGGGTGAGGGTGAGAGTGGTGCAGAATTTTGATCATCGTCCCCTGTGACGGAGGGGGGGCGGATAAGCACACCTGGGCTCCATGTGGAAGTCGTAGTCGCGACATTCGTAGGATAGACCAGAGCATCCACTATTGCCGCGAAACTTGTAAAGAGGTTCGAGGTGAAGTGTGTGAGGGTGGAAATAATGCTGGACTTGTTGCGGGAGGCTGGCACAATACTGGTACAGGAAAAACCGGCACCCGTCTTCTTCGCATCCATAAAACATCTCATTCTGATCAGATGACGACGAAGATGAAGATGATGAAAGCATTGCATTTGAGCCGAACTTGTCCTTGAAGATGATGACGATGTATCTCCTTCAGCTTGAGAGGGTGGCCGTGAAGCCAATGAACCATCTTCTGCTTTTCCTTTTTCACGATTGGAATTGGATTACAAGAAACGAATATGGAATTGGAGCTCAGCTTTAAGCCAACCAAACCAGTTAGTATACGGAAAAAGGCAAGCAGCGCGTCCCCCCCCCCCCCCCCCCCCCCCCCCCCAAAACGCCACTCATCCGTGGATTCGGATTTCCACTTAGTTTTATCTGCACATCGCCTAGCTAAATTATTAATTTTAAGCATTTTGGTTCTCATTTCTAATTTATTCTTCGAGTTCATAATCTAACCAAACTTTAGTATGGCTTATAAGAATTTAGAAGATTAAATTAGTAAAAAATTCATTTAATTATAATCATAATTATAGGAATCTATAATAATAAACACATTTAATAAAGTCAATAATAATAAAGTAAATTTATGCGTTGTAGCGCAGATACAACAAGATTGTTAGAAGCTCGTTAACCTTACTAACTCCCCAAGGATGGAGAGAGAATTTTTACAAACCTCTGTTTTTCCGTTCTTTACATTTTCCAGCGAAAAGAACTGTCCATACATTGTTCTTCGAATTGTAACTCTAACCTATTCTTCTTCTTCTTCTTGACAATCTCCAAGTTATTAAAGAGTAGATAAATCACGAGTGTATTCGCATTTTAAGATAAAAATTCCAACACTTAGTTTGCATACTTAATTTTTACTTTTTTCAAAAGGAAATATATATTAATAACTCTTTTGAAGTTTTTTTCAAAAAGAAAATACATATTAATATATATATATATTAGTTTGTATTTTGAACTCAAGACAAGCGCACGCATATATATACCAAGGAGAATCAAACATATATATATATATATATATATATAGAGGTTCGATTCTCCTTGGTATATAATAGCATGGTTTTAAAAAACGACCCGGAGGTCGACCCGGGATTTCTCCCGTCCTCAGGGGTTGGCCGGTCGAACCGGTTGAACCACCGGTCGGATCAAATTTTTTATTTTTAAATAATATATATATGTAGGTTAAAATATACTTATTTTCCATACAAAAAAAAGTAGACTTAATTTTTTATCCATCCACTCTATAAATCTACTTTATTTATTACTTTATAAATTTGTCAAATCAATTTTTTTCCTCGAAAACTACCAAAAAAAATTAATTTCGCCCATTTTTATACTAACCGGGTTCGACCGGTCATGATGGACCTCACAATCGGCTGGTCCGACCAGATTTAGTCTGGTTAGTACAGACCCCGGTCAAAAGCCTAAAAATGACCAGGTCTAGTACCCGTTTTGTGGTCCAACCGGTCGGACCACCGATCAGACCGCATTTTTTAAAACCATGTGTAATAGAGGGTGGAAGCCAAGGTTCTCTTCCTGCTTTTTCTGTTCCAGATGTTCCAGGGGTTATGAATTCTGGTTTTTGTCTTTTTGTTCCCATATCAACTGGTTGCATGGCTTGGTCCATGTAATTTGATTCTGGCTTATAGAAATTGCTAATTAAACTTTTACCGTTTATAATATCTGTAACTATTGGTAGATTAAAGTATTTATTTAATTTGTTATAAGCTTCTTCATAATTCATACCTAACCCTGTCATGCATTCTATCAGCATATCATCTACTTGATCCTGTATGTTCGGTGAATTTTCTATCTATTATTTGGTTAATGTTTGTACTTACTTCTTCTGTTTTAAATCCTACTGTTTCTTCTAGACTTATTTCTTCTAAATCGATGTTATCGTCTGCTTCTTCTTTATAGTAACTATAACCTATTGTTTCTTCTAAATCTAAAGTCTGTAGATTAAAGTATTCATTTAATTTGTTATAAGCTTCTTCATAATTCATACCTAACCCTGTCATACATTCTATCAGCATATCATCTACTTGATCCTGTATGTTCGGTGAATTTTCTATTTATTATTTGGTTAATGTTTGTACTTACTTCTTCTGATTTAAATCCTACTATTTCTTCTAGACTTATTTCTTCTAAATCGATGTTATCGTCTGCTTCTTCTTCATAGTAACTATAACCTATTGTTTCTTCTAAATCTAAAGTCTCCTGTTCATTTTATGTATCGTAGATTGGATCTCCTAATAGATCATTTTCTTAAAATTTGAAATTCATTATATTAGAGTTTCTAGGTAAGAGAACATATCTTTTTTTAAGATAAATTTTTACACCACACCAACGCTTGAATCTTGGACCTCCTTGAAATTTACAACGCCTTGTGCCGCTAAGCTACATGCTTTTTGGGAGAGAACATATCTATATCTGATCTTTTATTTGTTTTTCAATTTCTCACTACTGTTTGTTCCCATACCAGGACTTCATCTGGCCATAATTGTGGATGTTGCTGTTCTACGAGTAGCATATCAGAACTATATAGTCTTCCTATTGGCGATAGTAAGACCTCCATTTAAACTGCAGAGAAAATCGATTCCTAATAAGAATTGTTAGTGCAAATATAGATTATAATCCTTTAGATAAAGAGAAATTTAGAAATCAAATTTCAGAAATGCTTAAGCAAAATTTAATTAGGAGATCAGAGAGCCCACATAGATCTGCGGCCTTTATAGTTAGAAACCATAGTGAAATTAAGAGAGAAAAAGCTAGAATAGTATACAACTATAAAAGGTTAAACGATAACACAATAGATGATGCATATAACATTCCAAATAAGGATAGCCTCATAGGATTAATCCAGAATAAAAAGGTCTTTAACAAATTTGATCAAAAATCAGGTTATAACCAGTTACAATTAGAAGAGTGGTTTAAGCCATGGACAGCCTTTACGTGTCCAGAAGGATATTTCAAATGGAATGTCCTTAGTTTTGGTTTAAAAAATGCACCAGCAGTCTTTCAAAGGTTCATGGACAATATTTTTCTTAAATATGATTTTTGTTTAGTATATATTGACGATATTCTTGTAGCTAGTAACTCAGTTGCCGAACATGAAAAACATTTAACAATAGTTTTTGACGAAGTAGCAAGGCAAGGGATAGTTCTAAGTAAAAGAAAGATGGAGTTATTTAAAAAGAAGATTTATTTCCTGGGCTTAGAAATAGGAAATGGTATAATAGAATTACAGCGGCACATAGCAGAAAAGATCCTTAATTTTTCAAATAAACTAGAAGGTTAAAGAAAATCTAAGCTTTTCTAGGAATCATTAATTATGCCAGAAAATTTATTCCAAATCTTAGTAAATTAATAGGACCTTTGTATAGTAAGACCTCAAAAAATGGATAAAGAAATTTCAATAAGGAAGACATAGAATTAGTTTTAAAAAATTAAGCAAGAGGTTAAAAAGATAAAACCTCTAGAGTTACCTCTCACAACAGATTACATTATAATAGAATGTGATGGAAGTAAAGAAGGATGGGAAGCAGTAATGCTCTGTAAACTGCATAAATATGCCAACAAAGAAACAGAAAGAATAGCAGCTTATGCTAGTGACAAGTTCAATAAAATAGGTATGAACTGGACTAGCTTTGATTTTGAAATACATGCCTTAATAAATACCTTAGATAAGTTTAAAATATACCTGAATAAAGAATTTACATTTAGAACGGACTGTGAAGCTATAGTTAAGTTCCTTAAGAACAAAAATAGTAAGAAAAATAAATAGGACCAGATGGATTAACCTCCAGAATTTAATACAAGGCAGCGGTTATACTATAGAATTCGAACACATTAAAGGAAAAAATAATAGTTTAGTAGATTTATTATCCAGAAGTATTAATAAATTTTTTAATGATACAGGAAGGTAACATGAAGAAACTGGTAGGGGTGAGTACGGTTCGGTATCGCGGTATTTTACCAAATTTTAATACCGAACCGATTTTGACGGTATCGGCTATTTGCAACCGTCGGTTTTGCGGTTGAACTCGAAACCGTAGATTTGCGGTATGGCGGTTTGGCGGTTTGAAACCGCAACAAGCCCTTTTTGTTTTCAGGTGAGAAAAGCCCATTTTAGTTGGCCCAAACACGAAAATTTTATTTTTCCACTCCATTAAAATGTAATCTGAAAATAAAAAACCAAACAATCGCATTAACTAAACAAAAAACCACTTCAATCTAAAATTAACTAAACAAAAAACCTTCCTCAATCGCATATAAACCAAACAATCGCATATAATAATTAAGTAACTCTCGGTATCGCGGTTTCGCGGTACGGTACATAATCCAAACCGCAACCGTACCGTTAACAGCGGTTCGGTATGAAACCGTACCGTGAAACCATTTCGGAAGAGTGGTTTAATTTTTTTCGGTTTACGGTTTTGCGGTTTTGCAGTTTACCGGTATTTTGCGGTTTCGTGCTCACCCCTAGAAACTGGTGATAAAACCCAAAGAAAAAGACATAATGGCAGGCAAAAGGGAAGACATCCAGAGCCCCACGAACTCACATAAACTAGAAGGACCAAATGTCCAAGTTACACAGACCAGTGCAGAATTAGAATCAGATGTCTTATCAGTAACCAGTATTATGTACAGAAATAACTTGGCTATGCCAAGTCCCACAGAAGGTACTTCCGGAGGCATTGCACTACCCTCAATAGTTCCATTAGCATCACAGGGTGCTTCGATGCCAACAAACAGAAAAATTAGATTTGGAACTATATTTTTAACAGAATTCCCCGATGTAGGAAACAAAAAATTTAGGCCCTTCTTAGGGCTGTTCATAGACAAGTCACAATAATGCCTTTTAGACAACTTATGGCATATACAGACATCATGTACTGCTATAAACTTTAAAGTACAGTGCTTGAATGCCCTTAGTATGTATTTTTCAGAGAACACCCCTAAAACTCACAAGAAAAAATTCACCCATTATGTTATTTACAGAGGATTGAAAACTGGGGTCTTCCATGATTTCAATACAGTTAAAAACTTTATATTATTTGACCATCCCATATATAAGGGATACCATAGTTTTTCGGAAGCTCTTAAGGAAGCTAGGGATTCTCTAGGACCTAACTTCTTTATTGAGCGCGAGACGGTCAGACAATTCTCTGATGTTGCTAGAAAAGAGCCTGGTCAGATTGTATCTAGACTTGAAGATAGAATTAGACAATTAGAAGCACAGATTATACATTTATAGCAATAAAGCACTTAACAGATCAAATTCCTAGAAGAGCAAAAGATGATAGCAGAGCAATCTACCCAGTCTTCTGAAATTAAAGTTCAGAAGAGTAAACAGACAGTCCATCTCCTGAAAAAAATGGTGGCTAAACTCAACAAATCAGGGACAGAACTCAGAACAAAATTAGATGATGCTGAATCCAAGCTTCAAGTATCAAAAGGCCCGGACAGAAGCCTCATACAGCTTAAAGCTAGATTACTAGACCTGCCAGCTCAACAGATCATGTAACCACTTTTTGATAGATGGCCTGAAGGAGAAGAGTTCCTAAAGAGAAAAATAGAAGAAAGCCACCATGAAGATCTCATTAGAGTGCAACAAGATTTGACAAGAATCTATCTCAAGGAGGCTAGCTGGGACTTCCAAGGCGTAGATATTGTACAAAAGTCCTACAGCCTTGGCAACAGAACATTTGGACTTCTTAAGCTTCAAGTAGACCTAAATAAAACAGATATGTCTTCCGATCTCATCATAAGGTTCTATCACCTAGGAATGATCGACGTAATGATCTTAAAATTAGAAGAAGATGGAAGAATGGAGGAGGTCCTTCAATAGTTTGGGAAAAAGTTCTTCCTCATAGGTGGCAACATGGCGGTTAGAGGCAGAATTTTCTGCCTAATCAACTATACTCTTCCACGAGTAACAAAGTTTACTACCATCCCAGCCAAGAAGAGGATAATACTGCTTGATGAAATAGATTTTGAAGAAATAAGCTTAAACATAGACGCACCAGCTCCTTATGACATCAATAAAATCAGGAGCCCTGAAGTTTATAGCCTGTTACAGAACCCCGCATCCTTGCCTATACCAAAAGGATGGAAAAATCTCCAACTCCTTGGAGAAGGACATTATACACAGATATAGAGCACAGACTAGTGGCGAATGATTTTACTCCATACCATGAGCAGCTAAACTCTCTGACTCCCCTATTACTTCGAGTTCCTTAGCTTCTAGATCTTAACAACGAGCCTTTGTTTTTTCTTTAAAAAAAAGTCAGTCGAACCGGCGATTGCACATACTCCTCCGTTGGCACCTTCCCCTTACCACACAGTAAGCTCCCGCTCTTTCTTTTTCTTGTTCCGGCCATTCACCCCCCTTATTGGTATCCTGGGCTTAGAAATAGGAAATGGTAGAGTAGAATTACAGTCGCACATAGCAAAAAAGATCCTTAATTTTCCAGATAAACTAGAAAGATTAAAGAAAATCTAAGCTTTTCTAGGAATCATTAATTATGCCAGAAAATTTATTCCAAATCTAAGTAAATTAATATGACCATTGTATAGTAAGACCTCAAAAAATGGACAAAAAATTTCAATAAGGAAGACATAGAATTAGTTTAAAAAAATTAGCAAGAGCTAAAAAAGATAAAATCTCTAGAGTTACCTCTCACAATAGATTACATTATAATAGAATGTGATGAAAGTAAAGAAGGATGGGGAGCAGTAATGCTCTGTAGACCGCATAAATATGCCAACAAAGAAACAGAAAGAATAGCAGCTTATGCTAGTGGCAACTTCAATAAAATAGGTATGAACTGGACTAGCTTAGACTTTGAAATACAGGCCTTAATAAATGCCCTAGATAAGTTCAAAATATACATGAATAAATAATTTATAGTTAGAACGGACCGTGAAGCTATAGTTAAGTTCCTTAAGAACGAAAATAGTAAGAAAATAAATAGAACCATATAGATTAACCGGGATTTTTTCTAAAATGGGTAAAAAACATACATATTTTCCCTAAATAGGCAAAAAGTTATTCATATTCCCAAAATAGTTAAAATATTATTTAATATTAAAAAACAAGTTGGCGCCTCCAGTGGGAACGCTGCACATGTCAGAAAGTTTGGAATATATATAAAGGAGGCGCCCCAACAAGTTGGCGCCTCCAAATAATTTTTTTTAGATTAAAAAAAATTTGTCATACAATAAAATTGATTTTGTTACAAATTATGGGTAAACTTGATTCAATTCGTAAATTTATCCTAATACTTTGATCTGAATTTATCAAAATATACGGATAAACTTGATTCAATTCGTAAATTTATCCCAATACTTTGATCTGGATATATCAAATATACTTATATTTTTACTTACAATAGGGTAAAAAAAATTTGAAGTGGAGGCGCCAAACAACCAGGGCGCCTCCTTTAATTTTTTTTGGAATTTTTTTAAGGACTTTTTTAAACAGAGTTTACCCTAAGAATTAACTTAAAAATTAAATTTCAAGATAGTGACCTATCTTCGGGTTAAAAGAGCTCTATGTTTATTTGAATAATAATCTTATTCGGATATGGATTACATTTAATTTTCTATTTATTGTAACATTCGCTAAAAATAAATCTACATAAAGTAATTAAAAAACTCCAAAAACAATTAAAGGAGGCGCCCTGGTTGTTGGCGCCTCCACTTCAATTTTTTTTTCCTTTTAAGTAAAAATATAAGTATATTTTGATAGATTCAGATCAAAGTATTGGAATAAATTTACGAATTGAATAAAGTTTATCCTTATATTTTGATAAATTCAGATCAAAGTATTTGGATAAATTTACGAATTTAATCAAATTTATCCATAATTTGTAACAAAATCAATTTTATTATATGACAAATTTTTTTTGAATCGAAAAAAAAAATATTTGGAGGCGCCAACTTGTTGGGGCGCCTCCTTTATATATATATATATATATATATATTCCAAACTTTCTCTGACATGTGCAGCGTTCCCACTGGAGGCGCCAACTTGTTGGGGCGCCTCCTTCAGTATTTTTTAATATTAAATAATATTTCAACCTATTTTGGGAATATATATAACTTTTTACCTATTTAGGGAAAATATGTATGTTTTTTACCTATTTTAGAAAAAATCCCAGATTAACCTCCAGAATTTAATACAAGGCAGCGGTTATACTATAGAATTCGAAAATATTAAAGGAAAAAATAATAGTTTAGCAGATTTATTATATATATATATATATATATATATATATATATATATATATATATATATATATAATGTGAGACAATGTGGATATTGGTTGGACTCATAAGCAAGTGATGACATTTGTTGTTGTCTACCGATATCATTTTTCAAATAATTTTATATAGTAAATGAACTTCTTAAAAAAAATTCATATGAAAATTTGGAATTTTGTATATTTATAATCTTAATTTATAAATGTGAACAACTTCAAATTGGTATGGAATCAACTTTTTATATGAAAATAATGTATATTGAATTCAATATAATATTATTACTTTTTGGTATGTATTTTAGTAAATATATTATTATCCATCGTAAAAATATTATTGTTTTAGTTTAGAATTACTAATTCTATTTTTAGTTAACTCTCAAGAGCGGCTCCTATGAAATGTTGTATTAATTTTTCAATTAGCAACTAGTTTTTTTTTGGCGAAAAGAAACTTTATTACTCAAAGAAACGAAAAAGTTACAAGAAGGAGAAAAGGAAACAGAAAAGAAGCCAAACACCCAGGCCGAATAGGAAACCGCAAAACAGCAAGCCTATTGCCATAAAGAAGAACTCGACCCTACAAACTTGAGGGAAAGTGAGGCCGATGAAGGAACTCCAGGATGGTAAATCAGCCGCGGCGCATCAAAAGTCCACCTCATACTCCAGCCAACGTAGATCTTTACTGGCATAGGTAGTCCCAGTCTTCTTCCTCGCTTGAAAGCGAGTGTTTTTGGCAGGTGGTAGATGGGAGTCCTCCAGGTCCGAATGTGAATCCGCCTCGTCCGCCCAATTGTTCTTCATCTTCTTCGTAATCGAACTCATGAACTTCAATGAGTCCGGAAGATCATCGTTGTCAGAAAAAACAACAACCATATTGCCCTCTTGACCTGGGATAGGCATGGGATCTATAGTAGGTAAAGCACAGGCACTGCCCAAAATAGATGGGGACGGTCCCTGTATTATTGGGGTTCCCTTGCCAAGGAAACCCGGCTTCAAACCCTTATGCTTGGAGCCCTTTGAACCGAATGAGCGAGTAGGTAAAATCCCGCCCGCTGCAACATATGCTGCCCTCCTAGCCTCAGCCATTGCCAAATCCTCAGGAAATAGTGATGCCAATAACTCAGCCGAGGAAGGGCCATTCTTGCGCCCCTTTTTCTTGCCCGATGCTGACCTAGGATTAGAACCCGATGAGTCAGTCACTTGTGAAGCTGGCGTCAACGGCTCTATTATACTAGGGCCTGAAAATACCTGACCTGTATTTTGGGAGGGCGAAACCTCCTCAATCATTACACCACAATCCCCCTCTATGCTATTTGTACTTGGCATTGGAGACTGCTTAGGAACTTCATCAAGCACCATCAACTGGACCAAATCATTTGAAACCACAATCTGACCTGTACCTAATGGAGAACATTTATCACCAGGTAGAATTTCACCCTCTTCCCTCGCATCAGGGACCTGAAGTACCACCGAATCACCATCCTCTTGATCCTCCTCTTCGCGTACTACCTGTTGCACAAAGTTTTCCAATGCAGTAATAAGGGCAAGAGATGAGCACTCCTCAACTTCAATGGTGGTTGGTGAACTAGGGGAGCACTCATTCTTTTGTTGCCACACCTGCTTCCCCACGGGCCTCTTGGGACCCTGATCCTCCATCGCCTGCTTTTTCCTAGCAATTTCCTGTCTATTGCTTTCAGCTTCAACCCATGGATGCAGTTTTTGGCAAGAGTCTAAATCATGACCAATGATTTTGCAATGCTCGCAGAAAAGAGGCAAATTCTCGTACACCACATCAACTAAGACCGTGCCCTCCTCAAGCTTCAATACAACTTCTTTCCGACGAGGCTTGGACATGTCTAGTTCCACCAAAACCCGTACCAAAGTACCATTAAACCTATTTAATGCAGTCAAGTCTGATCGAATGGGGTGACCAATGGCCGCAACTAGTCCAAGTATGATATCATTAGCGACATGCTCCATGCTCAACCCCCTTAATGTAATCCATACCTTCGTAAAAGAAGAGGAAACCTTCGTGGGCTTAAAATAGGGTACCCATGGCTGCAAGTAGAGACATCCATGAGGAAGTCTCCATTTTGAAGAGCTCCAAACTACGTCCTTATCGTGCTCATTCTCAAACTGAAAACCAAAGTACCCCAGGCCAAGAGGAAGCAACTTCCACGATTGCACAGACTAAACTTTGGAGATAGCAGCTTTCAAGTCAAATGTTGAGCCAGGTTTGGCGCCTCTGGGCATCACTAACCTTCCAATCAAAGCGCGCTTCCCAAAATTTGCACAAACTGATGATCTATCTGCATCCAATTCAACGACCATATGCTTGCCATCGAAGACTGGCTTAATATACGTACCTTCTTGGACCCGGTCAGATCGCGAGTGGAGCGCGGCCGCGTAGGACATCTTCTTCATGGCGTTCTCCGCTGGAGCCATAAGAGTCAGTGTCACAGTAGTCTCCGCAACCCCATCTTTGCTCGCTTGTATATCTCCTGAAGGTGTAGGCCTCGCACCCTCCGCAACCTGCCCCACACCCTCTGTCAACCCATGAGCCAGCGCTTGTGAAGGGTTACCGACTAATGGGGCAAGAGCGGTGTAGAACTGGTGAAGGAGAGGAAGGATGCTGGATTGAAGCGCCATGAGAACTTTCGGATCCATCCCTAGCGAGGGGCGGGGATTAAGCGACGGCGGCTGAAAACCTCCATCTGAGGGTCTCAACGAGGCCGTTGGAGACATCGGAACAGCAGCGACGGTGGTGGAACTCGAAGCCCTAGCCGAGGGAGGCATTAATTAAGACATAGCGAAACCGGAGGGGTGGTCGTCGAGACCAACCCCTCTGACAACCCCGTGGGTTGGGGGGGGGGGGGGGGGAAGAAGAGGGTGCGGGAAGGGGATGGGGTGGTGGGGGGGGTGCCAATTAGCAACTAGTTATCAAATCAGACGTCAGGTTTGAATTGCATTTCCCATTTTTTATGTATGTATACATTTTGGGACCAGGTATCTACCATAAAAACCTCGAAGATGACATATTGTACTTATCTATTGTTGAAGTAGAAAATTAGCAACGAGTTCTAACAAGAAGTAGAAGAGTAGATTATGAGCTCACGAACAAGAATGGAAAAAAACAGTTACTCCTCGAGGGAAGAGGAAGAAGAAAGGAGGAACTGAACAGTTATTATGTTTCTTAGCTGGAAAAAGGAAAATTGAGTGCAACTAGCTAAGGCCATCTGTCTTTTATACGTGTCTACAATGCCCAAGCTTACTTGAAAGTACAACTATGATGTACACAATCTTATTTTCGGTCCATAAAGCCCAGAAGCATATCGTCCATAAGGCCCACAAGCATATCAAGCCCGTATCCACGTCTGGTGTTCACTTGAAATAAATGATAATGCTGCTGGTGTTACTTGCTTTAACAAGTTCGGGCCGAGATACATTTTTGTGCAGGACACAATCAATGTGCCGGGTACAATTACTGCACCGGGGCAAAATCTTCCTTCTTGACAAATTCTTGGGTTGGGCCAAACACTTTGTGCCGTTTCGGTAAAATAGTCATAACTTTCGAGGAGAGACCAATCCTTAGCTGTTTGATAGGCTGTTGCAATAAATGGGAAAACAAAGGCATACATGCATTAAAATCCTAAATGCACCGGAGAATCTCAATTCTCAAGGAAAGCGAGAGAGAAGAAAGGTTGGTCTGTCTAACAAAAACCGGTCCTTCTCCTTGGAACGTTTGGTAATTGTATTACTCACCGGCTCACCCGGTAAAACCTTGAACCCCATGTACCTAATCTACCGGTCAAACTCCACCTGGCCCTTGCATTGGCACAAAGACTCGCAGGCTCTGTACCTACACGTGTAGGTAACCCGGTCGGGCTTGTAGGTATATATCCTGTAAATGTAATATATGTATATAGAAAAGCTCGGCCGGGTTGAGAGAGTAAAAATGTTGCAATTTCTGATACTAAACCAAACAACAAAGACTTATATAGAAAAGCTCTCTTTTCGCTTTGCCTTTCCAACCACAATCCCTGCGTGGGTTCGTAATTTCGAAATTCATAATTATATGATTCTTCCTTGCGACCCCATTTCCATGCTTCAACATGGACCCGAAATGCATGGGAAAATGGTCATATATATATGTAGACACACTTGCAGGAGGAGTTCGAGAAGGTTGCGCATATGTATGAAGGGAGTGAAAGATTTTATCCGGCTCAAACTTTGATTATTCGGCTCAATTGGTATTTGGATACGAAGACAAGGCCTCCTTCCCATTTCCAATGGAACCGATGCCATTTTGGGTCATTTCATTTTCGTCGACCAAGTAAGTCTACAAGTCTCTAAACACTTGCTTGATTAAGATATATATACATGATTGTTCTTGAAATTCTCATTTTAATTATGTGTATATAAGATCTTTTTATTCGAACAACTAGTTGCTATCATACAGATAGGAGGTGAGAACTTTAGTTTGGACCTTGTATGTCTTTGGGGAAAAAAACACTTTACTTTTCAACACGCTTTAACGTATTTCTTCTCTGTAGTTTGTAAATTAAAATTAACCAAATAGGGAAATTTAAGATACAATTAAGCTCTTAAGTCTTAACAACAAGGTTGGAGGACGAGACTATATATAGTTGGGTTCTTCCCATACGATTGAATGTATTTTGTCCTTAAAGTTACTTTTTCTCGACGGATATCAATTTATGAACTGACTAACTCATGTTCTTGGTGGCAAAATCATTGAATTAGTATTATTAACTCAAGGGTAAATATTTACCTAATTAGCACTTTAGTATGAGTATAAAAACAATAATATTCAAATTATATTCTTACGAAGAAATCCATATATTAGCTCTGAAAATTGCCAACATATTGTTGGAATATGAACGTTGGCTAGATTACTGGAGATTGATGATCTCTTGTTTCTTGTTTATAATGAATTAAAAGTTCATATATTTAAAATTTTGGGTTGATAATTGAAACTTTTTAACACATTGCATATTGCGAGGAAGTTAGACTAATATAATATATAGATCGATAAAGTAATCGATTAACCTTTTGCTTCATACCATTTAATTTCGTGAAAAAAGTAGGGCTCTTTGTTTTGATAATTTAGAAAATCTGATTATTGCCCTAACACAGATTTCCATATGAAAATTTCGGTGATGTAGGTTTTGACTGGGGTATATAAAATATTTAATTAAAGTATGGTTACCGCGTTATAAAAGGGCTTCACTAAAATCATCATAGTACTAACAACAAGTCGTTAACCTAATGTCTCGATGTCAAGTCTTTAAAATATATCACTGTTAATTATTTGTTCAAGAATTTTTCAAACATAAATTATTCGATAAGGTAATGATAAATTAAGTAATGAACTGAACATTAACCATCTGGTATTATTAAAGATGGAAGATCTTACGTTGTACGGACTAAGCACTCAGATTAGCAAACGGCAAATCATAAACCTAACAAGTCGAATTAGGCCATTTGACCGTTAGATGTTGGGACGTCAGTCAATTTGAAAACTATATACAGTTGGGGCAATATTTTAATAATCAAAATACACAGAGTTTGAAGGCGGCAAGTCAGCGTCCCAATTCCAACTACCAATCTTGTCAGATTAAGGGAAAAAAGACCGTTAGATTGGTGTTTGATGCTCAGATATGAGTCTTACTGGGTACAAAGGTCAACCCTGTCCAAAATGCCCATTAATTGTGCATGTTTGATTATTTAATTATGTGGTCTACCGGCTAGCATTTTGAGTCTAATAATGTAAATATGTGTCCGAAGCTTTTGTTATCATTCAAAATTTTATATGATTTGAATTTAGATTAATCGGTTCAGTAGTATAGATTAAGGGTGACCACGGTTCCGAGGTTCTAAAATGGTGGAACCATATTTAAAATCTTGAAATAAGGTTCGGGGACGGTTACGAAATCTCTGGTTACAAGATTTCACTTTTATTTTTTTAGTTTTTAAAAATAATTAAAAATTGTGCTTGCACTTAATATACTAGACTAAGTTGCCTAATTAAATAATAATATACTTTATTAGCTAATAATATGACTAATTAATAATAATATATTTTAGTAGCAAATAATATGACTAATTGATAATAATAATGTACCTTAGTAGCTAATAATATGATTAATTGATAATGAATGATATAGTTTTTGAAGAATGAAAGGGGTTTACTACTGTTCGAAATCTCCGGTTCAGGTTTCACAAAAATCAAAAACCGTAACCGAAACTTTTTTAGAAAGTTTTGAGACAGTTTTTCGAATTTTGATCATGATTTCGAATCTGATTCCTAGAATCTCTGATTTTCGACCCTACAATTCTCCAATTCGATTCGAACCATGGTCACCCCTGGATGAATCAAACCATGGACACACATGGCCGTGATTCTTAGATTAGATTGTGGGGCACTTAGGCTTTGACCCTTTGTATTATTATTAATTCAGAAGTTGCTAGAGTTTTTTTTTTGAAGGAGAAGTTACTAGATTTTGATTAGGTGGTATTGGTCTCTTTTTCCGGCCCATTAAATACTTCGTCTTAATGAGCTCCTGGAAGGCCCAGACCGATCCAGACCGTGGCCTCCTGGAAGGCCGAGCCCAACAGACCTTTTTTGGTCGAGACATACCTCTGATATATGGGCCCTGGGCCTGGACTATTACCAGACAGCTATATATCAATTAAAGGGAAAAGTTCACTTAAGTACTATGTAGTTGCATGTAACTTAGTACTTTATGGTTTAGCTTTGTATTATTTGGTGATTGTAGTTTCCTAAATTGACACTTTTGGTGACGGAAGTTTTATAGTGTTACACTTTTGGTAACAAAATTTTTAACCAGGATTAGTTTGTCCCACGTGACATTTCCACTTAAGCGCTACGTCATATTTCTCTCTCCTAGGTGGTGATGACGTGATAAACTAAAAGCACGCAATTTGAACCATAATTTACAAAATTCCAAATTCCAAATTTTGTAGCACTAAAATCCCAAATTGAAACTAAAAGATCTCATATCCAAAATTGGTGTTAGAGATTCTTTTAATCATGGTTGAAATTGAATTCTTAGTTTGCAATGTCTACGCCATCTAGAAGAGAGAAATATGGTGTGGCACTGACATGGAAAGACTAATTAGGATAAACTAAGTCTGACTAAAAATTGTCACTAAAAATATCAATTTAAAAAATCAGTCACATAAAAAGAAAAGGTTAAATTGCAAGTTACTAAGTAAAAAAATGTGAAATATAGGGTACTAAAGTATATTTTTCTTTTAATTAAATGGAGGTTGTTAACAAGAACAAGAAAGTCTTGAATTTGAGATTTTGAAAATTTTACAGTAAGAAATATTTGTTAAGTTATCACCATTCAAAAATTTTATTTTGTTCGAATTTGGATTAAAAACGAATGTTAATGGGTGGTATAAGACAACTCTCGAGCGCATTAACGTAGACATTTGTTTACTATTCTATGTACAAGAGTTCCACTATCCTTTTCTACAAGTCATATACTGAAAATATGTCAATAGTCACTCGGATCTCATGCAGCTTGTAGACAAACACTATGCGACACATATACATATGTATATATGCCTCTAGACATGTATTAAGGCATAATTGTTTCTTCACGTTTAAGCTGTTAAAATTTGGGATTAATGGCCAAGGGTAAGGTAGAAATTTGAGTCAAAGCGTTCTCCCATGCATATTATTGGGTGAGAAGGTCTCATTCTTTCTGTCTACAAGATGAAAATTTTAACTTATGAACTGATATTCTTCACATGCCTACCCTCCCTATCTTCTATATGCAGTTATACCTTCATGGGCAGTATTCTTGCTAAATATATATATCATGTTTGACGTATATCATGTATCTTTAAATTTAGAAATAGTATGCTACACATATGTGTGTGTGTGTGTTCACTTCCTCGTACACGATTTTATAATCTAGATATTGCAACTAGTTAAATGATAAATAATCTATAACCAATTGATGCACTGCACCTCGCCAATTATCTTCCCTCCTTTTATAGGAAAATGTAAGAGACCAGTCAACATTAATATATGTTATAAGTCATTAATTGTTTGTGAGTTGAAAATCTATGACTCCTTGCTTTAATATTGTGTTGGAGATTTTAACATGATATACTCTTACAAAGTCTACATATGATTGTTGTTGTCCACATGATTCAATGTATTCTACGTTCATAAAGTTAAAGTCTGTACAAACTTTAATCCGACGAGCTTCGCTTGAGGTGGCATATTTGATTGTTGCGAGTATGGTAGAGTTGTCCAAGTATTAAAAAATTTATCTATCCATTGTATTAAGATCTTAGGTTCAATATGAAAATTATAACTGCTAGTAGTTAAATTTTAATTTTAAGCTCAAACACCTCCTAGCATTGTAATTTGGTGTAAATTTTTTGGTGAGATGTAATTTGGTGTAAATGGATGCTGCATAAATCACTCACTAGAAAGGCAGCCTCAGTGGTTCTGTTAAGTTCATATCATTGAACCTTCATAATTTCCATGGCACACATATCATCAGAGCGCGCGCGCTCACACACACACAAAAGTCGTCTTATATTACAAGGTCCAAGTCCGACCGTTAAGATTTTGAACACACCAACACTTTAATCCCCAAAATCACATAACCACAACACCAACAACATGCTATAGTAGATAATAAAATAATCAAAGTAGAAGAAGAAAACTTTGCATGGAAATTAAGCAAATCAAGTCCTGATCTCTTTAGCCTGCCCCATCTTCTCTCATATTTATGTATATATGCTAATCGGCTCCAGTAATTTCTCTTCATAGTACAGTAGTGCTACTGCTGGGGATGGACGCAATCTTGTGGGTAATCGATGCATCGCTATTCGCTAATTTTGTTGTGGTCGGTCACACCAGAATTCCATCCATATGATGAACCCACCAAAGGGTCTGAAGCAGATACGGTGCCTATCCTGCTAGGCTGTTGGGGCTGCTGATGGGAAGCGAACGCTTCTTCGTCTATGAGCGAATTGAGGAACGAAGAGAAGACATCATCCGTGCAATAGTTATTCATGTCTTCGTCCTCCTCGTCGTTATCGCCTCCAATCATGAGCTTCTGGTGGTAATTAGCAGTTAAACCCGCGTTGTCGCTGTTCCTCCTCATCATCAGCTCCATCCCACCCGGAGCAGTGGCCTCGCTGTTAAGCAAGCTCATGTAACCATGTCCTACCGCCGCTACCTGGGAAGTGCTGCTGCTGTTGTTGTTGTTGGTGGTGGCCTCTTCTTGGGTCGGGATATTGGTGACTTGGTCATGATGTTTCTTGGAGGAGGAAGATGGATGATCCTTATCCTTGTCGGTGGTATTGTCTGGTGGTGGGTTAGTGAGTGGCTTGTGGGTTCTGGGATCAATCCCTTGGCTGATGAGCTTCTTGCTCAGGTGAGTGTTCCAGTAGTTCTTTATCTCGTTATCCGTCCGCCCCGGAATCCTTCCCGCTATCAACGACCACCTACGCCAAATATCCAACAATAACCCAGATCAGGCAAGGAAAATGTAGTGATTAATACCCCGCTATCAACGACAGCACTATTTCTCTGGTTCGGTTTTAGGAGGATCAAGGTTTTGACGAGACTGTCGATAACGAATTGCGAATTATCCTTTCAACTAATATTAATAAATTTTAGTTATGAAAAAAATCCTTGAGCTAGATGCAAACCCTAGCCAGCAAGAAACCCACAAAGCTAAGTGAGCTCCGAAAACCAAAACCCTACTTAGCTAGGGCTAGCTTTAGTGACCAATTCACTCTCTCTCTATATATATAAGTAAGTGTATGTAAAGGGTGTATAGGGAAGGTACATACCGGTTGCCGAGGAGGCGGTGGAGGCGGAGGATGAGATCCTCCTCGTCGGGGGCGATGTGGCCGCGCTTGACGGAGGGGCGGAGGTAGTTCATCCATCGGAGGCGGCAGCTCTTCCCGCATCGGAGCAGCCCGGCCCGCTTGGGGAGGGTCCGCCACCGGCCCTCCCCCTCCCTTCTGATATAGCTGGACAGCACCTCGTCCTCCTCGGGCGTCCATGGCCCCCTCTTCAGCCCCACCTTCACGCAGCACGGCGTCGTCTTCCCCGCCGCCGCAGCAGCAGCAGCAGCCTTGTTGCTGGGAGGAGGCGGTGGTGACGAGGACGAGGACGTGGGAGATGGAGATGGCTTCCTCATCTTTAAATTAATTAAATATTTATCTCTTCTATCGTTCTGTTTTTGCGTAGTGTCTTGATGAGGAGCTGCGGGTTTCTGCTTTCTCTTTGGAGTGTGGTTTTGGATCCATCCCCGTATTTATTTTATTTATTTATCGGATGGATGATAGTGCAATGATGAGTTGGATGGGGTATTAAATATTTGTTATGATAATTTATGTATATTTCAAAAAAATTATCGATTTGATTTAAAATTTATCATTAATAGGCTTGAGAAATTAATAATGATTTTGCCTATTTTTGTCCCCATTTTTCTTGGAATATTTTGGTCAAGTGTGAATATCATGCTTGAGAAATTAATAATAAGTTTGCCTATTTTACCTCATTTTTCTTGGAATATTTCGGCACCTTACTGTATATAACTATATATGATGGCGGAGCACCATGTAAATTTAGAAGTATTTAGCTTTTTAGATATAATTCTTTTTTGCTCCGTCAATCTTTTTAGGTTAATTTTGATTTTGATTAGGTGCATGCTGCTGCCGCACAGACTTGATATGTCTGACATACAAAATTTTAGTATTTTCAAACCGTGTCGGTATAAAAATAATGTATTTTCTTTTCTGTATTTTGTCCTTATTAATTAATACGAGAGCTGGAAAAAAACTTAATAATATAAAGTTGATCTTGAGAATGAGTCCGTCCTATCCGTAATTATCAATGGACTATTTATTGTAATGAAGGGCCTCTGACGCGCTATAGGAGAGGGGCAAAAGTCACGCGCTCTGGACATCCCGAAAAGTTGGGTTGGTCCCATTATAAATTATAATAATATAATTTCATCTACCCAATCGCGCCAGCTACCCCACTTGTCACGTTTCTCTCCCATTTTTCAACTTACTTACCCTCTCTCATTTATTATTATTGCCTCTGCATTATTCTTTTTTATTTCACTCATAGATATATTTATCAATGGTATGTAAGATACACGTGACACGATCTGTTTATAATAAATAGTACATTGTCACCATTGAGCAAAAATCAACTTGTAAAAAACAGTTTAAAATTTTTTTTGAATATTTTTTGGTGAATGCTCTAATATACAGGGTCGACGAATGTCGTACCCTATTTTAAGAGTTGATTTTTCCAATGATTTTTTTTACATCCAGTATGTTTAAACCCAAAATTTGTTAAGTGAATCTATGTCTCTTATCACTTAGACCAACTCTGTTAGTTTAAATTTTGAATCTGAGTCGTGAATACAACAGTTGATAAATATCATGCGCAATTCAAACAAGAATTAGTCAGTTCCAAAAAATTTTATATGCTAAATATTTCATATTTTATGGGAAAAAATAAGTGAAATGCTCTACACGTACTCAAACATGAAATTGAATTTCCACGAAAATTTATTATACAAATTTCCAACTACGTTATTAAAATTAGTTTATATTTGAATATTTTCCAGCACATCTAATGTCTTGGACTATGCATTTTGGCGCTATAGCACCGTGGAACAACGGCTTAAAAGCTGTGCCAGCAGTGTAAGCTACAAACGGAACATGGCGACGCTTAATTGCCAAGCAAGGATATATTAGTAAATGTATGATTATCAACCAACACTTAAATTAATTAGTAGAAGTATTTTTTATTTTAACTTAAATCTTGTGTTCGCTTCATTGAAAATTCAGCAATTTTAATTTTTTTTGAAAATGTAAATTTTGTTGCATCAAGAATAAGTACAATAGACCTCTCGGTTGCAAAGCCGGCAACCAAAACATCACCTAGAGATGTTCTACCGGAGCCCCAAGTGAAACCCACCTAGAGAATAGATATTCAGATACTAATTCATCATAATAATATTGTTATATGTAATTTTGAAGGCAATTTCTTTCTTTTTGAGGGGCTTGAATCAGCTGGAAATTGATTCTTTCCTTGCAGCTTGGGCGTGGAAACACGTTGCTTCTAGAACAGCCCATCCACGTGTCATTCTTTTTTTTTTCCTTCAATGCATTTACTATTTAGAGTAGCGCAAGTGAGATTTTATACTGATATTGTGTGACCATCAACTAAATAATTATATAATGATGAGTTAATTAATAATTATAACGAATAGTCCCTTGTGTTGGCAAAAAGTCTTTTGTGAGTTCGTTTATCTGCCCGATGCCAAATTATTGGGTTTGGTTCTCTATTATTGTTGTACGTCTCTAGGGTTGTATCGACCAGCTTACTTACAACTCCAATATCTACTACCTAAAGCCCAAATAATCTAAGCAATTATTATCAAGTTCCTATATCATTTAATGAAGAAGCGTTATCAGAAGTTTGAAATTCACATCTAAAAATTTAGTTATGTTGAACAATAGCAATAAAAGTTTTCTACTCTTATGATCGGTGTCTAATTTAAATTTTGATTAATCCGCGTAGAATTCGGTCTGTCTAAGTTGAGGTGGGCTGGAGTCCCAAAATCACCCGATCGAAAAGGGCCTACTTATAGTGCTGCGGCCCATCTCGTACAGTGTGGGACTTGTCTGTCCATTGGACCAATCAGCTGTTGGGCTCGGCCCATTAGATCAGGTCGCTGTCACCGAGGACAATAATGAGAAAAGAATATTAAAACTGAGTCAATGTGCTTCAAATAAGAATATTTATTGGGATAATTATCCTCAAGTCCCTGACATTTGGTCACCCTCCCTTTAGGGTCCCTGATTTTTGAAAAATGATTGTCCTATCCTTAAGTTTTGATGATAATAGACTCTCGGGTCCCTGGAGTTGGAATATTCTTTTTTCTCCGGCAAACCCCCACTTGAAAAGACTAAAATGCCTCTCCCACTTAAAAATAAAAAATTCACTCATTCCCCACTTCATCTCCTTCCCCAAATTTTTAACTAAAACTCAAACTCAATAAACAACCACACTAATCTGTAGGTTGCTAAATCTGAAATCAATTGAAAAAATGGGCCGAGTCCTCCCTTAAACTCTTAAAAGGCTAAAATCTCTAAAGCCAAAAAGAGCCCCAACCGCCTCTCTCTCCTCTCCTCCGCCCTCCAAGATGTCGACTTTGGAGCCCGTGAAGAGCATGTACGAGGTCAGGTTCTCCGGACCATTACAAGGGAGGACTTGCCTGACGAGAAGAAGCTGTTGGACGCTCCCTCCAAGCTGTCAAGGATTGTCTCTGCCGTCCAGACCCACAGGCTACTCCGAGTCCCACTCTGTAGCCGATGCGAAGCTTACTGAGCGGTGGGAATCCGCTGTGGATGGCTGGGTCGACCGCCTCTTGTCCCTCGTCTCCAGCTCACTTATGGTACCCCGAAACACGGATGAATTCACCCTCTAAAGTTTGAGACTTTTGTTGAATTCAACTTCAAAGTTGTTACCTTTTTTATTTTTTTGTAATTGCAGGGTCTCAACAGAGAGCTTCTTCCTTGTCAACAGTCAACAACAGAGAGCTTTTTCTCCTCCCTATACATGATTTTTTACCTCTGTTACTTTACTCATTAAATCTGGATTCATTTTTTCCTGGAATCGGAATTTTCGAATTGAGAATTAGGGTTTTTTTCCAAGTTCTGATTTAAAGGTTTTTTAGTTTTTAGTTTCTCGATTTATCTGGGTTTTGAGTTTTTGTTCGATTTGGAAGCTTCGCTTTTGGGGGTTCTTCATGGTGCCCAGGCTTGGAGAACACTATCTTCATGAGAAAAAAAGAAAAGAATAAAAAATGAACAAGAAAGAGAAGAACACTAACAAGGAAAAAATAATGGAAAAGAGGAAAGAATAAGCATTGCAAATCAATTAGAATTCTTTCAAGTCCACCAATCTCTTTTGTTCAGAGAGTGAGAGAGAGGAGCAGGAGGAGAAGGAGGAGGAAGAAGAAGATGAAGTGGGAGGAAGAAGATGGGAAAAGAAAGAGGGTATTTTTATTTTTAAGTGGGAGGGACATTTTAGTCTTTTCAAGTGGGAGTTCGCCGGAGAAAAAGGAATATTCCGGCTCCAGGCACCCGAGAGTCTATTATCATCAAAATTTATGGACGGGGCGTCATTTTTCAAAAGTCAGAGACTCTAGGAGGAGGGTGACCAAAGGTCAGGGATTTGAAAGTAATTTGCCATATTTATTTGGTTTGTCATTAGTTTTTGTCGAAATGTGAAATCAGAAAAAGAGACGTAGGCGTCCCACGTTGAATAATAAATGTGGGAAAAGGAATATACAAAACCAAAATGATAATAAGAATAATAGTGTGACATGAATGATGACACTCGGCTTCCAGCTCAGCACCCACCTTCCACTAATTGCATCTCTCCCCCTCCTAATTATAATAATAGGAATCCTTCTACATCAAAAAATATGGGTAAATTACTCTCAGACCCCTGTTATTTAGTATATTTAAAGTTCGCCCCTGATATTCCAGTAATCGATTAAAAACTTCCCGATGTTTGGTTTTATTAGACTCTCAGGCCCCTCACTGATGTCATCAATTATTTTTTCTTATTTTATTTCAGAAAAGACTGTTATACCCCTAGGTCGTCTTCAACCTCTAAGCCATCCACCATCTTCCGTCTCCAACCTCCATGCCTCAACCTCAAAATCACCGCCAGGAAGAACTACTTGCCCTGTAAGTGGAGTCCACAACGGCGGTCATTCCCCGACCATCGCAGATTGGAGAGGAACAACCTGTAAGTGGGTCCTCGGCGGCATCATTTTTGTCTCTGCTCTCGAAGACGACGGGATCGAGTTATTTAGTACAAGAGGAGAATGAGAACTAGAAGCCTCCTCGGTCATCCTCGTCGCCATCCCCCGCCGCCACCCAGCCCAGGAATTCCGTTACTCGCGTCCTCGATGTCAAATTACCACTCCTTCTTCCTGTCTGATCGGCCAGCCCCCTTCTCATGGTCGGAAACCCTAAGCCCACAGCAGAATTTGCAGATTGGAGGGCGAGATCGATCGCGAGATGAGGAGGTGGCGCCGACTGACAGGGACGACTAGAAGGGAGGAGGATCCTCTCCAATCCGCGGTGGTCGGGGAACGACGCCGTCGACGTTTGCATTTAATTATTTAATTATTTTTTATTAATTTTTGTAAGGGTATATAAGTCATTTACTTAAAAAAATTGATCGATGATGTCAGCGAGGGGCCTGAAAGTATAATAAAACCAAACTTCGGGGAGTTTTTAATCGATTACCAGAATACATGGAGGCGAGCGTGAAATATACCAAACACCAGAGGCCTTAGAGTAATTTACCCAAAAAATATTCCCTAGTAATAACAATTTGTTTTAGTTCACTTAAAAGTTTGTAGTTCGAACTAAATATGATTAAAAATATTATACAATTTGGTAAATAAATTTGTTGATCCAATTCGAATTTAGATTTATTAACTTGGATGATAGTGCGTCTGTTTTCTTAACTAATCCACTTCCCAGACACTCCTTAAACTAACGAACGGGGGGCAGATTTGGTTGGAACTGGGGTAGTCCCCACCCATGGGGATTAACTCAAACCAATATTATTACACATGCAAACCAATATCACCTGATAGGTTATTAACCATCAGATTTAAAGATAATCAAATCTGACGGCCCAAAATATAGTCCCCACCTATAGACAAATTTTTTTTAGTCCCTGCTTAATCCGGTCTCTAACGAAAGTGGTAGGGGCACTCCGCGCTCCCGCCCACACTCCCATTTTCCACCCGCGCTAATTTCGTTTCCCTCCCTTAATATTTTAACCGTATCTCTATATGATCAAATCGCAACCGACGTTCAGTTTTTATTAAAATCAGGTCCTTGCTTATCTCTAAAATGCCGACATTAATAAAATAGACCCAGATTGTCAAGTGTATCATACTAGTCATATTCATATTTAATAAATTGGCGAAACATTATTTTAGCTTTAATTTTGAAATTTTAGTTAAAAAGTTGGCTTAATAAACCTTTGGATACTCAGTATGATTATTCGAAAAAAATACAGTATGATGATAATTAACGGAAGAATTATTCCTACCAAATTTTACTAGTACTACATTTCAACACTTTGAGCTATTTTGTCTACCAATTTTTTATTTGTAATAAGTTTTTTATTTCACATAATAAATGAGTAGTCACTATTAATTCATTCATGAATGTTGGTAAATTTTTTAACACCGTTACGTTTTTTATTTTTCAAACTCGAAACTTTTAAATCAACATCCATGGGTGTTTCTTGTAAGGAGTGGGTGGAGGATAGAACAACGGTAACTGAATCAATTAACAGAGAGTGAGAGTCGAAGAAGGGATAAATAAAGAAAGGCAAAAACCCCTTCAAAGCCCAAAACAAAACCAAAGGGGCATAATAATAATACTCATTCAAAACCAAAAACCCAAAGGAAAAAAACTAAAAGAGCGAGGATTTGCGCCTCCACCTCACAAAACCCTAGAAAAAATCCATCCAATCAATCGGCGATTCCATGGCGGCGGAGCAGCAGATGCAGGTGGCGGCGCTGGTGGGCCCCGACATGGCGCCCTTCGAGTCGTTGGTGACGTCCCTCATGTCCTCATCCAACGACCAGCGGCAGCAGGCGGAGGCCCTCTTCAACCTCGTCAAGCAGACCGACCCCAACTCCCTCGCCCTCAAGCTCGCCGCCGTCCTCCAGTCCTCCCCGGCTCCCGAGGCCCGCGCCATGGCCGCCGTCCTCCTCCGCAAGGTCCTCACCCGCGACGACGCCTACCTCTGGCCCCGCCTCTCCCCGCCCGCCCAGGCCTCCCTCAAAACCCTGCTCCTCTCCTGCCTCCAGTCCGAGCCCTCCAAATCCATCCTCAAGAAGCTCTGCGACACCGTCTCTGAGCTCGCCGCTGGGATCCTCCCCGATGGCGCCTGGCCGGAACTCCTCCCCTTCATGTTCAATTGCGTCTCCTCCGACTCCCCCCGCCTCCAGGAGTCCGCCTTCCTTATATTTGCCCAGCTCTCCCAGTACATCGGAGACGCCCTCCTCCCCTTCCTCAAGGAGCTCCACTCTGTGTTCCTCCACGCGCTCGCGAACTCGCCCAGTTTTGACGTGAGGATTGCAGCCTTGAATGCGGTGATTAACTTTATCCAGTGTCTTACTTCGTCCACGGATAGGGATAGGTTCCAGGATTTGTTGCCATCAATGATGATGACGCTGACTGAGGCGCTGAACAATGGGAACGAGGCTACCGCCCAGGAGGCGCTCGAGCTGCTTATTGAGCTCGCCGGGACTGAGCCCAGGTTCCTCCGCCGCCAGCTCGTGGATATTGTCGGGTCCATGCTCCAGATCGCCGAGGCCGAGTCCCTCGAGGAGGGGACGAGGCACCTCGCAATTGAGTTTGTTATTACCTTGGCCGAGGCCAGGGAGAGGGCGCCCGGGATGATGAGAAAGCTGCCCCAGTTTATCAGCAGGCTTTTTGCTATTTTGATGAGGATGCTCTTGGATATTGATGATGAACCGACTTGGCACTCCGCTGAGACCGAGGACGAGGATGCTGGAGAGACCAGCAATTACAGCGTTGGGCAGGAGTGTCTGGATAGGCTCGCGATATCCCTGGGCGGCAACACCATTGTTCCTGTGGTGTCTGAGCAGTTGCCCGCTTTTTTGGCTGCTCCCGAGTGGCAGAAGCACCACGCCGCTCTCATTGCGCTTGCCCAGATAGCCGAGGGATGCTCGAAGGTATGCAAATAATTGCGTTGTTACTCATGCTTATTTTGATGGCCTTTCTTTGTTCATTCCTATGCCTATTTAGGGTAGTGGTAACTGAGTTGATGATACTGCTTCTAGCTTGTAGCAATTGCTGATACGAGTATTCTTTGTCTTGAACATTTATTTGGATTCCAAATAAGCTGGGAAGATATGTGAATAAATTGCAAAGCTAACCAATTTTTGTGCAGGTGATGATAAAAAATCTAGAGCAAGTTGTCTCGATGGTCCTGAACTCATTTTGTGATCCCCACCCACGTGTGAGATGGGCAGCCATCAATGCTATTGGACAGTTGTCCACAGATTTAGGCCCTGATTTGCAAAACCAGTACCACCAAAGTGTGTTGCCAGCCCTGGCAGCATCCATGGATGACTTCCAGAACCCTCGAGTGCAGGTTAGGCAATAATTATCTACCGCTTGTTCGTTTTTGTTTGACGGTTTTTATGTCTTGGAAGCATTTTGTGGCGATATCTGGGTTATAAACCATTCTTGTGATTTGGTCATGTGTAGGCGCATGCTGCATCAGCGGTACTGAACTTCAGTGAGAATTGCACGCCAGAAATCCTGACACCTTACCTTGATGGAATTGTCAGCAAATTGCTTGTACTTCTACAGGTTCGTGAACATGAGCTTGGTGGACCTTTTTTCTATGATGTCCCAAATTATTTTCTAACTGGATCTTTTTCATTGTTAATATTAAAACGTTGCAGAATGGGAAGCAAATGGTGCAAGAGGGGGCACTGACAGCTTTAGCATCTGTTGCCGATTCATCTCAGGTAATTTGTGAGTTCCGCTGTTTTATTGTCCGCCTTTCTACAGAACCAATTAATTCATGATACTTGGTTTGCAGGAGCACTTCCAAAAGTACTATGATGCAGTGATGCCTTTCTTGAAGGCTATCTTGGTCAATGCTACCGACAAGTCTAACCGCATGCTCCGTGCCAAATCCATGGAATGCATTAGTCTGGTTGGGATGGCTGTTGGGAAGGAGAAGTTCCGGGAGGATGCTAAGCAGGTACATGCACAGAGTTGGTGCTTGTCAACTTCTTTACCTCCTGTTCATGCTATTTTTTTAAAATAGATGGGTCTATCATCTTGTAATCAACATTGTTTTCTTCTTCCATGGGAGTTAGTTAAATACATAGTTGGACGCTCTATACTTGTTTATCTTATTTGTATTGAGAGCTTTGAATTTCTTATTTTTTTGCAAGGTTATGGAAGTTCTCATGTCGTTGCAAGGATCTCAGATGGAGACAGATGACCCAACGACGAGTTACATGCTACAGGTGTAGTGTTTATCTGAAGTTTAAAATTGTGAAAAGAGTGAAAATTTTCACTGCTTCTACTTCTTCTGTTGTCTCATGGTGCCCACAATCGTGCAGGCATGGGCTAGGCTTTGCAAGTGTTTGGGGCAAGATTTCCTTCCGTACATGAGTGTTGTCATGCCGCCTTTGCTTCAGTCAGCTCAGCTCAAGCCAGATGTCACAATCACGTCTGCAGATTCAGATAATGACATTGAAGACTCTGATGACGAAAGGTAATCTTTTGTTTGTGAGCCTTGGGAGACATTGTTCTAATAGTATATGATCATCGCCTAGTTGTTTAATGTGGATATGAATGGGAATTAGTTTGACTGAATGAAACACAATTTTTTGGAGACCTTTACCGTCATTATAAGGATACTTGCCCTCACTTGTTTAGGTATTCCTACAAGAAGTACTGCATGAGAATTAGATCATCATGCATGTTTGCGGTGCTCAAGTTACTTGCTTTTAAAGCATGAGATTTTGACCCGTAGGTGAAATTGTTGGGTCGTTGCTTGAAATCCTTTGCTTTCTTGCAGTATGGAGACAATTACGCTGGGGGACAAAAGAATTGGGATCAAAACCAGTGTTTTGGAAGAAAAAGCTACGGCGTGTAACATGCTTTGTTGCTATGCGGATGAGCTAAAAGAAGGTTTCTTCCCATGGATTGACCAGGTTTGTTTTCTGAACTTTTTTACATTTTCAACTACAAATTCCTGTCTAACATTAGCAGCTTCTTTCCAGGTAGCCCCAACTCTGGTTCCTCTTTTGAAGTTTTATTTCCATGAAGAAGTTAGAAAAGCTGCTGTCTCAGGTATCAATCAGTCTTCTTTTCTCCGAGCCTGTCAATTTGTTTTCCAAATCTGACTTAGTCATTTCTCTAGCGATGCCCGAGCTCCTGCGCTGTGCAAAATTGGCTGTGGAGAAAGGGCTAGCTCAAGGTCACAATGAGTCCTATGTAAAGCAGCTCTCAGACTACATTATTCCAGCTCTAGTGGAAGCATTGCATAAGGTCAACTTATCTTTTTGATTCTGTTCCATATTGAGTTTAACTCCTCCACTTACTGGTTCAAATATGAAGTAATGTGAAGTCTGCCGGTGCTAAAGTCGTTAAACTTTCTTTCTGTTGCAGGAACCAGATACTGAGATCTGTGCAAATATGTTGGATGCATTGAACGAGTGTTTGCAGGTGTGCCATTTTATCTGTGAGGTCTTTCCAGGGGCCTGGTTTTACTTATCTTCTCTGTATCTGCCTTTTCGAAGGATTTGTACTTGTTTTCATGATTTCATCACGCAGCAGTGTGTTGTCTAATTTTCCTTCATTTTCCAAGCTTGCTAAACTGTGCACTATATCTGCACCATGTGTACCAGTGAAAGCAACCTTTTTCTAATTGTTTTCCTGTTGGTTTTTAGTTGTTTTCCCTATTGGAAGCTAATGACCATCGTAAAATCTGGATGTTTCAGATTTCAGGAACACTTGTTGATGAAGCCCAGGTGCGTTCCATTGTTGATGAGGTAAAGCTGGTGATCACAGCTAGCTCAACCAGGAAAAGAGAGCGGGCAGAGAGAACTAAAGCTGAAGATTTTGATGCCGAGGAGTTAGAATTGATTAAAGAGGAAAATGAGCAGGAGGAAGAAGTTTTTGACCAAGTTAGTATCTAGATCTTTTTATAATGATTACCTTGATCTTAATTCACTTTTCTAACCTTAGAAGGCATTTCCAGGTTGGAGAAATACTGGGGACCCTTATTAAAACATTTAAGGCCTCCTTCTTGCCTTTCTTTGACGAGCTATCATCTTACATAACTCCTATGTGGGTAAGTTCCGGTCTCCTGTGGCTGTCTTGAAGTTCTTCGGAAACATGAATCTTTTGTTTACTGAAGCTGAGATATGAATCTTTGATTCCGAATAATTCACCCAGCTCTATGGCGTGACTGTAATAATTACCTATGTTGAAATTTACGAGCTGCTAAGCTCTGAGGCTGCAAATTTATGCTATTGGGGGATCTGATTTCTGCAACGCATACAACTAGCCTTCTGAATTGCTACCTTTCTGCTCTTGGGCTATTGCTTTTCAATTTCTTCTTCCTGGTCTTTGTTGTTTTGTCTATGATATGAATTGTATTGTTGATGCAACAAATGAATTCAGGGCAAGGATAAGACATCCGAGGAGAGAAGAATCGCAATATGTATCTTTGATGATGTTGCAGAGCAATGTCGTGAGACTGCTCTTAAGTAAGCTCTTTCTGGATGTTTGGTACTTGTTATTTCTGTATTCATGGCCGGCTGTCTGATATTTGTCTTGTACATTGGTGATTTAGGTACTACGATACTTTTCTACCTTTCCTATTGGAGGCTTGCAATGATGAGAACTCTGATGTTCGACAGGTGTGTGATATACTGGTGATACTCCTTTACTGTATGTCTATCATCTGGGGTTCCTTTAGAAGTGTGCTCGCTTTGTTTTCAGGCTGCTGTCTATGGACTTGGGGTTTGTGCAGAATTTGGTGGATCTGTATTTAAACCTCTTGTGGGCGGTTAGTAACTCCGGCATACTTGCTGTCCATCCAGATTTAAGGGTTATAAAAAAAACATTTCTTTTCACATTTATATGTTTAAATAATGCTGTTATGAAATCTGGGCAGAGGCTCTTTCAAGACTGAATGTCATACTAAGGCATCCCCATGCTAAGCAGGCTGAGAACGTGATGGCATATGATAATGCTGTCTCTGCTTTGGGGAAGATTTGTCATTTTCATCGCGACAGTATTGACTCTTCACAGGTATTTGGTTTTATTTTATTGTATTCCTCCATTTGGTCTCTTTGGTTCGGTTGAGCTCTCTTCTTGGTCTCACCTTTGACTAATTGGCTTGTTCCATTCTTTCTGTTGCTTCTGACATTGTTTATATGAGCAGGTCGTCCCCGCATGGTTAAACTGTTTGCCAATAACAGGTGACCTGATTGAGGCAAAAGTTGTTCATGAACAACTGTGTTCAATGGTAGAGAGGTAAGAAACTGGATTTTGTTGCCTTGTCGAGTGGATCTTCTTGCCTTTAATCATTTGTCAAGATACCAGAGTAGTAATTATCTGCTCTCTCCTGTGTTGTTCTTTGCAGGTCAGACGGTGAACTTTTGGGTCCAAACAATCAGTATCTTCCGAAGATTGTTTCCGTGTTTGCGGAGGTGTGTTCTGAGCTTTGTAATTGGCCTAAATATTTGCCTTGGCTTTTACTTCTGGCATCTATTTGTTTCCAGCATCTAATAATAGATCACAATCTTATTGTCAAATAGTGTATGGCACCTCAGTGGCCATGGCAAGTGCATAAAGCATAATTTTTGAGCCCCACCTTCATGCGCTTGTGCTAATTATGTCACTTGGTAAAAACTATGTTTGCTGCAGGTTCTATGTGGTAAAGACTTAGCAACAGAGCAAACTGCTGGTCGGATGGTTAATTTGCTGAGGCATCTGCAGAAAACCTTGCCACCAGCAACCTTGGCTTCAACCTGGTCACTGTTGCATCCCCAGCAACAGATGGCATTGCAATCCATCCTCTCATCGTAGTCTACGCCCCGGAAGCTGGTGTCTTTCTGGAATGATGACATGGAGCAGCAGCAGCTATTGCACGTCAGCGTGTTTGCAGTCTCTCTGAAAAATCCCTCACCGGTTAAGATGGTCGCCATCTTTTGGTTTTGTCGTGATGTTCTACAGGTAAGTAAGTTGGGTCGTGCGTGAAAGTCATCCCTGCGGTAAGGGATGAAATATTTTTTTGTAGAAGGTGTATATTGTGGCATCATACAAAGTGTCGATTTTCATTCATAGTGGGAGAATGGCTTTTGAGCCAAGGAGAAAAAGGGGAAGGAGGGGGGAGTGTAGGGGTAGTAGAGCCTCTTCCCTCCCTCATGGTTTGGAGGGTTTTTGTGAATTTGTTTTGGTGGGAAGCAATTCTCGTCGCAGTTTTGGTCTCTTGCATGCATTGTCTTCCATATTTTATTAATACAAAACTTGTCGATTTGTGGGTTTGGATGGTTGATTCTTTGATTGTAATGTACTACTTGGAATATCTTATAAATCATTTCATTTCAAAGCAAAGCAGTGCAGGGGATTGTTCAATTGAGTGTTAGGTCCATTAGAGTACTTTTGGGGGGTTAATTTCTTCTGGGTTGGATTGGGTTTCACATGACTGGCTGGCTTTCTTTTGCGTCAAATGTATCCTGTGGCCGGGCGGAAGGCATCCATCACGAGCATCCACTTACTAATGGTCAAAGAGACGAGGCCGAGAAGATCCCTTGCTTCATGTGTGGCTCGTACTGCTCTGGCTGGACTTATGATTGCAAGGACTGCAACATCTCGATTCACAAATCATGTGCTGAATTACCTAGGAAAATTGAACTGTGCTCTGCTCCCGGTCATCCGAAACATCCTCTCACCCTAAGAGACAAGCCTCCTGCAGCTGAAAATTGTGGTCTGTGTTTGAAAAGCTTTTCGCAAAATTCATCGGCCTATGCTCCGGTGTACCGGTGCGAAGCCTGCGGAATTCACTTGGACTGCTTTTTTGTTCTTCGCCAACCGTCCCTGCAATACCGAGGCGACGACCATTCTCACCTTCTTACCATTGTGGAGGGTATGTCTGCTGCTGCAAACTGTGGAGTCTGCAATAGATCTTGCAGAGGCTTCACGACTCTCCGTTGCGTGAAATGCAAGCTTCTTCTTCATCTCTTCTGTGGTCCATTGCCTACCATTATCAAACATCCTTGTCATGTGCACCCTCTCACAATCCAGGAGTACTACGTCGAGGACAACGAATCAGATGAATTCGCTTGCCACGTGTGCGAAGAGCATCGAGATCCTCGACTCCGAGTATATCGTTGCTCGCAAGGTTGTTTTATGATATGTGACGTAGAGTGCGAGGTACGCATGTTGCATGGTCAATCACACTCATGCCACAATATTCTCTTTCTTCTTCAAACCTTGACTATGATTATCTTCCTACTATGTCAGGAATTCCCTTTTCTTCGAGGCGAGTGTGGCGACGTGGAATTGAGGACACCATATCCGCAAGTTGCAAGCAAGGTAATGAGTAAGAAGTCTGTCTATGGAGAGCTAAGACTGACTCAAGTTGATAGGGAGATCCAAAAAAGTGCAGAGATAAAAGATGCATTTTCTATGGAAATATTAGGATACTATATTCACGACTCCATCAAGAAAAAGGAGCTTGGTGTTGAAATTAGTTACGCATTTTCATGGAAAGAGATCTCGCGCTTCGTCGAGCAGTTTCGAACTCCCTCCAAATCTGAATTGGTGAAAGATTTCATGCGAAAGCACGAAGGATCCGACATGACAGGGGAATACCAACTTCCCGTTACTCTTGGTCCGATATACGAAGAATTCTTCGGCAAGCACAAGATCATTGTTGGTGACGATGACCAAAGTGACAGATGCAAGACAAGAGAAGATCCTCGAATGGCTTGGATGGATAAGATACGTAGAGCAAGAAGGTGGATTCGATCTCAGTTTTCTGGTTGATAGCTTCATGCAGTATTGGAAAGCTCATTTTCTTATCGAATCGAAGTGGATCGTGGATGAAAGGTCGTTGAATCTCCAACGAGGTATCGAACACGAATCGAAGGCGGTTGCAGAGCTTGAGACACAGGTGGAAGCAAAACAGGCGGTTCTGAGAGGGCTGAAGCTAGAAGAAGAAGCTCATGAAGCGTACTGGGCAGCTGGAGCAAGAGGTCTAAAAAAAGTGTACAAAGATGCGTCAGAAATCAAATTTGGTCGTGGAAAGTGTACAAAAAAAGTGTGCAAGATTTAACTCGTTACATTTTCATGAGACCAGATTTAGTCCTGGAAAGTACTATCCAGAAGTGGCCTAGAATATAATGGACGGGGACAATATGGACAAAAAAATAAAAACAAGAAAAGGGTTAAGTGTACACGTTGGACAATAAATGGGGAGAGGGGCACGTGTCATTTAGGGAGGGAGGGGCGTCTGTCAAATTTTTTTAGATTTAACCAAACTTTATTTTTCACGAGAAATATTATTTAATTAATATTATCAAATTAATTATTTAACGCGACTTATTATTTGACATAACCTGGTAAACCATTTGATATAATTGGGTGAACTATTTGAACATATGTTCGATTAAATTCATTTAAAAAAATTATAATTAATATTATCAAATTAATTATTTAACACGACATACCATTTTATATAAACTCGTAAACTATTTTATATAACTGGATAAACTATTTGATATAACTCGGTAAACTATTTGATATAACCGGGCAATGATAAAATAGTTTGTCATGTTATGAAAATGATCAAATAGTTTGCACTATTATGATCAAATGGTTTTCACGTTTACGTTTACCATTTTATCATAACACGATAAACCATTTTATCGTAACTGTACAAACCATGGTATCATAACTTGATAACCCATTGTATCATAACTGTGCAAATCATTATCATAACATGATAAACCATTGTATCGTAACTATGCAAACTATTGTATCATAACATGATAACCCATTGTATCGTAACTGTGCAAACCATTGTATGATAACATGTTAAACCATTGTATCGTAACTGTGCAAATAATTATATCATAAAATAATAAATTATTGTATTGTAACATGATAAATTATTCGATATATAAACACAATTTGTAGCATACAAAGTAATAAAAAATGAACAGCACCAACCACTTCTACATCCATTTTACTTTCAATTCAATAGCCAAAATTAATTTTAACATAACCAATCTGTCAGTAACATATCTAATTTATATTTTAATAGGAAAAAAATTAATTTATATTTACATTCTTGTGTAAAGCAACAAGGCAAAGAACTCTCTAATTGCACTTGGAATATTGAGAACTCGGCATCAATGATGAAAAAACAGAATTAAGAAATCCAACAACACATGTACATGATGAAATAAAGTTAAATTGCAGCTTCTCCATCCATCATCCCTGAACTCAAGCGCTCAACACACTAAATCCTCACCTGGTTAACTAGTTAATTGAGAGAGAGAGAGAGAGAGAGAAATAGAGAATCGGCAAGAGAAAGAAAGATGGGGCGTAGTGGAGGATACTGTCGAGGAAGATGATGGTCGTATCACATCGCGTTCACCGCCAAGGAAGACGATCCCAAATCAGAAATCTCGCTCCTGTGGCGCCATCCAGGTTTTGCTGGATCTGACATCATCATCTTCTAATGGAACCAAAGTAAATGGAGAAATTTGAGATCTCGCCAGGAAGGAGGAGGAGAGCCGAGATCCCACCACGACGACACCAGCGATGCCAAGATCTCACCGGAGAGTAGAGCAGCTTAATTTGATACGGTATAACCACAGAGCACGAATATTGGTATGCCGAGATTTTGCTGAAAAGGAGAAAGGGGCGTCCGTGTCGCCAGCAAGGAAGAGGGACATCCATTCTGATTTCCTCAGCGACGGGAGGATGTCATCGCTGGAGAGGAAGATGTGGACGAGGTAACCTTTCGGTTTCCAAGATCTTTCTAGGGTTTGGGTAAATAGTTCACGGTATTTCAATGACATCAGTGAATTATGTCTCTGATGCTAAGTGAGGTGCTCCTCTCCAGTTTTAGAACTCCGTCTAGCACATATCTGGGAGTAGGGCTGAGTGCCAAACCAAAAAACGACCCACCGACCAAACTGATGAAGGTTCAAAATCCAAACCGATAAATTAAACGGTGTCATGGTTTCTCAGTCGGGTTAAACCGATGTTTTGGTGTCAAATTTTTTCTAAACCATGACACAGGTGCACCGAGGGAAATAGTTTCATTTTCAAAAAATATAAATACCTACTTAAGTTGCCTAGATGAAAAAACCTAGCCAGAATCCATCTCTATTTCCTCTCGTCTCTATAGCACCGCTCTTCCCTTCCCACTCTCTGAATCCATCTCCCCTCTCCCACCGCCACCGGACTTCTCCTCCTCCCTCAGCCTTCTCCCGTTGTCTCTCCCTTCCCTGCTCCTTGGTTCTTACTCCCTTCTCCCGTAACTTTTAGTGAGAACCTAAATTGACAGAAACCCTAAAAAGTTAAAAACCCAGTTGTTTCCAAAGTTGCATTCGTCGACTCTCTATAGATAAGATTCGTACCTCATAAGATAGTTAATAATGTGTTTGTCACTTCCTGGCCTCGTTCCTTGTGAGGTTTTAACAATTGTTAACAATGTGACTAGGTTAATTAATAAGACATTCTCTGCGTTCCTCGTTCACTTCCTAGAATTCATTATGATTTACGATGGTAAATGATGTGATTTGGCTTCTATTTTTGTTCATTAATAGTGATGTGTTCGTTATGAGTTGTGTGGGCGTTCTGTATTTTTTTCTATTTTGCTAGAGTCGTGTCTGATGTTTTGATGGGTGTGCACTTTGTTGTTGTAAAGCTTAGATTCTCACTTCATTCGTCCTATGATTAAACTCTGCTTACTGAGAGTGATTGTGGTTTAGACTGAGATATTGTTGGGTATTGTTACTTATAGATGTTGCTGGGTACTGCTAGTTATGGATGTTTACTGAGAGTGATTCTCACTTCATGGATGTGATTCTCACTTTATTTGTTTCTTCTATTGTGGTTAGTGTGATGATATATATTTTATTAGCTACTTATGTTGTTATCTTATTGTTTTTTTATTTAATTATAGGACCATTGTTGTGGGAACACTTTACAAGGGTTCCAGATATGGAAGAGGGTGAAGATTATGCTTCATGTAACTACTGTGGTAAACCATATGCATATCATAGTAAGAGAAATGGAACCATGACTATGAGAATTCACTTAGAGAAAATGTGCCCAAAATTTGCAAGGGAAGATTTGAAACAAAAGAGTTTTGTCTTTTGAAAAGACTGAAGTTGGATGTGGTATAGGTAAGTTGAAGGCAATTGCTTTTAATCAGGATGAGGCTCGGCTTCAATTGGCTAAAATGGTGATTATTAATGAGACGCCTTTTAGAATAGTAGAAGGAGAGGGATTTAATACCTATAGTCGATATTTGCAACCTAGGTTGGTGTTACCCCATAGGACAACATAAGCCAAGGATTGCATGAAATTATATGAAGCTGAGAGGTCAAAGTTGAAAAGGCTTTTGAAAAATGAGAGATTGTGTTTCACCACGGATACCTTGACATCCGTCCAAAATCTGAATTATATGTGTTTGACGAGGCATTGGATTGATAGAGATTGGGTGTATCAAAAGAGGGTGCTTAACTTTTGCCCAATTGCGGATCATAAAGGTGAGATAATTGGAGATGCTATTGATTCTTACTTTATTGAGTGGGGTATTGAAAAGGTTTTAACCATTACGGTTGACGATGTTAGCTCTAATGATGCGGCACTTCGCATATTAAAATCATCTACTGGATATAAGCTGAAAAATATCATATCTAACTATGACTTTTTGCACATGAGATGTTGTGCACATATTGTCAATTTGGTTGTTCAAAGTAGATTGAAAGAGCTAAATGAGTAGGTTGTAAAGATTCGAAGAGCGGTGAAGTATGTTAAATCTACTCCGGCTAGAGAAAAGCTTTTTCATACATGTGTGAAAGTTGTGCACATTGAGAGTAAGAAATGGTTGAGTTTGGATGTGGAAACGAGGTAAAATTCTACATATTTAATGTTGGAGGCAGCCGAGAAGTATGAGCGTGCATTTAATCACTTAGAAAGAGATGATGGAAAGTTTGTTGACTACTTCTATTCTGGAGATGATGATGAGGCCGAGGGTGAAGCCGAGGTCAATAATGTTGCTAGGAGAAGAACTATGCTAGGTAGGCCTCCTAGGATCACCGATTGGCAAAATGCAAGGTATATGATCAAGTTCTTGAAGATGTTTTACGATATGACAGTAAAATTTTTAGCAAGCACTAGCGTTACTGCAAATGAGTTCTTTCATCAAGTTGTTCAAATCCAAACGGTTTTGATGAAGGTTGTTGCTTCCGCAAAACCTTCGTTGAGAAGTATTTGTTCAAAGATGATGGTGAAGTTCACCAAGTATTTGGGAGAATTTAAATCCATTAATGGGCTGCTTTACATGGCAATTATCTTGGATTCCTGATACAAGAGCAAGTATATTAAGTTCTTATTTGAACAAATATACAATAAAGAAAAAGCCACAGAATGTTTGGACAGTGTTGATGCTTTGTTTGGTCAGTTGTACGAGCACTATCAAGAACTGATGAGTGTGTAAATGCTCATGTTTTGTCATATGTTTCGTGCGTGTTTAGTCATATTTTGAGTTATATTCATCATGTCATGTTAAACCTTGTGATCGATTTAGTATATTTATGTTCGGGAATGGATTTCTACCCATCGTCATATTTTGT
Organism: Hypericum androsaemum; assembly: GCA_963995505.1. NCBI lineage: Eukaryota > Viridiplantae > Streptophyta > Magnoliopsida > Malpighiales > Hypericaceae > Hypericum > Hypericum androsaemum. Next base: position 198,198 of record OZ023199.1, read on the forward strand.
AGGGAATTGGAGCTCAATGAAGGTCATTGGAGGGGTGATTTCAAGAGATCATATTGCAAGAGTCATAACTTTCTACTCGAGCATTGGATTATAACGCATAAGATACCGTTGGAAAGCTTGAAGAGAGATCTACATTTTGTCTTTTATAGTCGAAGTCAAATTCGGAGCGGAAGAGGATCAAAAATGAAAAATACGAAGATTCAATGAAGCTGTGCAGGCCAACTAGCGACGGGGAGTCAACTAGCGGCCGCCAGTGAAAGTGGAAGGGCTCCCCGTCGCTAGTTAACTAGCGATCGCTAGTCGGGTAGCACAGAGATTTACAAAGGGGTCGAACTGGCGGCCGCTACTCAACTAGCGATCGCTAGTTCGCCCAACACAGCTTTAGTCCGACTTCTTATTTAGTTATAATTTCGGATCCGCTAAAGGAAATATTCGACTTTTAGCCTCCTGTTTCGGCTTTAGGACTTAAGGTATATTATTTATATTATTATTTGGCTAGTTAAACTTCCAATTTAGATTAACCTCTTCTAGGTTTTCCCAATTTAGATTAACCTCTTCTAGGTTTTCCTAATTTTGTATTAGATTCGTGGCTATATATAAGCCTTAGGGGACGTGACTACGGAGAGGTTTTACTACTACAATATTTTGAACAGCCTTTAGAGCTTAATAAAGGGACGGTTCCAGTTAGCACGGGGAAAGGATTGGCAAAGCTTGATCATCACGACTAAGCTTTCTCTACCTCTACCTTTATGTTAATTGCTACCATATTCTTCGTTAATCTTTTGTGCTTTGTCAACATGCTTAGTGAGTAGTTCTCTCGTGAGTGCGATGCCCTAATTATGTGATTACTTGTCTATGTTAGCTATGGTTTGATTATCTTTCGTAGTAGTTGTCAATTGATGATCTTAATGCTTAATCTAACTTGATCACTTAGATTATGATATTTAGTTGAGAATAATGGACCGGAAGGCATTAGAATCAACGGAAGAGTCAATTGACATGTCTTAAAGTATTAATGAGGAATCTTGATACTAAGGGATAACCCGATAGGAGTTAACTTCATAATTGAGTTTAGTTTAGTTCTTGGTCTAATTAATGAGCGGAAGCGTTGATTAGTAATCATGAACTATTCTAGCTTAGTTTTGTCATCCTAATGAGCGGAAGCGTTAGGGAGATGCATTAGAACACTCCGGGTACTAGTTAGAACTTCATAAAAACCATAGTCTCGACATAGATGGGTAGTCCATAAGGGTATCGTGCTCGTTTATCTCCATTGATTTACAACTCGTCTTTTATTTGCGTTTCCGATCTAGTTTTATTTACTTTACAATCTTTACAATCTTTTAATTGCCTAGCTTCACATAATTATTTGCATTGATTTTGTGTTCAACCCTCAGTTCGAAACCCTACTTACTCACTATACTATTTGATTGTGCGTTTAATTGCTTATCAATATTGCACATCAAATTGGCGCCGTCGACACGGAACTGAGATTTTAGGACATAAACTTAATAGCAATTAGTTTTGTGTGGCAAACTTGCTGATTTCGTGTGATTTCTTTTTCAGGATTCTCTAGTGCATGCCAAGAACCCGGAGTGAAGGACTAGACCTTGACACAAACACTGTGCTTGAGGTTGACATCGGATTACTCGAAAGGGTAATTAGGCGTGAAAAGAGGGACCAAGCGAGAGCAATGGCACAAAATCAGGAAGACGGAGCGCTCCAAGCTGTAGGGGACGCTCCACGAAGAAGGACGCTGTTGGAATCATCTGTTCCTACATGGAATGGGAACCCTAATGGTCTACAACAACCACCTGTAGGTCCCCACTCGTTCCAGATTCCAGCAGCAATTATCGGACTACTGCAAAACTCGGTCCAATTTGGCGGCTCGCCAAGCGAAGATCCTCAAGACCATCTATCTCGATTTGAAGATATCTGCAACATCATGAAATTCCAAAATGTCGATGATGATGTCTTGAAGCTGCGCCTCTTTCACTTTTCTTTGAAAGATCGAGCTCGTGCTTGGTACAATAAGTTGAAAGGAGAGACGATTCAGAGTTGGAATGATCTGGCTCATGCTTTCCTCCGAAAGTTCTTTTCTATGGCCAAGTCATCCAAACTCTTGCAAGAAATCAACACGTTCATCCAAGGAGATGGGGAGAGCATCTATGAAGCATGGGAACGGTTCACGGATCTCCAAAGTGCCTTCCCTCAACATGGTATAACTCAAGACAACCTCATGAAAATCTTCTACAATGGGTTAGATGGCCCATCCCGTGACCATATTGATGCCTCCTCTCAAGGGGTATTCTTGAGGAAGACTGCTGATGAAGCTGCTCGCTTAATGGAGGAAATGGCTGAAGTCAATGGTATATGGCCAAAAGAACGTGCTAGGCAACCACGTAAGGAAGCAGCCCGAGGAGTACTCACAGTAAATGCCAACATGAAGCTCGAAGCTCAAATAGAAGCACTTACCAAAAGACTTGACAAGTTGACCAAGGACAAGGAACAGACAGCTGTGGTGCAAGATACTTGTCAGCTTTGTAAAGGGGCACATCCCACAACTGACTGTCCAATGTTGGAAGAGATCCAGGCCATTGCTGATAGAACACCACCAGGAATGGGTTACTCACAACAAGCTAATGCTCATCCAAATTTCTCTCGATTTGGTCAGCAAGCACACAACACTAGTGCCCAGCAAGACTCCAGGAAACCATATTTGGGCGAGCAAGTCAAAGAAATGGGTGACAAGATCGATAAGTTAGTGGGGGTAGTCCAGCAGTCCATCCAACAACAAAGTATAACTGTGCAGCGGCTGGATCGTTGTGAAGCACGTCAGCAAGAGTTTGAGACATACCTAAAGGGGCAAGCCACGCAACTCAAGAAGATGGAGATCGAACTCGAAAATTTGGCCGCAGCAAACACTCAAAGGGAAATAGGTGCTCTACCCAGCAACACCGAGTCGAACCCGCGAGGACAGGTGATGGCCATCACATCGAGGAGTATGGACGAGGATGATGAACCATATATTCCTCCACCACCTTATGTCCCTCCACCTCCATTCCCGCAAAGACTCCGGCGAAAGTCACCACTTGAGAACAAATCCTCTTCAAAAGAATGTGCCGAACCGATCAAGCCAGCCATAGAGGAGGAGGTAGTTACTGAGAAAAAGGAGCGACCAGCCTATATCAGTGCAAAAAAGGATTCTTATGTTCCTCCACCGTCACCTCAACAAGTCAAGAAAGCAGCAGTGATCGATAGGAAGGCCCTTGAATTCATAGAGACAATGGAGGAAATTCAAAGCCATGTCTCTTTCTTGGAGATGTTAGATAAAAGGCCACAATATACAGAGTTTCTGAAGGAAATCATCGCGAGGAAGAAGAGGCGGCATGATGGCAAGACGACCCCTTTGGTAGAAAATGACATACCGCCAAAACTAAAAGATCCAGGGAGTTTCACTATTCCTTGTACTATTGACGGTGTTCAGTTTCCACATTGTTTATGTGATTTGGGTGCCAATATTAATCTTATGCCTTTGGTTACTTTCAGGAAACTTAATGTAGGAGATATCAAACCTACATCTATGATGATAGAGCTTGCAGATCACACTAAGAAGAAACCACATGGAATTGTGGAAGATGTGCTAATCAAAGTCGACAAGTCTCTTATACCCGTAGACTTTGTAGTGCTGGACTACGTTGTAGATGCAAGTTGTCCATTAATTCTAGGACGTCCATTCCTCAACACTGGTCATGCAATAGTGGATGTTCACAAGGGCAAGCTACTTCTCCGTATAGGCCCAGATGAAATCGAGTTCCAAGTAGCCGATAAGCGCCTCCATCCACCATAGTGCCAAAGGGAGTAACAAAGTCAAGCTAACGACTCTAAATTAGCACGTTTAGTATTTAAGTTTTCTTTATTTTAGTATTTACTTCAGTAACATTATTTTAATTTAGTGTTTTAATGGTCCCAGCAGGAGGTTTAGATAAGAGCAAACTAGATTTCAACGGAGCTCGCCAGTCCATACACAAACTTTGTTGCGCAAAAAGGCAATTAGAGCGAAACACCACCAACCTTCCCCACCGCCTCCTACCGATTGACAGGGCAGTACCAGTCCTTTCCTCTGTTCCTCTATGTTATGTGTCTGTTTTGTGCCTCGTGATGTTCATGTTCGTACGTGTGATGTTGTTGCTGTCTTGGCCCTACATTGAGGACAATGTGTTCAATAAGTGTGGGGGGGTCAACGTGCGGTTTCATTGTGGTTTGGCATATGTGATGGGGTCTAGATTTGAATTTAGGATTGTGTTTGTGATTGAAGTGGTGTATTTAAAGCAAATGATGAATCTCCCCCTTGAATTTTTGAACTTTTGTTAGAAGTTAAATCCCATACCATGTTAGGAATCAAGCCTGAGTATGATGAGTAAGGACGTGTAGGAACAACACCCTTGGTTGTTTAGGTTAGTGGTTGCACTTGGTAGATTATACTAGTGGCATTGATGAGTGACCTTGTGAGAATTTAGAGCCGAAGGAGGAGACAACCGTCTTCGCATAGCATGAGGTGCCTACATTGCTCCGGTCATCGGGTTTCATTCCATCACTTGGTACCGTTTTGGTGGTGTGGGTGTAACTGACAGGACGGGGGCCATATTTGATTTTGAGCCTAGAGCCTTAGAGCTGAAAACCCTGTATATCTCTTGTTTAAACACGTTGAGCTTAAGCCTTTTCCTTTGAAATATTATATGTAAGCCATTATGCAAGCCATATATCCACAATCTTACCCACCTTTGATTACTTTGGTCCGAGGATGCATTAGGTCTTAATCTTTGGGGTATTGTTGTAAGGGTTCATTCGGTAGAATAGCTTGGGAATAAACAATGGGGTAATGGGTAGAAATGAGGCCAACAAAGAAGCCGAGACCAGTTGTTTTTTATGTGTAATATGATGAATGTGATTGAGGAATGTTGTGAAAATTGAAAAGGAAAAAAGAAAAGTAAAGGAAAAAAAAGAAGAAAAAAGTGAAAAAGTGATGAAAAGGGAATGGAAAAGTTGGAAATGGAACAAACGTTGAATGAGGGAAAGTGGAAAGTTTGGAAGGAGGTTGGAAAGTGAATAAATGGCACGGCTCGAGCTAAGTGGTCAATAGAATTTGGGTGTAATCTTGGGATGAGTGCATATTAGATATAGTGTGAGGTATTTAGAGTAGACGAGAGCCAGAATATTTTTGTGAGCTCCTCGGCCGGGTGGTTTAGCTACCTCCCACATATATTATCCTCACCTGACCTTAACCCCATTACAACCCAATGAAAAGTCCCCTTGATCATGAGCCCCACATTTATTGAGGCACCACTGAGTGAGACGTATGAAATTTTGAGATCCCGGACGTGTACGCGAGTGATAGGTAGTTGACTACTCATATATGTGAGCTTAAATTTCTGAACCTCTGAGTGGTCAACCTTCTAGTGTAATCTACTAAGTGCGAAAACTGGGTTAAACCATCAAGGATGCGGTGTCTACACATTCTTACTCATTGTGCTCAGGTAAGTGAACTACTTGGTTAATGGGTGGTGTTTTAATAAGAGTTTGAAAGTTTGGGTGTGTGTCTGATGCGCCTTACTTGAGGACAAGCAAGGAAATAAGTGTGGGGGTGTGATGAGTGTGTAAATGCTCATGTTTTGTCATATGTTTCGTGCGTGTTTAGTCATGTTTTGAGTTATATTCATCATGTCATGTTAAACCTTGTGATCGATTTAGTATATTTATGTTCGGGAATGGATTTCTACCCATCGTCATATTTTGTAGGGAATTGGAGCTCAGTGAAGGTCATTGGAGGGGTGATTTCAAGAGATCATATTGCAAGAGTCATAACTTTCTACTCGAGCATTGGATTATAACGCATAAGATACCGTTGGAAAGCTTGAAGAGAGATCTACATTTTGTCTTTTATAGTCAAAGTCAAATTCGGAGCGGAAGAGGATCAAAAATGAAAAATACGAAGATTCAATGAAGCTGTGCAGGCCAACTAGCGACGGGGAGTCAACTAGCGGCTGCCAGTGAAAGTGGAAGGGCTCCCCGTCGCTAGTTAACTAGCGATCGCTAGTCGGGTAGCACAGAGATTTACAAAGGGGTCGAACTGGCGGCCGCTACTCAACTAGCGATCGCTAGTTCGCCCAACGCAGCTTTAGTCCGACTTCTTATTTAGTTATAATTTCGGATCCGCTAAAGGAAATATTCGACTTTTAGCCTCCTGTTTCGGCTTTAGGACTTAAGGTATATTATTTATATTATTATTTGGCTAGTTAAACTTCCAATTTAGATTAACCTCTTCTAGGTTTTCCCAATTTAGATTAACCTCTTCTAGGTTTTCCTAATTTTGTATTAGATTCGTGGCTATATATAAGCCTTAGGGGACGTGACTACGGAGAGGTTTTACTACTACAATATTTTGAACAGCCTTTAGAGCTTAATAAAGGGACGGTTCCAGTTAGCACGGGGAAAGGATTGGCAAAGCTTGATCATCACGACTAAGCTTTCTCTACCTCTACCTTTATGTTAATTGCTACCATATTCTTCGTTAATCTTTTGTGCTTTGTCAACATGCTTAGTGAGTAGTTCTCTCGTGAGTGCGATGCCCTAATTATGTGATTACTTGTCTATGTTAGCTATGGTTTGATTATCTTTCGTAGTAGTTGTCAATTGATGATCTTAATGCTTAATCTAACTTGATCACTTAGATTATGATATTTAGTTGAGAATAATGGACCGGAAGGCATTAGAATCAACGGAAGAGTCAATTGACATGTCTTAAAGTATTAATGAGGAATCTTGATACTAAGGGATAACCCGATAGGAGTTAACTTCATAATTGAGTTTAGTTTAGTTCTTGGTCTAATTAATGAGCGGAAGCGTTGATTAGTAATCATGAACTATTCTAGCTTAGTTTTGTCATCCTAATGAGCGGAAGCGTTAGGGAGATGCATTAGAACACTCCGGGTACTAGTTAGAACTTCATAAAAACCATAGTCTCGACATAGATGGGTAGTCCATAAGGGTATCGTACTCGTTTATCTCCATTGATTTACAACTCGTCTTTTATTTGCGTTTCCGATCTAGTTTTATTTACTTTACAATCTTTACAATCTTTTAATTGCCTAGCTTCACATAATTATTTGCATTGATTTTGTGTTCAACCCTCAGTTCGAAACCCTACTTACTCACTATACTATTTGATTGTGCGTTTAATTGCTTATCAATATTGCACATCAAGAACTTTCTCGCAAGTCTCCGATTGTTGCTTCCTCTAGCTCAACCCAAGTTGACATTGAAATGAGGGATGACAAAATTGATGAGGATGATCTCGTTTTGGGCTCAACATCTCGGGATCAATGGGATAAAAAAATAAGAGTGGATAAGTCAACTGACACAAGTTCTGGCTAAGTATTTAAATGATCCCGTGGAAGAGAATCGTGACACATTTGACATATTGAGTTGGTGGAAAGTGAACGCGTCCAAGTACCCGATTATTGTTGAAATTGCACGAGTTGTGCTAGCAATTCCTATTTCCACAGTTGCATCTGCCTTTAGCACGGGTAGACGTGTACTTGATCCTTATAGAAGTTTTTTGAAGCGGAGTACCGTGCAAGCACTCTTGTGCACTCAAAATTGGTTGAGGAGTAAGCTTCCAACGAGCTTGGATGAAATGGAGGACCCATTAGGAGACAATGACATTGCAGGTTAGTCTCATTTTGCCTCTAATTTCTTTTTATGTATTAGTTAGACTATACAATCTGATTAAAATCTATTCGTTCATTGTGTACACTTGCAGAACTCCTTGGGATCAGAAGAGCTTGGCTTAATGCAGTAGGTTACCTTTAATTTGTCAAGATTTTCCTTCATTTTGTTAATGCAGTAGAGTTTCCTTCATACAGTTTAAGAGCTTGGCTTAATGCAGTAACTCTGCCTTACTTTTGCTTCATTCTGCTTCTCATTGATTCATGTTAATTGTTGCTGCCTTGCTTAATTTGTATGCATATCTATTTTTAGCTACAGCCTAAGTCCCTACTGGATACACATTTTGAAGGAGAGGTTGAAGCTTAAAGACCGAAGAAGTGACGACTTCAACCTGCTTCTTAGTTTCAGATTAATTGCAATAGGTTTTGTATGTGTTTAATTGCAAAATATACTTTTGTAATTCAAGCTTGATGAATTTGAAGCTTGAATACTTTGACAATTGTAGAATGTTGTTATCAAGCTTTTGCAGAGTTAGAATCTAAAATTTCTTGTTTGGTTATATCAATTTGTGTTGGGATTTATGGGCCAATTTTTGGACCCAAGTCAAAGTAATCGAAAAAAATGTTGGGCCGACACACTGCCAACCCAATGAGCAAAAGGTTGGGCCGAAAAACTGTCGGTGTTGGCTAAAAAAATTTCACCGTTGGTCACACTTTATGTAAAAATGGGAGATCGGTGTCGGGCCCAATAAATGGGCCAAAACCATGAGACCAAGCTGGGAGAAGAGAGAAAGTGAGAAGGAAGGGAAAGAGAGAACGTCGTGTGGAGATAGATAGGAAGAAAGAGAAAGGGAGAAGGAAGGGAAAAAGAGAGTGAGAAAAGTACGAAATTACCTCGTCTCATCCTTGGCCATCAGATCATTTCTATTTTTATTTAGACTCATCTAACTACTGCGACAAGCTCTAGGATGGGCTTGGATGGCTTTCAACTTCCAGGACCAAATCCACTCCCCATTTTCATGGTTCGAGTTCAGAATTTCTAATTAACTTCTAATCACTTGTCTTTAAACCAATTCACACTGGTTGGATTGAGTTTCATACGACTGATACTTTTCTTGAGCCACTAAAATTCAATCTTGGAAAAAGGAAAAAAAAGGAAAAGCTGGGGCGAAAGAACAAGTAGATGGAAAAAAGAGAGAGAATCATATGGGAATGGATCGGGTACATGGAGAGATAGGGGTCCCTGTACCAAACATGATTTAATCTATGCCATAGATTTGATGATTAGACGTGAGTCAGAGATCTAACGGTATAGATTTATCAGGGTTGTTTTTATCTTTTACCTCCCTCTCTCCTCCCTTTTTCCCTCTTCCTTCTCTTTCCTGGCTCATTTCTTTTTTCTCTTTCTCCTTCCCTTCTCAAGAGCACTTTCCTTCCTCTCCCTCCCTCTCTATTTTTCCCAACCCTAAATAAAATCGACGCCGACGAGGAGCGACACCGGCGAGGAAGAGGTTTTCTTCTCTCTCCTTTTTCCTTCGTTCATGTTTCCCTTCTTTTCCCTCGCTCCCCCCCCCCCCCCCCCCCCCCCCCCCACCCACTCTCACTCACTCTCTCTTCTTTGAAATGGTTTTTTCAAGTGTGTAAAGGTTGATTTATTGAATAGTTAAATTATTTGTTCTTATTTTTTGATTTTGTTCGTGATGTATGTCTAAAGTGATATGACCGGTGACGACCAAATGGCAGGCCCGGTTATATTCAAACGGCAAACCCGATTATGGTAAAATGGCATACTCGGTTATGACCAAATGGCAGGTCATGTTACGATAAAATGGCATGTCCGTTTACAATCAAATGGCAGGCCCAGCTACAATCAAATGGCAGAGTCGTGTACGAAAAAATGACATGTCCGGTAACAATAAAAATGCATGCTTAATAATAACCAAATGACAGACCATGTACGATAAAATGGCATGCTCAGTTACAATTAAATGACATGTCTGATTATGGCTAAATGGCAGAGCGGAGTATGATAAAATGGCATGTCCGGTTACAATAAAAAGGCATACTCGGTAATGACCAAATGGCAGGTCGGTTGCGATAAAATAGCATAGGGTTAATATTTAATAAAACTTATAATTAATTAAATATTTTTTAATTAAATAGTATAAATTGAAAGTGGAGACTTCAAGCACGCGCTCTCTTCTTTGAAATAGTTTTTTCAAGTGTGTAAAGGTTGATTTATTGAATAGTTAAATTATTTGTTCTTATTTTTTGATTTTGTTCGTGATGTATGTCTAAAGTGATATGACCGGTGACGACCAAATGGCAGGCCCGGTTATATTCAAACGGCAAACCCGATTATGGTAAAATGGCATACTCGGTTATGACCAAATGGCAGGCCATGTTACGATAAAATGGCATGTCCGTTTACAATCAAATGGCAGGCCCAGCTACAATCAAATGGCAGAGTCGTGTACGAAAAAATGACATGTCCGGTAACAATAAAAATGCATGCTTAATAATAACCAAATGACAGACCATGTACGATAAAATGGCATGCTCAGTTACAATTAAATGACATGTCTGATTATGGCTAAATGGCAGAGCGGAGTATGATAAAATGGCATGTCCGGTTACAATAAAAAGGCATACTCGGTAATGACCAAATGGCAGGTCGGTTGCGATAAAATAGCATAGGGTTAATATTTAATAAAACTTATAATTAATTAAATATTTTTTAATTAAATAGTATAAATTGAAAGTGGAGACTTCAAGCACGCGCTCTCTTCTTTGAAATAGTTTTTTCAAGTGTGTAAAGGTTGATTTATTGAATAGTTAAATTATTTGTTCTTATTTTTTGATTTTGTTCGTGATGTATGTCTAAAGTGATATGACCGGTGACGACCAAATGGCAGGCCCGGTTATATTCAAACGGCAAACCCGATTATGGTAAAATGGCATACTCGGTTATGACCAAATGGCAGGCCATGTTACGATAAAATGGCATGTCCGTTTACAATCAAATGGCAGGCCCAGCTACAATCAAATGGCAGAGTCGTGTACGAAAAAATGACATGTCCGGTAACAATAAAAATGCATGCTTAATAATAACCAAATGACAGACCATGTACGATAAAATGGCATGCTCAGTTACAATTAAATGACATGTCTGATTATGACTAAATGGCAGAGCGGAGTATGATAAAATGGCATGTCCGGTTACAATAAAAAGGCATACTCGGTAATGACCAAATGGCAGGTCGGTTGCGATAAAATAGCATAGGGTTAATATTTAATAAAACTTATAATTAATTAAATAATTTTTAATTAAATAATATAAATTGAAAGTGGAGACTTCAAGCACGCGCTCTCACTCGCATCAGCTCCTACCATCACGCGTGTCAGCCCTCTGACGTATCCTCTTTTTTCTCATTTTGAACTGTTTTACTCATATTATGTTTGGTACAGGATTGAGTTTCATGTACCCAATCCATGCCGGAATCAAATACACCTTTTACTTTTTCGAGATAAAACACTACCTAATATGTAAGAGCCATTCCATTTTTTGTATTAAAATATTACAAAAGAATTACAAAATCATATAATATTACAAAAGTGCAATGCCACTTGCAAATACAATATTACAAGAGAATAAAAAGAGATGATGCCCACCAAGACTTTTGGATTTCTAAATGAGCAAAATACTTTTAGAAAAGAAAAGGTTTTATTCAATGTAATCTGTTAATTAAGCAAGACCAAACACTTGAATCTGTCTGTTAATTAAGCAGAGCATTTTCCGACCAAAAAATAATAAAAATAAGCAGAGTATTAATGGAAGAAGAAGAGCCACCAACTTTGCTTACCCACTGGCTTCACAGACACACTCTCAAGCTGCAGAAACATGAAGCGGCGGATATCAGTCTCGGATGCAAACTCTGCAAGAAGGAGATTTCATCGTCGCCGTCGTCGTCGTCGTCGTCGTCATCGGGATCAGCAGGAGGACGGAATCAGATGTATTATAGATGCCAAGTAGGTGAGTGCGGGTTCTTCCTGCACCAGTACTGTGCCGCCCTTCCGCAGCAACTCCAGCATTTCTTCCACCCTCACACTCTTCGCCTCCAACCTCCGACCGAATACATCGACTGCGACGTTTGCAAGAATGATCCGTTTGGTCTATCCTACAAATGTCCGATCTGTGAGTTCACCATGGGGGACAAGTGCGCGTTCCCGCCTCCCTTGATTGATCAGACGGGGGACGATCAGATTCTGCACCATTCTCACCCTCACCCTCTGCACCGGATTTATCAGACGGGGGATCCCGTGCTACACCCGAATGATGTCTGCAATATATGCAGGATGACATTCTCGTCGGCACCTGCTGGTTGGAGTTGCCAACAATGCCATTTCCGTGTCCATGACTACTGCCTCGGTAAAGTACCACACCATACTTTTGTCGGATCAGTTCCTCTCTACCCCATCTCCAGCTACACTGGGTGTGACCGCTGTGACAAGAGATACTGGCATGAAATGGGCTTTCGGAGCGCATCCCATTCCAAGCGTCGTTCTTTCTTGTGTGTCAGCTGCGCTATTGTTTCCGAGTTGCTCCCTGCAGATTCTCCACTTCCCACAGAGCTCAAACACTTTCTCCATCCGTGCGAGCTCACACTTCGGTTTCGTCCATTCTCAACCTGCAACGCTTGCAACCGGAAACACCACAACATCTCCTATCACTGCGACTTCTGCGACTTTGATTTACAGCTGGGTTGTCACCAAGCTCCTACGGTAATCGGCGAGGATCAGATTCTGCACTTTTGCCATTGCCACCCACTGAATCTCGATGCACATGATCAGAGTCACGGAGCAGTCTCGTGCCACATATGCGAGAAGCCCTGTTCTGAATTTTTCTGTAGTTGCAGGCAGTGCAGCTTTTACATCCACGAAGCTTGCATGCAGATTTTATTCCCTAAATGTTACAATCCAATTCACGTGCTGCTTCCACTCCCTTCCTTCGAGTGCACCACTTGCAACCGATCATATCTTTCGAGGTTGGCTTTTCGGAGACACAAAATCGGAACCAACTTTTGTGTCAAATGTTTCCTGTGGCCGGGCGGAAGGTTCAACAGCGTCCACCACAGGCATCCACTTACCGGCCGAGAACGAGACGAGGCTGAGAAAATCCGTTGCGCATGTGCGGTGAGTACTGCTCTGGTTGGACCTATCACTGCCAGGAATGCAGCATCTTTATGCACAGATCATGTGCTGAATTACGTGAAACTCTCAAATTTCCCTATTATCCAGTGGTTCTCGACCTACACAGGAATCCCTCTAAAGATGCATATTGTTTCCTGTGTATGAAAAATCTTTCCAAGGATTCGTTTGCTTATGATGGTCGATACGGGGTTAGGTTCCGCAACGGGGAGGAGTTCTACGTGGACTCGTATTGTGCTCGTCCCCAAGCGATCCTGCAATACCAAGGCAATGATCATCTTCATCGTCTTACCATCGTGGAGAATATGCACGGTGATGCAAAATGTGGCTTCTGCAGTAAAACTTGCAAAGGCTCCACGGCTTTCCGTTGTCTGAAATGCAAGCTCAGTCTTCATCTCGTTTGTGGTCCATTGCCTTGCATTATCAAGCATCCTCTTCATGTACACACTCTCGCACTCCAAGAGTATTACGTCGAAGACAACGAATCAGATGAGTTCGCTTGCCACATCTGCGAGGAGCATCGAAATCCTCGGCTTCGAGTATACATTTGCTCACAAGGCTGTCTTATGATATGTGATGTAGAGTGTGTGATTTCTGCGGTATGCAATGATCATATACTCTTTCTTAAGTTTTAGTATTGAGCTTTCGTATGCATATGAACCTTGGCTATATTTATCTTCCCCACTGTGTCAGGTACTGCCGTTACTTCGAGGCGAGCGTGGCGATGTGGAAGTTAGGACACCATATCCGCAAGTTGCGAGCAAGGTAACACTTAAGAGATTTGTCCCTGGAGAGATAGAAATGGGTTCGAGTGGAAGTGATGTAGAAGCAAGTTCAGAGATCAAAGAAGCATTTTCTTTGAACAAATTGATGGATTCCATTTCAAGCTCAACCAAGGAGGAGGAGGAGCTTGGTAGTGAACCAATAGAAGACCGAAGCAGTTACGAAACTAGTTATACATACACTAGAGAGGAGTTCTTACGCTTCGTGGAACTGTTTCGTATTCCCTCCAACTCGGACAAAGATTTACTGCAGAAACATGAAGGATCTGTCATGACAGGGGACTACCAACTTCCCATGATACTTGGTCAAATATATGAAGAATTTTTCAACAGGTATAAGATCATTGGTGGCGAGTGTAAGCTAAGCTACGAAAAAAGGCGTTATCTGGTGTTTATTTTTTGCTGTGTTCTGCACGAGATGCGGATGACCAAAGTGGTGGATGCCACAAAAGAAGAGATCCTCAAATGGCTTGGATGGATAAGGTATGTGGAGGAGGAAGGTAGATTCGATCTCGGGTTTCTGGTTGACACCTTCAGACAGTATTGGAAAGCTCATTTTCTTATTGAGTCGAAGCGGATTGTGGACGAAAAATCATTGAATCTGGAACAGGGTATCGAAGAGAACACGAAGCTGATTGAAGAACTTGAGACCAAGTTAGCGGCAACAAAGGCGAGGTTGAAAGAATTGGAGTTGGAGAAAAAAGCTCATAACGCGTACAGGAGGATTGGAGCATATGGTGTAAAGTGGGAGTACAAGGATGCTCTAGAAATTAAATGGAGAAATTGTTATGAGCCTGTTATAAGAAATGCACCAATCACAAGTCACTGTCCGGAAGAAGAAGAAGAAGAATCAAAGTCTTAGACTTGAGATGAGATGAATGAAGGGAAGAAGAACCTCAGGCACACAACTCGTAGAATAAACATTTGTAATGGTAGATGTGGTGTTCCATAGTACTTCTGTTTCAAAACCGGACATGCTTATTTCTGATGTTCCCCCTTTTTACATGGTTTTTTTCTTTTTCTTTTTCCATGGATGTTTATGTTTGATGATTTGAAAGAAGCTTCCTTTCCTAGTTGTGTTACTTTTTATTCAATAAAAGTATCTGTATCAAGAACTAAGAACACTTTAGTCCCCGTGGGTTTACGAAGTTATGGAGGTCTAAATTGCAATATTGCATTAACAGACATCAGGCAAGAAGAAGCAATAACCAGAAAGATTGCAGGGCTCGGAGACAAAGGCCTCTTTGATCCGCTTTCTACTTCTCGGCGTGAAATGCAGGGAAAAACCGCATACATCTGAAGGCCGCAGCTGCCACTCGGGTCGAGAATAAAGCAAGTATACACTATAGGGGAGAAGCAGGGTGGCCTTCTTCACGGGAAATGCCAAAGGAATTCCTAGTGACAATTGAACAGTTTGTACTTCAGCTGTCAAAAAGCGACCATGAGATATTACGATGGTATAACGAATAAATGTTTGTTTGTTTTTTTTTTACTAGAGGGACAGGGAGCTATCTATGACATGGAATCCCCAACCAATGCCAAAAATCAAAGAACTAGTTACATATGAAGAGGGACACTCCTCTGACTGAATCAAGAAAACAACACATGGGAATCAAACAAATGGAGAACCTGGTTTAGCAAGTATTGACTCCATCCTTGCAATCACTTGTCAGATTATAGAACGTCTCTACGCGTGTCTTCGCCCTGTAGAAGACCTCGGTATCCACAGCAACTCTCATGTAACCATCAAATTCAACCGGCGTTCCATTATTCAAAGCCATCGTTTCGTTGTACCAATCGCTTGTGTTCCCCCATAGTTCCTTGTAATCATCAAGCAGGTGCACCTTGTAGTGAGATCTCAGCTTATCAAAATAATTGTAGAACGGTTCATTCGTTGCTATATAAAGATTCCGCCATGGCTGGATCATTGCTTGCAGCTTTGCTACTAGCACATCAGGTGAAGTATCGACCTCTAGATGAGGCCACAGATCCTTGTTCTGCGCTTTCTCACCTCGAACAACGTGAACCGCGTCGAAATCCCAGTCCATCTGTCCACTAATCTCTGAGACTATATTCATCAGTCTCTTTGATTTCCAGACAGCATGCCAAGGCCTCTGAATGAACTTTGCAGCTTGCCCTTCACACACTCTGTACCAGTAATTCTCAGGCTCTGGAGCATCAAACTGCCTCCATATTATCGTGCTCTTATCTCTCTTTAGCTGCATTGGAGTTACCTTGTGAGTTGCAACCTTCCTAACAGGCAATTTTCTCTTATGGGTACGATCCCACTTCTTCCAATCTTGTATAAACTCCGTTTCTTCAGCAATTGAAGCTTCCTCCTTAAGATGCTCGAAATCAAAGTAATACCTGAAGTCCTTTGCCTCCTCATCTTTACCACTTGAAGTATAACTGCCAGGCAAGCATAAGCTCAAGTCCAGCACAAATGTCCTATTCAGGAACATCGCCTCTCCTAACCCACACAAGAAGCTCCACAAGTATTGATTCATCCCCTTGCAGTAGTCCCCTCCTCGTGAATAGTAAAGGTACTTCCCCTTCCTAAAGTTCATCTGCGAACCCAAGCTCGGGAGCGTATCATTTATCTCGTCGTCACGAAATGATGATGCAACCTTTGGGTTCTTTGTGCTGCTCCTGGTACCATTAACTTTAATCCTTTGTCTTCGGGCATTAGTACCTGAATGCCAACCAAAGGAATGGCTGACCACATAGGAGCAATTCTCTCCAAACCCAAACTTAAACCTCCTGAAATCCCGATACTTCCTCCACGACTTCTCTTTCTTGTTCCTAAACCTCCATGCCACATCACACTCGTTGGGTTTTGATCCATTAACTGGCGTTTGATACTCCAAGAACACGATGGACTTGAAAACCTTCAAATTAAATCTCTCGACTGCAATCAGAACCCTCGGGTCTGAGCAATTCACAACCTGCAAATCCTCACAACCGGATGATTGCAGCGTCACATTACCACTCAACCTCCCCTCAGATTCCTCAATCACCTCCTCGGTGATCGGTATAGAGACCTCCGAAGCCGGAACAGCACTGGGAGGCACCGCTTCCACATCCTCGCCAGTCTTTACAATCGAATTATCAATCTTGAAAGTGGCATTCTCATTTTGGGTGAAGAGTTTTGTCAAGGCAGGAGCTGATTCCAACCATGGATCTGGGGGCTGGAATGTGATGGCTATGACTGTGAAGATCAAAACCGAGAACACAAAAACCGAAAAGCACAGATTGCTTATAAGCTTTATCAGGTTCTGACCAACAGGCTCAGCCCCTGGGTTTGCTTCCTTCATCTGGTTCCTTCCTCTGCAAGTGAACTTTAAAACCAACCACTTCAATATCTCAAATCTCCGACCCGAATCCTTGTACCAAAAACTCCACCACGAAAAAGAGCTCAACTTTACTAACAATTAAGCTCATTTAACTCAAACCCATATTTCTCCGCAGCTTTATCTACCCAAGAAAGCTAAAACCAACCAATTCAAGATCCGAAATGACCAACCCAGATCCTTGAACCTTGGTCCAAAAGAGGTCAACTTTACTAACAATTAAGCTCATTCAACTCAAACCCATCTCGCCAAACTCCAAAAATCGTCCAATCTAAGCAAGAAACGCAAGGAGAATCCGAATACAGCGGTGGGAATTTGGTATGGTACTTACCCAGAGCAGAAAAGAGTCATCTTTTCCTTGGACGGGTCCTAAAGATTCAATCTTTAAGAGGGTCGCAGCCGAAGGGGAAAACTTGCCTATGTTTTTACTTGGGGAGAATCTCGGGGTGGGGCTGGGAATGTCTTGTCGGCCGCTAAACTGAGATGGGCCAACACGAAATCCCAGAGTGGGAGGCGTTGGCTTTGGTTAGAAGGGAAGCAAAGGAAGAGAGAGGATGGTCCGAGATCTAAGTAGTGTGAGTTGTCGCCAGCTCAGCACTACACTCTACCTCTCTCTCTCATCAGTTGCTGCCATGTCACTTTCCTAGACTCAATTTTGTTGTTGGGCCCGTTTTAGCCCAATTGGTCTCAATGGTTGATAGGCCCATTTTTGGATGGCCACGTTAGGATTTTTATTAGTCACATATTTTGGTAATTTTTGAAGGATGTCATCTAGTCCATTACTTTTTATTAATTGCATATTGGCGCGACTACAATTAGTCTCCCTAAGTCATTGAAATATGGGACGAAACAAAAACTAAAAGAAATTATCATAAAAAACTAAAACTAAAAATTGCCCATGTAGCTGCCCGAGTTCTTCCCTTTTGGTTCGACACATATAGTTAAAACTCATGAAAAAATGCTCGGTGCTATGTTTTTTGAATAAATTAAAAAAATAAGTTCATTTTAGTACCCTGTAGTTTCACCCATTTTTCCTAGAGTACCATGTGGTTTCAAATTGGTATTCTAGTACTCTGTGGTTGACCACCAATTATCCGGGCAGGTCCAGGGCAGCTACCCGTCCAAACCTGCCCGAAACAATGTTGTTTTGAGACGACGTGGAAGACACGTGGCTATGAGTTGGCAAGGCAAAAATTTTTAAAATGGTCCTAATTTTTTATAACTTTTCAAAATAACATCCCCCTTCCTCAATGAGAGAGATGGACGAGGCAAGAACGTTTAGGGATGAATGCCGGGGTTAATTAAAATTTTCCATTAAAATCTTGGAGAGGCAGAGGGTTTCACTCCTTCTTCCTGTTCCCATTAAAATCAAGTAACACCCACAAATCCTACCCTCCAACTTCGCCGTCGCCGTCGTTGAACTTGATGGTCGGAGGGCACCGGCGTAAACAACGTTTCTCACGATGAACCTACAAAACTTTGGACACCAGCGGAACTGGTTCAATCGTCTTAATAATGGTTCTTGATGGCGGCAAATCTGGAGGACAAAACGACGACGGGCAGCCAACCTCCTCCTTTGACGACGGGCACAACCCAGAAGCTAGCGCTGACACAAAGACATCTAACCTCCTCCGACTGCGATGAGACTGAGGCAAGCTCGCCCTTGAGCCTCCTTCCCCAGAACGGTGAGCCCGAAAAATCCCCTAGCCCATTGTCGAGTTCCAGCAAAACCCAGCAGTGGCATTTGTGGCGTCTCCGACCAGTAGTGGCGTATGTGGCATCCCCGGAATGATGAGCCCGTAAAACCCCCTAGCCCCCTAGCCCATTGTGGCGTCTCCGACCTGCCTCGTCAATAACCAGCTGTGGCGGTCCATTTCCAGCAAAACCCAGGCCCAAAAAATTAGAGGAGGAGGAAGACGAAGAGATAACTATAAATGATATGAGTTATGGGTTTTTTTAAAAAAATTATAAATAAATTAGGGACTGAATATGTAATTTATCATGGTCCACGTCAGTTTTAACTTAAAAAAGTCTTTCGCCACGTGTCTTCCATGTCGTCTCAAAACGACATCGTTCCGGGTGGATTTAGACGGGTAGCTGCCCTGGACCTGCCCGGATAATTGGTGGTCAACCACAGGGTACTAGAATACCAATTTGAAACCACATGGTACTCCAAGCAAAACGGGTGAAACCACAGGGTACGAAAATGAACTTATTCCAAAATTAAATTTTATTATAATAATATTTACGCTAGTATGATTTCTATACCTGTGTCAACCCCTTAAGATTTCAATAGGCTAATTAGAAAAGGTTGCCCGGGACTCGACCCCGGAATAATATATATGAGCTCACCTCGTACATGGACGAGCTATTGGACTTGCGACGGAGAATAATAGACGCTACTCTAGGAGGAATATTTTTATGCGGTGCTAACGATTCTACTAACTTGTTCACTGAAAAACCGAGTCTTTTTCTCTTTCCAGGAACCCCACCAACCTTTTCAATATTTTGATACTGGAAAAAAATTGTATCATGAAAAAAGTACCGTGGATATAACCATGAACAGAAGGTTGCTTCCCGGACCGATGTTACAAATTCAGTCACAAATTTTCCCAAATAACAACCCAAAAGGGTTGTAATTTAATAAAACATGAACTGGGACTAATAGAGCTAGAACAAGAAAATGCAATAGTAACCCAAAAAACAAAGATTTCGAAGACGCTGGCCCATAATGGCAATATGCGTAAATTTTCAAGCTGCTGGCCCAGGAGAGAAAAAACAATAGCCAACGCCAGGAGAAATTCTCCATCTTCTCTGAAGAACGCCAGGAAAAATTCCACCATTGAAGTTGGAGCTGAAGCAAATCTGCTATCTATGTTATATATCTTATGATGATAGATATATTCTAATTCTCCTTGACAACTTTATATGGCTCAGATCAGGACACATTGTGTGAAGAAGAACTAACTAATCCAGAAGAAACCTCGTCCATATACCTACCGGTGTTGGATTCAAACAAGGGCGTGGTTGTTTGTAGTCATGGAAATGGAAGTTCTTGTAAATGAAGTGAGCCAGCCACCTTGAAGCTGCAAAGCAGAGTACCGCTACGCAGACAACTGAGGCTCTTGTCACTGCTGTTAAGGAATGCTTGGTCACAGCAACAATCCCAATGGAGATGATCGAGCATAGCTGCAATTCGCGACGTGAGACCAGTACCTGTCTATGAGATATTCTCTTGGAGGAGATAACCGGCCGCCGCCGCCCCAGTTGATCTGCCCGCCCGAGTATTTCCTTAGCCACCTCCTGAAAGGCACCACGTAGACGCCGGACTTGGTTGGCAGAAAACAGGCCTTTGGCCAGTTGGAATGGCCAACTTCCATTATCTTCCGCTCCTACAACCAAGAAAAGAAAATCAACTTTTGTCTAACCAAGTTCATCTTGTGCCGGTTGAGGAGAGCTTGGTGTTCACCTCTAAGTGAAGAAGACCAGATATAGCTGCAAGTGGAACACCCACCCACCGGGGGGGTGATCCGGCTTCCGAAATTCATGGGGAATGTGTATATTAATCTGCTTCTCCCTGGACCCACTGGAACACAGTAAAAAAGGAGCATCCCTCTTGGTTGCGGCGCATCGGATGATGATGGCTCCTGATCCATCATCCACAGACCAGCATGAAAAATGAAACAGTTCCTCACTTGACGTAATTGGAAAGGAGAATCATTGCGTTACATCTGTTTCATCAGCCTGCATCTTACATTTACATCGGATGATGATGGCCCGGATCCAGTTCCTTCATCTGCAACTCTTTTTCCGATTGGTGGAAGAGAGAATGAAAAAGAATACGTGCAAGGTGCAGTAAATTCAGTCCGACCTCCTGTTCTCGCATGTCTGAATATCGAGCTCCGGTACGGTTATGTCGAGTGGTCCGCCTCCTTCTCTGTCAAGCTTAACTGTGAGGTACAATACAAAGAGCAAAAACCATAAGAAAAGAATGCAGAGATCAACAAGGCGTAGAGATACATACGACAAGAGACCGCTACTGCAGAACATCTTATCTGTTCTTGGATGGAGGATTTGTCTGGAGCTGGGGATAAGCATATTGTGCATCCGGCAGGAGCTTGAAATGTGCATCATCAGATTCTCTGTCAGGATTTCGTACCTGAAGAAAGTTAATTGCCACATTGCTTACTCCGTCCGTGCAGGAACAGCGAAACGGACAGTAAGTGTTCGATATGTCCATACCCGAACGGGAAGTCTCTGAACCCCATTGTGTTGGTGAAGGATGGATCATCCAGTTCAGGTATGTAAGGAGGTCTCTTGCAGGAGAGAATGTCCTTGTACTTTGGATCACTGTTCGGCCAAAACCACAGTATCCCGTTCTGAACTCTACTTGGGAAAACTGATACGCGCGCTCTCTTGGAAATCTGGACCTACACAGATCCAATGAAATGCACATCAACATCAAACCACACGCGATCCGATCCGGAGGGCCATCAAAGGGAGCCTGGGGGATCAACATACAATCACCGGACCCATTGAAACACCAACCATGGTAAACACACCGAAGCCTCCTGTTGGGATGGCGAAAAATAGGAAAGACTTATTTCCTATTCCTATTCCTATTCTGACTAGATTTTGGACTCCTAATTAGACATAGATAGGTTACTTGTACACCAAGGGTTTGTCTCTATATAAAGACATGTTACCCTAAGGTTTTATATAGCTTTGTGACTCGGATCCATCAATAAAAGTTCTCCTTTCTCACTGTGGACGTAGGCATTAGGCCGAACCACGTAATTCTCTTGTTCCGTGTTCTTTGCGCGATCTTGTTCTCTAGTTGCTGAATTCCTAACAATTGGTATCAAGAGCTTGGGTTGAAGGATGACGGACGGTGCGAAGTTTGCTCTTGTGAAATTCGATGGTTCTTCGAATTTTGGATTATGGCAAAGGCGTGTCAAGGATCTCCTCGTGCAATAAGGGATGGTCATCGCGCTCTCGGAGAAGAAGCCCGAGAAGTTGGAGGAGCAAGAGTGAAAGGAGATGGGGGCCAAGGCAGTGGCGACAATTCGCTTGTGCTTGGCGGATGATATGATGTATCACGTCATGGATGAGGAGTCACCAGCTGAGGTATGGAAGAAATTGGAGGCAAGGTATATGTCTAAGTCTTTGTCGAACAAGCTTTATCTTAAGCAAAGATTGTACGGGCTCAAGATGAATGAGGGCTCGGATTTGAGCCAACACATTAATGGTTTCAGTCAACTTGTGAGTGACTTGAGAAAGGTTGATGTGAAGTTCGAGGAAGAAGACAAGGCATTGTTGCTGCTGAATTCTTTACCTGGCTCCTACGAAAATTTGGTTACAACTCTAACTTGGGGGAAGGAGTCCCTGGTATTGGAAGATATCACAAGTGCTCTGTTAGGGTTTCATCAAAGAAGAAAAAATGGCGATGAACAACCGCAAGGGCTGGTTGTGAGGGGTAGCCATAGTAATCGTAGTAGAGCAAAAGACGGGAAGGGATCTAAGTCGTGGTCAAGGAGGTTCAAGAGAAATTGCTTCGAGTGCGGAGAAAAAGGGCACGTGAAGAAGGATTGTCCAAGAAGAACTCGGGATCGCGAGAAAAAAGGATCAGGTTCCGTGAATGTGGCCTCACATTCGGACGGGTCGGATGGTGATCTCCTTTCTGTTTTGTCAAGTCCAAAGCATTCTGTTTCCTGGATTTTGGAACCACATGACGCCCAAGAGAGGGTGGTTCGACACCTACAAGTTCGTTGATTCAGGTATGGTGACTATGGGTGATGGTTCTACTTGTAAAATTGCTGGCATAGGTGATATCCGAATTAAGATGTGGGATGGTGTTGAGAGAAAATTGTGTGGGGTTAGGCATGTTCCAAAGTTGGAGAGGAATTTGATCTCGTTAGGAGCCTTGGATTATAGTGGGTACAACTATAATGTTGTAGGCGGGCTAATGGAGGTGGAGAAGGATGCTGTGGTGGTGATGAAGGGTGAAAGGAATGCTAGAAATACCTACAGGTTAGTGGGGAACACGGTTGTAGGTGGAGTCACCTCGTTGGGTTCTGATAGAGGGGAGAAAAGCTCTTGTGTGATGGAGCAAAAGTTTGACATGAATGGTTTGAGTAGAGTTGAGATTCGCAAAGACAAAGTTAGCAAGTTCCCGCTATGGTTGTCTAAAAGGACGTGCACGTCAAAGGTGTTGGGTAGGTTTTGCATGAGGAATACGAAGCCGTTGGTAGCACCACGGGCGAATCAGGTATCTCACTCAAGGCCGAACGGTGGAGTTCGTGGCATGTCGAGGGTTCTACTTGGTGGAACAAAAGGTTGCCCTTTGTATGCTATGGCATGTAGCATTGGTATGAGGCAAGAAGGTTCAGCGGAGAAGCAGTTCGAGGTTGCGGAGCATGGGGTTGACCAAAAAATAGAGAGCGCATCTATTGGTCACAAGTTTGCTTCAGCAGGTGGACTTGCTAGTTGGAGTTCGATGGAAGTTGGAGAGAATAGGCCAAGCAAGCTCAGAAGCTCGAGCTTGGGGGCTGGCTCCAAGTGATTGAACAAAAGGTGAAGAGAAAGTTGAGATGGTCTTATTGATGCAGTTATCTATGGTCCGAGATGGAGTCGGTGGAGTTGGATTGGTTTTGCAAGATCTCATGGTTCTTCATGGGGCGGTGTTTTGTCAAGGTAGAGTTTGTTGAAGTTCGGGTGGAGCTTCATGGTTCTTCCACAAGATGATTTCTCGCCAAGGTAGAGATTGTTGGGATGGCGAGAAATAGGAAAGACTTATTTCCTATTCCTATTCCTATTCTGACTAGATTTTGGACTCCTAATTAGACCTAGATAGGTTACTTGTACACCAAGGGTTTGTCTCTATATGAAGACATGTTATCCTAAGGTTTTGTATAGCTTTGTGACTCGGATCCATCAATAAAAGTTCTCCTTTCTCACCGTGGACGTAGGCATTAGGCCGAACCACGTAATTCTCTTGTTCCGTGTTCTTTGCGCGATCTTGTTCTCTAGTTGCTGAATTCCTAACACCTCCCACACTGGTCGATCCTCCCTTGGGACAGCGGAGCCAGCCTGTGAGGACAAGCATCATCGAACACCCTCCAAGTGCCACCCTCCTTCCCATCCCACCGCACCACCACGTCGAGCCCCATCACCGTATTGGCATGTGGGGCCCTCTTGTCGAGGTCGCACGCTGGCATGATCGGGTACCACTGCGCGTACCAGTCGAACACATCCCGATCTCCACCATCATCATCATCATCATCCCGGCCAGCCTCCACCAGCTCGGTACCTGTCAGGACATGAGCATGGAGGCCTCTTTGAGCGCGCCTTGTGTCTGAAGCAGACGTGAAGTGGGCGGTACTGTACAGAAATGGAAATGGAAATGACGCAGGTGATCCTGTCTGGTCCTGAAACTAGCTGGTGGAGTTGCGACGTGAAGCGGAAAGACAGACAACAGTTTAAGAGCCGTCATCTTTGTCTGGTTGGACTCTTTTTTTTTTCTTTTCTTTCTTTAGAATTAAAGATGATCAACTAAGCTTACAATTCCTCAAGAGATCAAGAGCTTGCTTGTCTGGATTGATTTGGAGAAGGCTGAACTTCAAATGTGCCTACATTTATTTTAATTTCCCAAGATCTTAGAAATTCAAGTTATTTATCACTTGATCAACGAAACTAATTCTCATAACAAATTTGCTCCCGGTTAATTTCCGCGTCTCTCACCACCACTTGAAATAACGTATAAATCACTAATATAAATTAGAGGTGAGCTGACCTAACAAATTTGCCCCCGCTTGTTTCGCGTGCGTCCTCTCTCACATGTTCCCAAATTGTGAAGAATTAGTTGAAACCTCGTGCTCCTGTTTTTTTCTCACGTAATCTCAACATTTGTAATTTGTGTGTTTCATTTCAATTGCTGAGGCCCAATTATGCACACTAGGCTTAGGCCCGTCAATGCCTATTTGGCCTCTTGTAAGCCTGTTGACACATCCTTGGCCTCTGCCAAGGAAATCGGAGCAGAATCAGATACGATGGAAACACTTATAATGAGGTTTCAGTTATGATTTGATGATATATCTAGGAGTTCGTAGTCTCCGGTCTCTTCAAAACTGTACTAAAAAAGAGTGTCGTCGATAGCACCACGAAAATAAAGACATTTTCCGACCCAGATTATATAATAATAATAATAATGTCTATTTCACCCCAAATAACCGCGCCTAGGCACAGAAATTTAGAGGTAAATTAAAACTTACAGCCTTGAAAATAACACTTAAAATATGATTAAGAACCCGTGGACAAAAAAAGGAAGACTAAACGACATCCCAGAGACAAACCAACTTTGTATGCTATGGTATGGCCGAAAAAAGAAGCTAGTATTTCATTTTGGGAGATGGGTTGAAACTCCCACTCTTCTTCTCTTTTTTTGTACAAATCCAATCTTAACAACCTAGAAGAATGATTAAGGTACCGACACCACTGCAAATGATGATGCTAAGACAAGATCGTCAACAGAAACAGCAGAAAAGAATTCCTACGTTATCTTCTCCATTCATAGAGAAAAAGAATGAATCAATTTGAAGCTAATCCTAAAAAGTTGGCAAATGATGGTATCGTATCATTCAGCCAGCAGTGGGTGTCTCGGGTGCTACCGCCTCTGCGCAGAATGCAGATGGCGTGGAGCACCTACGGCTTGATTCGGAGGTCCGTCTGGGCGACAAGTTCACCTGCTCGAGAGCTCGGAACTGGAGCTCCGTCGGGTAATCCCTCACGCACCCGATCCTTGGCCCCGCACCCGTTGTCCACTTGCACGACAGCTGCTTTCCCAACTGGAAGGACTTGTTCATCTTCTTTGAACTGATCCTATGGAGGATTGCTTCCTGTGGAACAATTTCTTTCCCTTCGCCTTCTTCTGACTCGTAGCCATCAGCCGGAGCCTGCATGGTAACATCATCCGCATCCGGGCCGTCGATCGGGTTGCTCTCAACCGATTCGTCATCTATCCTTGGTACTTCAAGCCTCTGCAATAAACTGCTCTCAACCATTGCAGTAGTGGTATTCGGATCCGTCTCTTCCTCTACATGATGAATTCCAATATCGTCTCCGATCATTTGACTGACAGTCTGGTCCAAGTCCTCCTCGGATGAGTGGCTCCTGACATGCTTGCTGCCTCTACAACCAGAGAGTGAAATTTCATCCTCGTCTGTCGGGCTCGTCTGCAATTCAACAAGATGGAGAACTCCGTTCAGCGAGAAATTCCTACCGATGCATTACCGGCATCTTAACCAACAAAGAACATGAGGATCTAAATGTCTTCAGTTCGTACCTTCACATCGGCGAGATCCACGTTGTTTTCCCTTAAGAAGGAAAGGAAGTCGACAAAATTTTCTTCGGTCGGGCGATAATGACCACTGTGTCGCCAAACAGCCTGCAGAATGCAACAAGATCACACGTTAGAGATCGGCTCGGTCGAATAACGAAGAACAAGCACCCGATGCCATACCTTAAGAGTGCCGCTTTCAACAATGACTCTTCCGGCAGCAACGGTGACCCCTCCAGACAAAAAGCTAGAATGCTGGAATCTGCCTTTCTTCTTCTTCCCGACATACAGGGCCTTGGAGGTGCTGAGCACGAATATCCACTTGGCATCTTCGGTGGTGTGGAGGAGCTCCCCCGACAGCTTATAAATGAGCTTGCCATCCTCCACGACTACTTCATAGGCCATCCTTTCGATCTGTTGCATAAACTAACCGTCAGCACGATAACATACGAGATAGGATCGACGGATGAGATGCTCACCGGACCAAGGTACTTGATGCATTGCTGTTGAAGTATCGGCCGGGGGCTCCTTTCAAGGTTTACTTCCTTGCCTTCTCCTATATCCAACCTGGACATTCATTTCATATCAGGCATGTGTAAGTTCAGATCTAAGGCATACCTTCACCAACCGAAATAATAATTGTGGAGTGACGAGAACTTACCAGTAGAAGAAGGGCTCCCTGCTTTTGGTATGAAGCCATTGAACATAATAGAAGCGTAAATTATGCCCGTACCGGTGCCTTGGATCAATCTGTTACATGGAGAGACGAAGAGCGAAAGTGGATCAGTACAACTAAATAAGGAGAACAAAAAAACAGCAGCCAACAACTTGGATCGATTTTAGTTCCTGCAATAAACTTACCGCTTCGAGCCAGTGTTGCAAAGCGAGTTTTTGGGCTTTGCCATTCTTAGATAACCCTTTCCCCACCTTGGCAGCCCTTGTTCTTGCTCTTGACCAGCGCGACATGGCAGATTCATGCTTCTCGATATCGAAAAATGAAATGGAGCTACGTCTGAGTTCAGCAAAATCCAAAAGCTTCCACCTGCATTCGATCGAAACATTTGCGTACAAGTTAGAACATGCTGATATATTAAGCCAAATGCATAGGCATACGACATAAGCATTCGCACTTACCAGCTCTGTTCGATAAGCACCGCACAATCCGCGAGCTTTCTCCTCGTCCGGAAGCTCTTATACACTTTCTGCAGCTTGATTGCAGCCTCATGCCTTGGATGGTTGGGATCTAGAACAGCCAAAATATCCTCTCTTGGAGATTGGCACATTTCTAGTCCGTTACGATCAGGAGACTGCAAAGATGTATCATCCTTTGCTTTCTCCGAGGGGGCCGGAGAGATCATCAACCCTTCCAATTCACTAGACGTGACACTAACAGATCTTTCTACAACCATCTCCCCGGAACCACAGGACTTCGATATCAAAGGCTCGAAATCTCGGCTGCTAAAACTGACAGATCGTAGAGGCGTTGTAGCATTGTCATCAACCCCGAAGCTAATAGATTTCACGACGACGGATTCGATGGCGCTGTCCACGTCACTGCACTCAGCTAGCGGGCACGAATAGAGCACTCCCATTCGACAGGAAGATGTCTGCAAACCCACCCAGTTTCCTGGTCCGGAATTCCTGTTCCAATGCACACATTAAGCTGATCAGCTTCCGACCTATATATACGAAATTGATTTCCCTGGGAATTTTTTATTTAAGGAAGGTGTTCCTATTTCTGATCAAACTTCATAAGCCAGAGATGCATTCAAACAACACATTCAACCCATTTCAACAGAGAACTAAGAAACTCTACAGATAATCATATAATGGGTGGGATAAAACCATCAGAAGAAATACCATGGTGAAAGATTGTACCTTTTGGATATAAGAGTTGAGACCCAACAAAGATTTTTAGGCCTCCCCTGTTTTTCCTCTGTTTTAAGACAAGGTTTGAGCTTGTCAAAGGCTTTGGGTTTGGTTGGCTCTCTTCTCTTCTGTTTACCTAGTCAGTTCTAGTAGTAGTAGTAGTAGTATTGGATGTGTGCTGTAAGATGTATGCATATATATAAGCAGACATGGAAAGTGAAAGTCTTTGTGTGTTTGGGTTGGGAGTGTTATCTTTTTCAAACCACGTGGACAGGGGACATGGAGACTATTCTTATTGTCATTGGTACGAAGAGGAGGAGGCTTCCTCGTTAACAATACCCAATTTGAAAAGGTCATGTTCACAACAAAACAAAACAAAACAATTAATAGGTAATAATGGAAATATTTTTTAGGGGCTCTTTTGCTTTCGGTTGATTTATGAAGTACGACTATTTTGTTATAATATGAATTTAGTATTGGATATGTAAATGATTTCCAAAAATTAGAGTGTGCTGTTTTTTCTTTACATTTTTTCAGAAAAAGTATTTGATATTCGACTAATTTAAGTTTAACTACCATCCCTAGTCAATATAACAACTTTTAACCATATTAAAAAAATTGAACCTTCAACTAATTTTATTTTCGAAAGTACTTATTATCTAAACGTTTATTTACTTATTCAAAAATATTTTTGAATTGTATCAAAATGCTCTTATATCCCAAATACGCGTACAACAACCGATGTATAGCAAAAAATGATATTATGACAAATCCATTACACCAAATTGTTTGTCGTCCTTCACATCGAAAATTCAATGTTGGGACTTGGGACACCGAAATTGAATTATGGGCCATTTGTAGGAAATGCTATGCTATGCTCCACGACAATTAATGATACCGGTTAGGAAGCTGCGATTTTAATTATAAAAAAAAGTTCATTAATCAAAATTCCATTAGTCACATATACTAAATTATAATTGTGACGGGACCTATTTATGCAAAAATTTCCTGGAAATTTTTATTTAGGGAAGGTTCCTGTTTCTGATAATTAGAAGTTTTTTGGTGATATTCTGATAATTAGAAGTCACGGGACCGGTTCTAGTCCAAATAATTGGTTTGGAGTCATCTGCGTCGAGACTAACCGATATTATGCTATTAAAATTTAATTAAAATTGTAAATTCAGAAAATCCAACGACGTTAAAGTTTGTCTGGCCAGTGATGATAAAAATAAAAACTCGTTTTTCCACGGAGACTCGTTCGCGGTCATGGCATATGTCATCGACTGTTCGCTGATCTCCGATCCAAGTAAATTGCAACGTACCTTGACTCGCAAGCTTCTAAATTTTACCTCAAACTTTAGTTCCATTCAAGGTCAACCCCATGCGTCCGTCGACCTTTTCCGGGACAAGATCAATTCATCGGTTACCTGATTTTACGCTACATATGGCAACATGGAACACGAGAGAGATGAATTAATATATCATTTCTTCAATGTGCGAAAGATCTAGTTTGATTTATGATACACGATGTCATATTAAGATGAGAGATTAATTAATTCTAGATTATGAAAATTTTACATGTTCATGATTTTAAGAATTTACATAAGATATAAAAATTCTAAAATAATATATGACCAGAATAATTTGTGCCCACGGTGTATAGGAGTATGTAGTTATCATGTTTAGGAATGTAATCTAATCAGATAAGTCATACATGTAAAGTCCTATACGGACGTGTCCTCTTGTATTAGGGTTAGAGTTATGTTGTACAACTCTATATAAACCCATCGATGTTTACTGGAAGCCCTAAGCGGCATTACCCCACAAATCGGATTCCTTGTTATTCTATATGGTATCAAAGCCATAAAACTTGGATCCTCCATAAAAATATACAATCTTCTCAGCTGCACCAATAACACGTCCGTAAAAATATGACCGAATCAAGTGCCATGAGTTCTGGACGATTTCCCAATCCTGGATCGATGGTTGGTAGTATGGATGCTATGTCTCCTTACTACATCCACCCCTCTGATAACCCGTGTCAGCTTCATGTCATTGATCGGCTTAGCGAAGTTAATTACGGAGAGTGGGTTAATGATATGAGCACTGTGCTTTATGCCAAGAATAAATTTAGTTTTGTTGACGGAACGATTGCCAAGCCAGACGCCGCATCCAATGAGCTGCCATATTGGATTCGGGCTGATGCTATGGTTCGAGGATGGCTTAAGACAGCCATGGAAAAGGATGTTCGCAGCAGCGTGCATTGCGCATGAACGGCCCATGATATCTGGACCGATATCGCCGAAAGATTCGGCAAAGGAAGTGCCCCACGAGCATACGAACTCAGCCGTGCTATCACAACTCTTCGTCAGGAGAAGCTTTCTGTTTCGGCTTATTACACCAAGCTGAAGAGTCTCTGGGATGAGGTAAACGATATTTCGCCGTTGCCAATTTGCTCATGCACTGGTTGCACTTGTGGACTGAGAAAGCAGGTTATGGACATGAGGGCAAAGGAGCATCTTTATGACTTCCTCGTGGGACTTGACGACTCTTTTGCCACGATCAAAACTCAGATCTTGAGTAGCCAGCCAATCCCGAGCATTGGTATTGCTTACCATCTCGTTTCTGAAGACGAACAACAGAGGAACATCACCGCATCACGACGGCCTGTTGTGGAATCGGCTGCCTTTCAAAGTCGAGTGCAAGATTCATCAAGAGGTGATGTGCGAACCAGCAATCGCCCCAAGTGCTCCCATTGTGGAAAGACAGGTCACCTCGAAGCCACTTGCTTCGAGATTGTCGGATATCCTCTGGGATGGAGGAAACCTTCCTGCTCGACGACAGGCCACAATTCGGGCAGGTCTCAACGTGAGCCTCAGCGTGAGTTCGGCTCGCGTCCAAAGGCTGCTCATGTTAGCCAGGATGAAGGCACAAGTTCTATTTTAACTCAGGACCAGATCACAACCTTGTTACGTTAATTAGCAACAAAATTTGAATCTGATCATGTTGCGACGTCTTCCATGCCAGATCCTAGTGCCAACATGGCTAGTAAGGATATCGATATGGCTGGTAAGGAACTCCATTCATACTCTTGGATAATAGACTCTGGCGCGATAGATCATATCACGTGTAACCAGAATCTTTTGTCCAATGAATCTCGTAATATTACTCACCCTCCAGTGAGAATACCCAATGGCACTGAAGTCCCAGTTGTTGGCATCGGGATGGCTAAGCTTAATACTCATGTTTCCTTACACAATATTCTTCACATACCAGCGTTCAAATGCAATTTGCTGTCTGTACAGAAATTGACAAGAGATTTGAATTGTGCAATAACATTCTACACTGATTCTTGTGTCATTCAGGACTCAACTTCGAGGAACCTGATTGGAGTGGGTAGACAGCGAGATGGTCTCTACTTCTTTGAGGATGTGCGGGGAGGGGCAGCAAATTCAGCATCGATTGATTTTCGAGCATGGCATCGTCGTCTCGGGCACATTTCCAATGAGAAAATGAGGCACATTCCTTATTTCAAGAGCTTAGTTTTCCCTACGGCTAGTACTCAATGCGACTCATGTTTATGGGCCAAGCACACTAGATTGTCTTTTCCTACAAGTTTTATCAAGACTACTAAGTGTTTTGAATTGATCCATTGTGATATTTGGGGTCCACATCGGATTTCATCTTCTAGTGGTGCACGTTATTTCTTAACAATTGTTGATGATTTTAGCCGTGAGATCTAGACTTTTCTCATAAAATTCAAGTCGGAAGTATCTCGATACTTGATCATGTTTTGTAATATGGTCGAGAAGCAATTTGATACGGGAGTGAAGAATATCCGCGCAGATAATGGGTTAGAATTCTCTTCCCATGAGATGCGCCAATACTATGAGGATCATGGCATCCTCCTACAGACGAGTTGCGCTTACACTCCTCAACAAAATGGAGTTGTCGAGCGAAAACATCGTCATATCCTTGAAGTTGCAAGGGCATTGCGTTTTCAAGCAAATCTTCCCATGCGGTTCTGGGGTGAGTGTATCTTGACAGCAACTTATCTGATCAATCGCTCTCCATCTCGGGCGATAGAAAATCAAACACCGTATGAAGTAATTTTTCACAAGCCAGCCTCTTATGCTCACTTGCGTGTGTTCGTGTGTCTTGCCTATGTTCATAATCATGTTCGTAGTGACAAAATTGATGACCGCAGCCATCCATGTATCTTCCTTGGATACCCGTTTCATCAAAAAGGATACCGGGTTTATGACCTCAGAACCAGAAAATTTGTTGTGTCACGGGATGTGACTTTCATTGAAGATATTTTCCCTTATCGAGCTCATCATAGTACCATGGAATTACCACCCTCTGGACATCCTTTGTTCGACCCGACTTCTGTGGCCGTTCCTGAGGATGTCTTAACTCCGATTGCACCTGCACCTGCCCCTGCGATGGTGACTGATTCAATACAGCATCCTTCCATCTCCCCAGCAATGGATCGGCCAGATGACCACCCAGTTTTGGTCGAGTCCGCTGGCAATAAAGAGCCTTCAACCGAGCAGATTACTGAACTTATATCTACCCGCCAAAGTTTGCGAGTACGCCAAACTCTGGCACATTTGTCTGAATATCAAGTTCAGCTGCCGCCTTCTCTCTCAGTTATGATCGATTCTCTAGTGCCCATCAGGTCTATCTTACAGCCTTGACAACGCATGATGAACCTCGTACTTCTTACGATGCTGTCAAACTTGATTGTTGGCGACGTGCAATGCAACAAGAAGTAGCAGCTCTGGAGTCTAATGGCACATGGACCCTTGTCCATCTACCTCCTGGCAAACACGCTGTCGATTCTAAATGGGTTTACAAGCTCAAATTCAAACCGGATGGTACGATCGACCGTTACAAAGCCAAGTTGGT
This sequence comes from Hypericum androsaemum, assembly GCA_963995505.1. Classification (NCBI taxonomy): domain Eukaryota; kingdom Viridiplantae; phylum Streptophyta; class Magnoliopsida; order Malpighiales; family Hypericaceae; genus Hypericum; species Hypericum androsaemum. Next base: position 231,379 of record OZ023199.1, read on the forward strand.
GGCCCGTGGATTCAAACAGATAGAAGGAATTGATTATCATGAGACCTTCGCCCCCGTAGCTAAGGTGGTTTCTGTTCGCTGCTTACTGGCTCTTGCAGTCAAACGCCAATGGATTGTTCATCAACTGGATGTTGACAATGCCTTTTTGCACGGCGATCTCATTGAAGAGGTTTATATGAAGGTGCCTCAAGGTTTTTCCACACCTGGCGATTCTCGGGTCTGCCGACTCAAGAAGTCCTTATATGGGTTGAAGCAGGCTTCTCGTACCTGGTACCACAAGCTCACAACATCACTAATAGGCATGGGTTTTTCACGATCTTATGCAGATCACGCCATGTTCCTTTTTCGGCAGCACTCTCTCGTGCTCATTTTACTCGTCTACGTTGACGATATCATATTGGTCGGCAATCACATTCCTATGCTTCAGCTCACGAAGCGTCGACTGCATGATCTTTTTGGCATCAAAGATTTGGGAGTCTTAAAGTATTTTCTCGGCATTGAGGCTGCCACCACCTCTGCGGGCTTGGTTCTTAGTTAACGAAAATATACTCTGGACATCTTGCAGGAATGTGGGCAACATGATTCCCGTCCGTGTCATTTTCCGATTGAACAAAACCACCGCCTCAAGACAGGCACTGATGTTGTCGATAATTCTGCCAGATATCGTCGACTAGTAGGTCATCTTATGTATCTCATGGTCACACGGCTTGATATTGTGTATGCTGTCAATATTCTAAGTCAGTTCGTGAGCAACCCCAGTGCCACTCATGTCCAAGCCGTTGATCGTGTTTTACGGTACTTGAAGACCACACCAGGTCAGGAGATTTTGCTCAACAACTCTGATAACTTGGATCTTTTTGCTTATTGTGATGCTGACTGGGGGGTTGCCCGATGACACGGCGATCCCGAACTGGCTATTTTATCTCACTCGGCGGGTCCCCTATTTCTTGGCGAACTAAAAAGCAGGTCGTTGTGGCCCGTTCATCTGCTAAAGCGGAGTACCGTGCCATGGCAGATATAGTTAGTGAGGTCATTTGGCTTCGCTGGTTATTCAGGTACTTAGGCCTTCCCATTTCTCGGCCTACCCCATTGCTATGTGACAACCAGTCGGCCCTCCATATTGCCATGAATCCCGTCTATCATGAGTGCACCAAGCACGTTGAAATGGACTGTTATTTTGTCCGTGAGCGTGTCCAGTCGCATGAGATTGCACCTACAAAAGTTCCTACTGCACACCAATTGGCGGATTTGTTCACTAAAGCTCTTGGCCAAGATCGGTTTCAAGCTCTTGTTCGCAAGTTGGGTGTCGTAAATCTCCACGCTCCAACTTGAGGGGGGCGTATAGGAGTATGTAGTTATCCTGTTTAGGAATGTAATCTAATCAGATAAGTCATACATGTAAAGTCCTATACGGACGTGTCCTCTTGTATTAGGGTTAGAGTTATGTTGTACAACTCTATATAAACCCATCGATGTTTACTGGAAGCCCTAAGCGGCATTACACCACAAATCTGATTCCTTGTTATTCTATACGTTGCATGTTTAATTAACATTCTTCTTAACTGTATAGAGACTTATGGTTTTACTAAATTATTTTTTCTCAATCATTTTGAGTTTAGAATTTGTAATTTCGAAAAATTAGTATAATAATATTTTTATATAAATTTATAGACTCATTAATATCAATAAATAAATATTTTCCTGATTTTATAAATATAACGATAACTATTTAACAAAATACGAATAAGTGTTTGTTATTCTATCCGAATAAATAGTAGACCGCGTCTCATATTTGATCATATTGGATTCTCAATTCATTACACCTCGAGACGAATACTAATTAATAGCGTACACACTGCACGTGTTTTCAAACGCGTATAGCATAGACAGTGATAGACACTGATTTGCCGATAGACAAAATATCAAACTAAACACTTCATTTTTTTCATTAAAGATTTGAATTTTTTTATTTTTATGAATAAAATATATTATTAAGAGAAATACAATACTATAAATGTAAGAAAAATAACCAAAGTATTTAAAATATCCCACGTTAGAGAGAGAAAAGGCACAATGTGTACGTAATTTTATACGTAGTTGTAAGCGTGTATGAGTTGGAAAGTTTTGTACAATAAAGGTGCGAAATAAATATTTTTTGTTTGGAACGAGCTTTTAGTTTGGATCTTTATTATCAATTTCTTTGGATCTTAGCCGCGAACGATTAATCAATTCTAGATGTACGTCCCATTATATTTTTAATTCCGTGCAATTAAAACTTAAAAGGGTGTAAAAACTTATTATATATATAAATATTATATGAAAAATCAGTAATTAAGTTGAGAATCGCGTGCCTCGATTCATGTCAAAAGATACGCGCCAATTAAGTAACAAGGTACGCTTCTAACACGTAGTAGTCTCTAGTGCCTAAGCCCCTATAATACGAAAAATAAATATCTGCCAACGCATTATCGAAAAACTCGACGTGTAATTTAATGAGGAAGATCTTGGCTCGGTGTTTGTGACCTGCAAAAAATTAAAGGAAAAATTATGCTCAGGTCCGTGTAGTTTGACATCCCTCCCTCAGGGGTCCCTGTAGTTTGGCATCTCTCCCTCTGGGGTCCCTGTATTTTCGAAATCGTTCCTGACGTCTTCGAAGTTTAGTTTTAGAGACTCTCGGGTCCCTAACGGCTCTTTTTTCATTTTTGGTCATAAAAATGACCAAAATACCCTTAAACAAAAAATAAAAAATTTACCTTCTCCAACCTTTGAACAAAAATACCAAAAATCAAAAACCAACAAAAAAATAAGATAAAACTAACCAAAATCAAGAACACAACCAAGAATATTAAGAAAAAAAATTGAGACAAGAATGAGGACGAGCACGCTCGAGTGCAGGAAGGGGGGGGAGCAGACGAGACGAGGTCGAACTGGTGGGCGCCTTCGGTGGTTGTCCCCCACCACGGGCTTCACTGGCATTCAAATTTGACACATTGATGTCGATGGCCTCCTGTACCATCACGGTCGTCGTCGAATTGGGTTCGTCCTTCTGGGACTCGCCAGTGGCCTTGGAGCTTCATCGTTAGTTTCGCTAGTGGCTTGGAGCTTCATCCTCAAATTCTGTCCGAATGTCGAATCATAATTGAGGAGGAAAATCCCCAATCATGAAAATTAGGGTTCATCCCCAATTTTGGGGATTTTTGGTGACAAGCATGATTTTGAGGCTCTCCGCAGCATTGAAGAAGAGGAGGAAGGGGAGATACGAGATGGTGACTTTTTGGTAGAGGAAGATCGTTCCTCTGTAGCTCGACATAAAGATGATGGAATGTCTATTTTGGTTGCTACAAGAAATGAGCTCACTGTTGGGTCAAGCTTAGTGGATTTATCTTTGGTTCCTGCCAAATCACCTACCAAGGAGCTTAATATTAATTTTAGGCGCACTAAAAAGGCTGTCCATGTTTCACCTTCAATTAATCATGTTGGGACCGATTCTGTTGTACATGGGAGCAATTCCGATTTTGAGGTTATCGAGATGGGAAAAGAGCAATTCTCGGGTCCCAATCGTTCCAGTTTTTAAATTTTGATATGCATTTTTTTCTTAATATTCTTGGTTGTGTTCTTGATTTTGATTAGTTTGATCTTGTTTTTGGGTTGGTTTTTGGTGGTTGGTATTTTTGTTCAAAAGTTGGAGAAGGTGAATTTTTTTATTTTTTATTTCAGGGTATTTTGGTCATTTCTATGACCAAAAATAAAAAAAAAGCCGTCAGGGACCCGAGAGTTTCTAAAACCAAACTTCAGGGACGTCAGGAAGGATTTCAGAAATGCAGGGACCCGAGAGGTAGGGACGTCAAACTACAGGGACCTGAGCATAATTTTTCCAAAATTAAAAATCAATGGGAACGCCTGTCATGGAAGCTCTAGACCCTCCTAATTAAAATTTTAAAACCTCGTCCCACCAATATGCTTTTGGCTATTCTGATTAGTAGTTCTTCTCGAACCTGCCGCTGCCCGTCAAAATTATAATTAATTTTTACTCTTGCATCTATATATCCCTTCTATATGTAATAGTAATTTATTGGAAAGAGTACATTTTAGTATATATGTTTGGGCAACTTGTACTCCACTATTATGAGATTTAAAAATTTTCAAGTGACATTCATTTCTCTAATTTACACTTCACTATTTTTATAATTTTTGTACAAAAATATTCCGAAGCACAACTAGAAATGTTGACTAGAAAAATATATGTCAATTGTTTGAAAAAATTTAAATCATAGGGTAGTAGTTTGCATGTCCTGTCAAACTAATTTTTGGTTGATATCGCGTCGTATTTGGGCAGATTAATACCAATTTAAATTGAGTAGTATCTTTGAATTACGTCAAAATTATTCCAACAAAAATTCAATATGGATGTAAATCCAAATTAAGCTAAAACTATTAGATTGCTAATTAATAGAAGTAGCTGTTGATATGTAATAGCTATTTTCTAATGCTAAGTATAAATCGTAAACGATGGTTTTCAAACTATGGTCACGCTAATGCTAATCATAAATAATTACAACTCTTAATTGGCAACTAGGCAGCTAACCTACCTGTATGTATAATGAGGCTTAATTATGCATGAAAAGGTTAGGCTAACTAAAGACAACAATTATTGAGAGATGATAGAAAGTCAACAAAAGGAGATGAGACAGTGAACTGTCATGTACAACTGTCAGTTCAGATCTCCATGCGAGTGTTGGGTCGGCACTTACTTCTCTGTTGGTCTGCTCTGCTCCCATTGATTCATTGAGGGGACGATGGGTACTTTGTACCGTACACTTATTGTTGGAGGGTGGAAACTGCCACGTGGTAAAAGTACATTTGACCACATGGTGCTGTTTGCTTGGTAGTACCTGTAGGAGGAGATACATTTGATATAGTTGGTTGAAAAGTTAAAAATTTTGTATTCATTTATATTATTGGAAGAGTCATCTTTTAAAATAAATTTTGATATTGCTCGATTGTGAATATTATGTTTTAGAAAAAATTATACCCAACCTCCCCTCCTACTCTTCCACATTTCGTTATTCATTAAAATTTGGTAAGATAATTTTAGTTTTGTCCTCGGATTTATATTTTCTTCAGACAGCTGAGTATTTGTGTACTAAATAGTTTAGAATGAAACGAAAATAACGAAAAATTTTGGTATTTAAAATTGGACATATATGTAATACTTGGTGGGTGTGACGTCGTAACTAATTGATTATGTATTAATTAAAATGTAACAGGCCAGAGCCAGACATAAAAAATGATTTAGTCATAATTCGTTATTTGCACTCGCCAATAATGCTTGTCTTGGTGGACCAATGGAACCAAACCAGCCAGTCGCTTCTCCTACCAGCCGGGACTTCCCGTTAGCCACGCCATTAATAAATATGCAAGTTCCAGAAAAAAAATGTGAGTGTAGCCCATCAATTCGCAACGAGATTGCTGCATTTTTCATTTACACAAACTTTTGTAATCTAACCCGAATAAAATTTGAATTAGTAAACCCGACACTTCATGTTAGGTTAAAAGAAACCCACGTTCAGTACCTTTTTTCCAATCATTGGTGCATACAAAGATCCCATGATCCTGCATCCCCCCCGCAGGATCCACATCTAGATCTTCCGATGCCTATGGGTTAATTACATGCATGAATCATCCAATAATGATGGATCAGATCGTCCGGACAGCTCAATGGATACTTGTATTATTACCTTGAAAATGAGCATTGTCTCCAAGATTCTACCATTTCTAGAGACAACAAGAATTTTATGTTTGGCTCAAATGCATTCGTTAGATCATGCGCCAACATGAAGCTTATTGTAATGCATGGTATTAATAGTTTGTTACTTAATTACGGTTGCATCCAATGCATGCACCTCTTGTCCTTGGCAAAGGAAAAACCCAAAATGATCATTTAAAGTAAAATTTAAGATAATGAGTTTATTGATTTCTATTCATATAAACAAAACCCGCTGACTTTTTTTAGAAGCAAAATTTTATACATTGTTATACTCGCAAAAATAGAACCGGACTTACATCAATTCATATATCTTTTGTATTATTCATACAAATACTCTTTGGAAAGCCATCAATACATTAGTAATCTCCGTAAAACATTAGCCATCAATAATTCTATTTGCGAATTTTGAAATCATTCTTAAAAAATGCAATGCAAGTCATTTGTCATTCTATATAAAGTCTCAATGACAATTAAGGTGACTGTTTGAAGATAAATTATTAGTATTTTTTTGTTGAAAAAATCGTCAAATACGTAAATTAATTGATCTTAGATTGTGGTAATCTAATTGGAAGATTTCAAGTTTGAACTCTAATAATGCAGTTAAAATTTAATAAAATTTAGTTTTTTCTGTAGTATTTCGGATTTGAATTCGAATTTAAAGTTAGGATGTATACCAAAACCGCCAAAAAGAACAGGAAGGTATGACCACGGATGTATGTATTTTGCACTTTACAATTACAACAGTAGTGTCTGATGCCGGTGACACTCACCCACCACCAATAAGTCAGGAAACGCGTTGGACGACAGGGTAAAGGGAACGCGCGAAAGTGAATTAAAACCCCGGCACCGACCACAGGTCATCGACTTGTCCGTACTCTGCTTTGGATCAAAATGTCAACACTAAGACTAGACTAGTTTATTGCCAAATCTTATTGATTTTATTTTTTTAGAATCTCTGGATCACGTTGACGTTTGCTGGATCTTTGTATGCCTAATTATTCTCTCTTATCTCTTTGAGCCCCCAATAGTTTGATCTGATTAGGAAGCCAAATCATACTTAATATATTTATCGAATTAATTCGACTACGTATGTACATGTACAAAGGCCAACATTGTTGGCTATACACTATTTTGTGGGTAAGTAAATACACTTTATTAAATCTGTTATAGCTGATGTCTCACAAAAAATTATATTATCCCAAAATTCATTAGGAAAACCCAATTACTCATATCATGGCATATACACCATGTGTAAAGCTCGTAAAACTTTGACATGATGAACTTTTCAACACAAATTGTGGTTATTTCTTTTCTCTACCATCGTTTTCTCCAATTTGAGTTTTGCAATGGTAGAATTTTTAGTGAGCCATCGACTCTAACCCTCGTACGACTATATGAGGGGAGTCAACACTCGGGTAGGAGATTTGGGGATCTTTGATGTATTTTCTATGTAATTAAATTACTTAATAATAATAAAGAAATCACTTATACAAAAACACAGTGTGGTTATGAAACACATTTTAGTTACTAAATAATATATAACTATATTAGTCTAGGTTATGTGAAATAAATCTAGCAAAAATATACGAAAGTACAACTTTAGTATTTTTGTGACCGTAAATATTTTGAGATCTATCCATTGACTGGTAACCATGAGCAACGATTAAAGCCTACGTCAAGTCCAAAGATTTCAAATTTCCAAGGTCAACATGAGCAACTAAGAGTACCCACATCAGCAATCAATCCAATCCAGGTCACGGAATAAATTATTAATTTCTCTCTCTTCCATACCCAATTCCTACTCAATCCAATCCACTTACATATTTTCTACTCACGTCAGCAACCCAGTCCACAAGATAAACAATTAATTTCTCTCTCATCCACATATTATCTACTCTGATTTGTTTAGATTAAAATTATATATTACGAAAATAATTATATTTTTAATAACACGATTAAATATTGTGATTAAGTCATAAAATTACAAAAGTAAAAATTGGAATACTAAATTAGATAAAAATAATTTAAGGTAGAAATGATAAATTACAAATATGAAATTTTCATATTACAAATACAGAAATTTCAAATTACATAATTAATTATCGTTTCCAAACTTTTGCCAAATATGCTCAATTAAAAAACTTTTGCATAATTAATAGAGACAATTTATAAGAAAAGATTATGTAGTGAAAGAAGAGAGAATTTTAGATGGTATATGAAAATATGTTAACATTGGACTCTATTTATAGAGATACAAAATTAAATTATTTTTAAATTTATTGCTAAAGATAAGCTAACCACAAAAATCTTATCCGAATAAATCTATTTTTACGAATAATATTATGCCAAGTGGAAATAACTAGATAGTTAGATAAATAAATTAAAAAAAATTGCACCCAATCCGCTCGGGAGCGGGATTGGCTGCCCAATCCGCTCGGCCGAGCGGAAATCAATAAACAACCTTTTTTTTAAAATTCATTAAATATTGGCCGAGCGCTCGGCTCGGCCACTGATGTACGTGGTCTAAGAAAAGAAGCACATAATTTAATGGATAATTAAATTAATAGTTCAAATATATTGCAGAGTAAGTATGCGCTTACGTAATCACGGTGCCAAATGGGCCCACAAAAAGTTCAGTCATATTCAAATGTAAAGATCTGTATGTGGCCCACGGCGGCAACTCCCAGGGGGCCCGCCAAAAGTAAAGGCGATTCGTCCAAGAGCGGGCCCACTACACTTGTTGACGTTGCATTATTTTTGTTATACTATTATGACACTTTTGAAATGTATTAAACTTACTTAGAGTATGTCTCGAGATCTTTTAATTAAGATAAAATACGCTCCCGTTAGTCTAAGTAAGTTGCATTACTTACGCTTCAAGAGAGAACCATTTTGCTAAATTAGGTCCTTGCTGTGTTATCCATTTTACCCAGAGGTCGGTGTTACTTTGCTGTGCAATGGGCTACACCATTAGCCCACATTCGCTGGTCTCCGTCGGTGGTGCGGTGGGCTTCGTTACCTAGTTGAATTAGATCGGTGATCGTTACAATCACCGTCCGTTGATTCTTATTTACGGATATCTTTCATAGTATAATAGTATATTTTCTATTCGTAAAATTTTAATCTGAATATTTAAAAAAAAATTAAAGTATCGAAGAACTAACTCTTGTGTACTCTATCTTTAACTTTTAAGACTTCAAGATATTGAAACGCGAAGTAGCAATTAGACATGTACTAACGGCAAGATCATGGGTTGGTAAGAAAAAAGCGTTCAACTAGTTGCCCCATTATTTGTCCACCAGTTTTAAAAGAACATAGTTCCAAAAAAAATCCGGCATGTTTAACAAAATAACTATACGCGCTACCAATTGTTTAGATATTTCTGTTCGTTATCGGTTAACTAGTCGTCGAAATTATTCTAAGATTCTATATAATGGTGCATGAGGTTTCTCGGTAATTAATTTACCATACCAAACAAATACAGCTGGACAGGATATCCCAATTTTCAATTGGGACCAAAAAATACGGAAAAATGTCAACGATGTGACAAAATTTCCCTCTACCGCGTTATCCCATAAGTTTCCCATTTTTTACTTTTTGAAATCGTCAACCTCCTTGCCTAGAACTTTTCGAAGAATAACTTGTCAAGCAAGATACCCATTAATAAACTAAGAATACACACCTAGTCAATCAAGAAATTTCTTAGTCAATTGGACAAAATGCGAGATTTGTTTTTGGAGAAACGGTGCAAGCTATTACATTTAGTCCTTGACAAGCCGATGGCAACATGCACGCCATTTTTTAAACATGAAATCAAAATCGAGCATGGTAATTCTCCCAATATTTTTTTCATTTGTAAGACTTAAATTTCTAGACTTATTCGAATTAAATCTTTTACAATTAATCAACTACCATTACCTTTCACCAAATCTTAGACATAGTTGCATCAGAATTCGATAATAAAATATATATTATTTCTAATAGTATATTTCGGTTCAAACTAAATTAATCAAGGAATTGAAAATACGGATGTAGGAAGACGTCCGAAAAAAAAAACTAGGTGGCATGATGAGGTAGGAGGTGTCACATGACATCCAATAAGGCTGTCGATATTGGGCTCTTTTGGTGAAGTTTAATACTACTACTTAAAGTTGGTCCTTACCTACTAAGCAACTGGCATCCATAATGTGTAACCACCAATTATGTATTTTTATTCAAAACCAAAACTGGCCAATATCACAAATATAATAATTCTTGCCGTGTTGCAATATGCTCGATCAAAATTAAAGTAGCTAATAAGGATTAATGGCCCAGTTGAAATGGGCCCAAAGCCCAAGAACCACTATACGTTTGGAGAAGCAAGATCCAAATTTGGCGAAGCGGAGGCCTTCTCTTCGGTTTCTTGGTTCCCACATCGGAATTGGCAGGAACGGAGGCCCTTGAGAGACATATAAATAATTGGCGATCCTTCCCATTACACTCACGCAGCCATGCGGTAAGCACATAGCGAACTATTCTTTCGCCTTTTACTAAAGAATACCGTGCGCTTGCCGCTAATAGTGGCATACGCCCATTTTTGGAGGGTACCTATCCTTCGGGTTGGGCCCACACAATCCAAGTCTAAATATTTATTAACAGGTAATACATAATGATATTGCTTCGGTTAGTAAATTTAGATGTAGTTATTACTGCCCGATTGCCGTTTTTGTCGTTGCAAATGGGACGATCAGGACATCAATTAATAATTCAATCATAAATTACACTGAAATGAACTGAAGTTCAATCATAAATTACTTGCTCTCTATTGAAATGGGACGACAATAAAGAGAAGAGAATTTGCTAAACCCTATAAAAGCCCTCAACATTTAAACCTGTTCGGAAGCAAAACGCTGAAGGGGGATCACAATTCTTCAGAAACGGAAACTACACTTATAGTTTCTCATTTCCTGACAGAGACAATCTTAGGCAAAGTGGGGACCAAAACTGGGGATGTTTCTCAACCGAGTCGGGGCAGGAGCAGAGCCAGAAGCAGGTTGGACAGCAGCAAGTTGATCGGAGCAGCGTCGAGGCAAGATCTCCCTGGTATCTGGGAACCTGCCGGGGACATTGCCCCCGATGGAGCGAAGGACCCGCGCGAGCTTGAATTCGAGCTGTTTTTTCACATATGCAATGATTCAGTTGAAGAATCGAAAACAGAAATCATGTGTTTTTTTTATATATTGTAAAGCACATTTTGAGATCCCTTACCTTCCTGTGAAGATGCATGATCCATGACCTGCACGAAGACACACCGGAACGAAGTCAATACTTCTATAAGCAGAGACACGGTAGATCTCCCTGAGTGAGCCATGAAGAAAATTCAAGATACGAGTAAAAACAGCGAGGAAGAGGACTAACTGGGATCTGCCGTGGTCGTTGTAGCAGCGCCATCAAAGTCACATGTCGCGCCAGCTGCACGCTTCTTCTGATAGTAATCATTGAAAGCAAATGAAGCATGGTCGGCAAGCGTATTGGGAAGATAACAAGGCCTGCTTGACTGGATCATGGTGCAGTTAGCTCCTCCTTGCCCACACGCCCAGTCCAGTCCCAATTGCAGCTTAGTTTCGTCTGCATTCTTTCGTGCAATGCAGAACACACCAGATGAGTTCCCAGTGTTTTGGGAACTACTCAAGCTGATCGGGTAAACTGCTGAGCCATTAGTAAAAAACAAGCCCCAGTTCTGCTCCGATACGGGTCCAGGCATATCGTCTTCATTGAACAACTCATAGATGTATGTGTTAATAGGTATTGCTGGCTGACTAGGAGGACCAGAGTCGTTAAGAACTCGGTGGATTAAATTGTTAGCGAAGGTCTCGGCGTTGTCAGCAGTTGCATCAGGCTCACCAGAACCACCGAGCGAGGGCCATCCAGTTTCTGAGACGACAACAGGAATCCCCGACATGTTGAATGCTTGTATCGAATAATAGGCAGCATCGACCATGGCATCAAACATGCTGTCGTAGTGATAAAGAGTGTTTGGATCAACAATCTGTTTGACTGACGAAAGTGGTTGGAAGAGAGCATAATCCAACGGAAAAATCCCGTTTCCGGTTGTGTATCCATAGTACGGGTAGGCATTTAGCATGAAGTAGGAATGCGTGTTCTTCAGAAACTGGAGGAGCTGATAAATTGTAGAGTTTAATGAAGAATTGAAAGCGGCAGTGGATGGAGGGAAAGGTTGGGGAATAAGATCCATGGATTGTGGGGTGGAAACTTTTATCTGAAAGTTGAGATTTGAAGCTACTAGGGCTTTATGAAGATAATTCATGACAAGAACCAGCACCGATGCAGCATTTGGAATCGAGGTAAGAACCTCGCTACCGACTGCAATGGCGGTAATGTTGGTTGCAGGCAAGTACGCAGCCACATTTTTATTAATCCATGCTGCAGCTGTTGAAGGAGACTCCCCTATTCTAAGGAGTTCTACGTTTGTGACACCAACGACAACTTCAATTCCGCTATTGGCTAGAGCTTTTAGCATATGGGAGTCGGCATCATACAGACGTACATGCATGATTTCATTTGCTTGGAGGATGGCAACTATTTCTGAAGGTGATGGAAAGCTGGAAACAGCGGTTCCAATATTTATCCCTATAAAGCCACCTGCAATTCAAGCTTGTCATTCAGCAAGAGGCAAAATGAGGAGGAGCTTACTTAAATCAATCATTTGCATTGTATGCTCGGGAAAAATCAACGCAAGAACAGATTAAATCAATCATCGACCTCTTCTTAAGGTTATGCACGGATTTGGCAGAGCAAGTTTGATAAGTACCTAAAGAACACTTTAACATGCATCCTAGAAGGATGAGAAGACCTCCAAGCCACTTTCCAAGCACCATCCGATCAGCAAACCTGCAATGTGGATCTCTGCTCTGACTTTCACTCCAATGTGGGGCTCCTATGTCAACTGAACGTATGAAACGCGGCGGAACACTAATGAGTAAGCTTAGCTAGCTGCCATGGCAAATTGACCAGAAAAACTTGTCACTTCTAAGTATGCAGAAGAAGAAACGATAAACCACCAGCAAGACCAAGAGCATGGTAGAACAAGCTAGAGTAAAGATAACCATTATGATGTGCAACAACTTTGTTTCAAATGCCGGACAAGGTTCGTATCAGTTGTAAAGACAAAAGGCTATCCGAAACCAAACCAGGAACCGCAGCTTCAAATTTCCTACCATTGCTCAGTTTCAAAGGATGAATAAAAAAGCCACACAAGTTAGGACTCCGCTGAGCTCTCGTCTAAATGTAACAAATTATGGAAACAACAATGCCTATGGGAGACGAATTGAGCATATTGATAGCAATTTTTCACACAACCAAGCGGTGGCAGCACAATCCAAGAATACCGAACAATCTAAATGCCAAGGCAGAGAAGCAAAAGATGCATAATTTGGAGATTCCAGATGTCAAGAGAATGGCCAAACAGCCAGTGAAGTGCCAAATTTTAAAACAGTGGATTCTAAACCAAATGAGCATTTTAAGATGAGAGCAGATGAAATGAGTAGTAGAACCAAAAGAGTAGCCACCTGATCCGGCTTTACCTCCTAGCTATACACACCAAGTAATCGAACCCGCTTTAGGCGCCTCACTCCAGCGAGTTCAGTAACCTCACAAGAAACCCACAGGGAAAAGATAAGCGCCAGAGGAATCTGCAGTACAAAATTTCCTAACATCGCTCAGTTTCTAAGGATGATTAAGGAAGCCAAAAATGCAAGGATCTCGTCCAAATGTAGGAAGTTATAGACACTGCAATGCCTATTGAGAGATAAATTGAGATGAACTCGTCGCATATCCAAGCTGCAACTTACCGCTACAGAAATCCAAGAACACAAAACAATCTGAACAAAAGAAAAGCACAGTAAAAATCATATAAGGCAGAGAGGTACACAATTTGAAGAATCCACAGTCCAAGAGAATGGCCAAACAGCTAAGCAAAGATGCGAAATTTCAAGACAGTGGACCCTAACCAAGTGACCACGTTGATGATAAGAACAAATGAAACAAGGAGAACCAAAAAGGGGAGCGAGCTACTTGATCCAGCTTCACCTCCCTAACAAAACCCACTTTAGTCTCCTCCGTTGAGCTTACAAAACCTCACAAGAGAAAGAGAAAGACTGTACATTTCATCCACACAGCTACCAAAAGAACCCCACTAAAGCAGAGGCATTTCTCTTTTAAACTGAACAGTATTTTTTTTTTAATTTAAGAAAAACACAGATCATGCTGCAATCTAGAGTTGAAGGACAGTACATGTAAGCTTGCACATTGAATAAATAAATCAAACACAAAGACGGCTACTTTCAAGACTAAGTGACATAAATAATTGTTAGGAGGTTACAGAGAGAGAGAGAGAGAGAGAGAGATGAGGAACCTTAAGGAGCAGCTTTTGGGGAAGTGTTTTTGTCCACTTGTCTCCAAAGTTGCAATCTTTAACGGAACAGCCGATCTGGGTTACTCTCACTTGAGCCAAATAGTGGCAAAGTTCCAATCTTTCGGCTTCTTCTTGTCGTTGTCTGAACGAGTATTTGGTAGTTTAACTAAATACTCCAGTACTTGGTATTTGGTAGTTGAATACAGTAAGGAAATCCAAGGGGCCAACAGTACACTTGGAGCTACTTTTGGGTGGAAACCACTAGAAATCCAGACAAATTTAAGTCAGATTAAAATGATTACATTTTGAAATACCTTAACATAATTGTTTAGTTAAACCGAAATAATATTCATTAACAGTTATCCGAATGAACATCGGGAGCTGAGGACAGTAAGAGAATCTAAGTGACCAAAGGTACGTCGAAGTTACTACCTGTGGTTGCTTGTTTTGTCTTATCGGGAAATCCCATGTAAATAGAGATTTAGCGGTGGATATTTTGATATTGGCTCAAATTTAAACATGTCGATTTAGATTCGGTATATATTGAAAATGTGTGGTAATTTTGACGATAAAAGAGAGAGAAGAGGAGCGGAGCTTGCTTTATGACTTGTTTGTTTATCTGATTCAATTCCCTTGGGTTTCCCTCCAAAAGTCGTTTTGGTTTTGGCTCGGGAGTGATTAGGAAGTCAGAGAGCCTATGTGTGAAAGGTTGTCACCTTTTCACTTTAATAATGGCAAAAGAGAGCAAAAGGGTGTGCGCCGTTTATTGCATTAAGTAATTTTATGGTAGTTTTGATTTTCAAGGAGTAAAAATTTAATAAAAAATCATTTGAAATAGAAATACAATGAACATAATGATTTGTCAGTATTGACATTATCTCCGATTCAAATTCGAATTAAATCTAATTTTGTAAAAATCATCGATTAATTCATCCGAGTAGACAGAGCGGGTTTACTCTTGAAATGCCTCAAACATTGGTTCATATTAACCGCAGAATCTTCCACCAAAAAAATATGGGCAAATTACTCTCAAGTCCTTGGCCTTTGATCACCCACCCTCTAGGGTCCCTGATTTTTGGAAAAAGATTATCTCGTCCCTAAGTTTTGATGATAATAGACTATCAGGTCCCTGGAGCCGGAATATTTCATATTCTCCGGCGATACCCCACTTGAAAAGACCAAAATACCCTCCCTTGTAAAAAAAATAAGGGCAAATTCCTTCTCTCTCCATCTTCTTCCTATCTATCTTCTACCTCCATCACCAAGAACAAAATTCCATTCTCTCTCTTCAGCTCCTACAAAAAGTTTGAAAAATGTAAAGAAAATCTCAGAGAAACACCAACCAAAGAAAGCTTACACCAATTACAACTTAAAGAACCCTAATTTAAGTCGAAGGAATACTCAATCTCAAAAAGCTCTAACCTTTGTCAACCATGGCCAACAATAAACACCAAGGGAACATCCAAAATTCTTTAGTATCATGGCCGACAATAATGACCCCAATCTTGAAATTCCCAAAATTCTATAGTATTGTTTCCCCTCCATATCATCTGTAGGTTATTAAAGCTCCCACCATTGTTCTTTGGTCCAAAGCTTCCCAGGTATGTAAAGTTTGAGAATTGGAGTGGAGGAAAGGGTTGGAAAATCGGGCCTTGTCTTTCAACTTGACCACCACTTCTTCTCCATACACCATCCACCACTTCTTCTCCATCCCCTCCCAAAATAAAAAGTACCCAGCCTGAGTTTGAAGACCCAAGCAAGCCTGAGCTTGGAGACGATGAGGAGAGCATGAGCCCAAGCTCCGTTAATCATTATTGGCTCCGTCGACCAGTACAGAGAGAACGATGAGCGGTTGCGGTTACTAGTACAGAGATTTTTGACTAATTTGACCTTGGTTTCCGTCATCTGTTTCTGTCGAACCCACCGCCGCGGAGAATCCATCCGTTTCTGTTGAACTCCCTCTGCCGTGCACTCGCCGAGAAGCAAGCCCTGGTCAATAAGTTCGGGGTCAAGAGGCAGCTCCTCGCGGCCGTCAACAGACCCGATGGTGGCTGCTCTAAGTCCGCCACCTCCCAATCCTCCTCCTGCACCGTCACCGAGCCCACCGATTTCTTCTCGGAGCGACCACAGAACAAAAAATGAAAGAAAAGGAAAGAAAAGACATGAAAAGGTAAGAAAAGACAAGATAAGGTAAGAAATGGAAAGATAAGGAACGAAAGTGCAAGATAAGGCAAGAAAAAGAAAGATAAGGCAAGAAAAGGAAAGATAAAGCAAGAAAAGGCAAGAAAAGGCAAGATAAGGCAAGAAAAGGGAAGATCATGCAAGATAAGGCAAGAAAAGGAAAGATAAGGCAAGAAAAGGCAAGAAAAAGGAAAGAAAATGCAAGAAATAGAAAGAAAAGGCATGGAAAAGGCATGAAAATGCCAGAAAATGAAAGATAAGGCAAGAAAAGGCATAAAAATGCAAGAAAAGGAAAGAAAATGCAAGGAAAAGGTAAGAAAATGCAACGTAAGGGAAGAAAAGGAAAGAAAATGCAAGAAAAGGAAAGACAAGGAAAGAAAAGGCATGGAAATGGCATGAAAAGGCAAGAAAAAGGCAAGAAAAGGTAAGAAAAGGCAAGAAAAAGGCAAGAAAAGGCAAGAAAAGGCAAGATAAGGTAAGAAAAGGCAAGGAAAAGGTAAGAAAAGGCAAGATAAGGCAAGAAAAGGCAAAGAAAAGGCATGAATAGGCAAAAAAATGAAAGAAAAGGCAAGAAAAGTCATGAAAAGGCAAGATAAGGCATGAAAAGGCAAAAAAAGTCATGAAAAGGCAAGATAAGGGAAGTTAACGCAAGATAAAGGAAGAAAAGACATGATAAGGCAAGATAAGGCAAGATAAGGCAAGAAAAGGCAAGATAAGGAAAGAAAAGGCAAGATAAGGGAAGAAAAGGCACAGACATGGCATGAAAAGGCAAGAAAAGGAAAGAAAAGCCAAGAAAATGCAAGATAAGGGAAGAAAAGGCAAGAAAAGGCAAGAAAATGCAAGAAAAGCCATGAAAAGGCAAGAAAATGTAAGACATGGTATGATAAGGCAAGAAAAGGCAAGGAAATGGTACGAAAAGGCAAGAAAAGACAAGAAAAGAAAAGAAAATGCAAGGCGAGAAAAGGTACGAAAAGTTAAGAAAAGGCAAGAAAATGCAAGGAAAAGTCGTGTTATCTCGATTTGGTCTAAGCCCCAACGAATTTGAAGGCATCGAGACTTTTTGAAGTGTAATTGCATCGAGGCTTTTTGTTTGTTATATGTTCTAAAATTTGGTTCAGGAGATAGGTGGGTTCAATGGGTATGTGTTGTTGGCCATTAAAGTTAATTTTCATGTTCTAATGTGCCAAGGAGATAGGTGGGTTCAATGAGATTTTTTTTAATTAGGATTTTTATGTTGGCGGGGAAAGAAGCTTGAAGATGACTTTTTTTTTCCTTTTTCTAAGTAAAGGGCATTTTGGTCATTTCAAGTGGGGGTTTGCCGGAGAATATGGAATATTCCGACTCCAGGGACCCAAGGGTTTATTATCATCAAAACTTAGGGACGGGATAATCTTTTTCCAAAAGTCAGGGACCCTAGAGGGAGGGTGACCAAAGGCCAGGAACTTGAGAGTAATTTGCCCAAAAAATATTAGAGTGGAATCCCAAAGGGTCGGAAACCGAGGGAGGTAGAGCCATGCATTAATTAATTAGGAAACTGAGTGTTGATTTGAAGAAATAATCCTCCTTGTCAGCAACCTAATTGGTGTGGGCCCAGCCGGAAAAAAGTAACAGAAAACAGACCAGATGCTTAGTTGTCGCGCAATTATACTCTCTGTCTCCCCACTTCCAATCTCTCTTATCAAACCATCCATTATTGCCCCACTTCCAATCTCTCTCTTATCAAATCATCCATTATTGAGCGCTCTACCGTATAGACTAATTCAAAGTATAGATTAATTCAAATTCGATCATACAACAATAGCGCTGATCCCGGTTCAATTTTAACCGTGAAACCATCGGCCAGTTAACCAGTGGTTACGATTCAAAAACCGTGAACCATGGTCACAATTACAAGCCAACCTTAACAATGAGCTCTCGGTAACCGGCGGTTCGACCAAAAGATGATAGCATAATGCAAAGCAAAGAGAGTTGGAAAATCTCTCATGCGATTAACCTAGCCAGTACCAAGTCGATTAATACGCAAATCAAAGATCAAAACCCAACACAACAGCAGACGACTTGTTCTAAAATATGCTTCTAACCGTCAAGCTGCAACAAAACACCAACGTCTAACAGGTTCACCACCACACTAAAACCGAACAGAACTGCAAAACCGCAACCATCATAAAAACACCAGAACCCACCAACGTTCCGGTCCAAATTGATGTAGCAAGAATGAGCATTGCCATGGTTGTTCACTGGCTAGGAGACCTGTCTCCATTAACTTCCTTTGGAGGATACTCATCGTGAACAGGGCTCTGGCTTCTTGGTGGTCTTTTTGGACTCCCACTCCTGCTTCTAACAGGGCTCCTGCTTTCGCCCCTCGCGGGGGATCGGCTGCGACTCCTTGACCGTGAATCTGGCCGCTCTCGATTGTGTCTCTTCTCTTGAGGTGATACCGACCTGATTCAGACAAGGAGGAAACGATATCAACAAGAAGTGCCCACTTAATTAGAGAAGATACGGCGATTGGAAACCACAACATGCGTAGTTCAAACATCAAGAGTGAAACTTCAACACATATAATTATCCGCCTGTTTGAGCAAAATGTTCTTTTGATAAGTAGATGTTTTTACTCTTCCAATGTTCGAACCTTGTCCTGAACTAAGATTCCAAATTCCACACTACCCTTTGCAACATGAGTAAAGCTTCAAGGGCTGAGCAAAAAAGTAATTGAGATGGAGCATAACAACCATTGCAACTGCAAGAGTGGACGAATTACTGAAACAAGGGAACTCCCATCGTGAACTAGGTCCCTTGCCACAGCTTATCTCATTGAACAAAAAATAAAAGCAACAATCCATACCTGGAATAGTGCCTTCGCTTTGGAGGAGGGGAATAATCATCACGGCCGCGAGAACGCGATCTAGCATGACGTGGGGGAGGGGAACGAGAATAGCGAGGCGGTGACCTTCTATCACGGAAGCGACCCCCCCTGTTAAAAAAAGAAACCATTAGAGAAAGAAGAGCAGTGGTGAAGGTTAAAGTAGAGAGGTCATAGGTGGAACCTCCAAAGAAAATGAAAAGAAGCCAAAAGTATGTCCCTTGAAAAAATACAGCAAATGAGAAGATTGTTTACCTGCCCCCACCTCGCTCTCTATGCCTCATCTCAGTAGGTTTCTTCCTGTTCTCCTCTGCAAAAACTACAGTCAATTCCCGTCCATGAAGAACCCTTCCATCCATTTGATGCTTGGCCTCTGCAGCATCCTGAGGATCTGCATATTGCACAAAGCCAAAGCCACGAGGTTCCCTGGAGAAGTAAAGGCAAGGGGGTACAGAGCAGAATAGCACAAGATAAGTTGGCATTATAAAAACAATCATAAGATAGGGAGTGCAGGTAATAATCATTATTGCTAATGGAATATACAAACACAGTCCCCTGTAAACGATGGTCATGGTAAGCATGAAAAGCAGGCACTTAGCTGCTGACCTTGAAACTCTCAGTTAAAAGATGACTTGAAATTCTTCAAGACTTGGAACATCTTCACAATGTAACCAAACCGACTTCCTTCCAATCTTCACTACCATTAACATCTTCAAAAGTAATCTAATTACTTGATTGGTGTCTTCAAAACTTTAGTTTCACTGTTAGATCTCAACAACTTCAATTAACCCAACTAATGATCAAAAGAGACCATATATATGAAGAGAATGCCCATCAGACTAACAGAACATTTTTGGTGCAGTATCGTGCTAATTAGAAATCTAAAGATCAAGTGGAGGAAGACAACCCCACTTCTTTTTTAAGTAGAGGATAAAACAATGAGAGGTTTAGTACAGCTGAACCTTCACCATCACAAGATTTAATTGGTCTCTAGAATGAAGATAGAAACCAAATGTTTGATGTTGAAAATGAGATATATAAGGTAGATACTACGTAATGGAGTGTAAAAATAATAATATGTTTCCTGCAAGCAAAATTGTCAAGGGACTAGGTTGGTTTTAGGAATTAGACGAGTCGGCACAGTATCACAGAGACAGATAAAACAGGCACAGATGCTCTCACCCAGAGTAATAATCTCTAGGCAGGTAAACATCCTTAAGCGGGCCAAACTGTTCAAAGGACCTGCGAAGGTCTTCCGGCCTGCAAAGAAGGTAAAGGCACACAGTTTCTCAGTCATACCTCAATTCCCAAAAGCATTTCAAGGCCACCCAAATGCTGGGATAGCAACAAAGTAAACAAAGACCAGTTCCTACAAGCCTCGCGCTAAAATTTGGTCGAGCCAATTATGCATCTTAACCGCTGCACCGCACTTCCCACAGATTCATCCAAAGAATCAAGTTAGCAACAAGCTGTTCCTACCTATTAACAAGTTGCAGCCTTTTCGTTTACAACAAGAAAATACATGTCCTTCCTCATGGAGAAACCAAAAACCACAATAATCTACAGGCGGTGCGCAAAACAAACGAGACCCGGGGGACCATTCAAGATCCCAGCATTGTACTAGGTTAAATGAGAACATAATCTGGGCAAGAATCGGTCGCTACTTATTAACAAGATGCATTCTTTTCTTCTACTACAAGACAGTATCCTACCTTCCCCATGGAAAAAAAACTCAAACAAACGGCAATAACAACCAAAAGACACTAGAATCGATAGGCGAAAAAGTAGGAGGATTAACGAGAAACAAATCAACAAGGAGCAAAAAGGGGGACCTGCAATCGTGGCGGAGGTTACGAACGAGGAGACTGGTGGGAAGATCACGATCGCGAGCGCGGGATCCGCCGCCGCCACCGCCGTAGCGGCCCCTAGGGCTAGGGCTGCGGCCCCTCCTCCCGTACCCTCTCGGCGGCGGCGACGGACTGTAGCTCCTCCCTCTCATCCTTCACCCACACGCTGGTCCAAGCTTTCTTCGAACTACGGAACCCTAAATCGGACAGGAAACCCTAGAAATCCACCCCCACAAGATGTTAGAAGAGATTACAAGCAAAGTAAAGGGGCGAACTTTATTTGAGGGGACAGAAAAAAGAGACTACTAACTAGGGCAAAAGGAGGAGGCCGAACTGAAAGAGGAAAGGATAAGCCAACCGCCGCGGTTTCCAAGACAGCAACCAAATTAGGGCAATTCCTTTCTCTCATTCTTTTCTTGCTTAGGTAATTATATTTTGAGCATATTACGCTCACGTCCCTGTAAGTTAGTTTTCCTCCCTTTCGGGTTCCCGTGTTTCCAAAATATATGTTGTTGTACCCGACTTTGGTTTTAGATACTCTCGGGTCCTGACTGATGTTAACACCCATTTTCTGGTATTTTGGTCATTTCTATGACAAAAAAATAAAAAAATAGGTGCTGACGTCAGCCAGGAACCCGAGAGCATCTAAAACCAAAGTCAGGAGACAACAACATGTATTTTGAAAATCTGGGGACCCGAGAAGAAGGAAAACTAAACTACAAGGATCTGAGCATAATTTGCCCTTATATTTTCTACTCTTCACCAAAGTAGTCCGTATCTTTTTTCAATTCGGGTTAAATTTTGACTTTGATATCGGAATCAAATTTAGATTAATTAATGTATCGTGAATAAAATTATATGATAATTTTTTTATTACGCGGCGACAAAGAAAGTTAGTATGATGCTAATAACGCCACTATCGGTCGATATGAAAGAAACTATTAAAACTTTAAAAGCCCTAGATCCAACTTATAATTTTAAATTGCTTCATATTATAAAGAAAAGTTCATTTGAGTACTATGTAATTTTACATTTTTTGCTTTTAGATATATAGTTTAAAATTGGTAATTCAGTCACTGTAGTTTACCAAATTTTATTAGGATAAGTCCTATGCAGCTCCGGGCAGCTACCCGACTAGCTGGACTTGAAATGCTACCGTTTTAAGCCTGCGTGGTGAATATGTGACAACCGAGTAGGTTAGTCAATGATGACGTGAAATATGGAAAACTACCAAATAGTCACCAATTGTTTTATATTTTTTTAATTCAATATAATACTATAAAAACATAAACTCCAACCCTATTTTAGTTTCTTCTTCCTCCAAGCTATGCAATTTCACCTTCTTCGCTTTCTAAACTTGCCTTAATAAAACTTGGTAAACCACCGTGACTGAATTACCAATTTTAAACCACATGGGTTGAAAGTAAAAAATATAAAACTACATGGTACCAAAATACACTTTTTCCTTAAAAAAAAGTCATGGGGTAAATGGACCAATTTCGTTTTTATACATACTAGAATTTGTATATAATAGAATTCAACAACTTTTTACGGTGAAATTTTCAAACAATTCTCCAGCAAGATCCCTCTTGCATAAGCTACCTAGCTAGGAATTTCTTGTTGGGTTTTATTCTTAAAAATTAGGGAATTGCAATTTTTCATATGAATGAAGAGTGTTGACCGCAGTTGAAAAATAAAGAGAAAAGTTCACTTACGTACCTTGGTTTCATGCATTTTTAACATAGTACCATGTGGTTTGATTTGGTTTTTTTTTAAGACAGATATTTCTGAATATGATATATTTACTACCTGTTTGGAATCAATTCCCAAGGAGAAAAGAATTCATTTCCCATTTTATTGGAAATAAGAAAAGAATTCCTTTCTCATTTTCATGTTTGGAACTCAAATTGATGCTTAAGAATTGATTCACCCTTTTTACATTAATACCCTTACGACTACAACTCTTTTAGCAAAGAAAAACCTATTGAAAATGCAATCTTTTCAACTAAAAAGGAAAATAGCAAGAGAGATTCCATTTATGATATATGCTATAAAACCTGAAATTCAAAAATCAAGAGATCAAGTTCCATTTACATTAATACCAATGCAAGTGCAAGAAACAATAGCAGAGAATTAGCAGCAAGCATCTGCAATTGGTTACAGGGGAATCGAGTTCTTGATCCTTCCAATCCTCTCTACTCTGCAATTAGCAGAAAATATTTTCAATCTTGTACGGAGCGAAGGTCGGAACGTGGTACCAGCACCAGTTGAACTGCGTATGAACCATCTTCTTGTCCCACACTACATAAAATTTCACAAATGAAATTATTAGTCAATCACATTGCAACTCTGCAAAATTCATACAAGAGCAACCAGGCACGGTAGCTGCACAAATTCAAGGCCAACGCAAGTGCCCCATCAGGAAAGGTATTTGATGTTTATAACTTATCAGGAAGGCTATCAATTTGTTCTGATTGCGGACTTGGAACCGCGGATAGATAAGGAGTAAAACCAAGTTGTATTGCTACCTTATGCTGGTGCACTATGATCTCACATGTATGTATTTAACAAAAGCTAAATCATCCAAGAACGCAACCAGATCATCCATGGACCTAGAGCTATATGACTGCTGAGCTTTAGATGCAGTGTTTCGCCTAGATTTGGATTGCTCGCAACAGAGTTCAGCTAACGCTACCAAGACCTATCCTCGCAGTAGAAAAATCACTCAGAACAATGAGAAGAAGTGAAGGCATCAAGCTTCAAACGATCTATCCGCCTGAAAACCTTGGTGATCAAACTATTTGTTGAAGAGAATTGTTTCAGCTACCGCCTGTTTCATATTAACTGACTCAAGATATCCATTGATTACCAACACCGAAAACTTGGTCAGCGCAGTAGAAGCAAAATCTTCTATAAGCCCTTCTTCGAATCGAAACCATACATCAAAAGGCCAAAACCACATTTCTGTAATCTCTATAGCAAAAGGTCATTTAACATCCTTAGTTCTCTTTTCTCTTCTTCATAGATCAAGTACCGTCCGAATGCGCCAATAGTGTTGAAGGGAATCAGTTCCACATTCCATACAAAACCCGTCAAATAGAGAACCCAACCATGAGAAGAGACAACAGCGGACCTATACAAAACCTGATCAGAACCTTGCAATATTTGCAGCGACTTTCAAGCAAACCTTCCGTTACCTAATTTCGACTGCATTATTACAGGGACACACTAAAACCCATATCCCTTCACTATAAGAAGATCTTGTACTGTGCTTTTACCCTTAATCATGAAGAGCTCCACCGAAAATCCATATAATCAATCCCCTTCGACAAACTATCCAAACCGACTAGACTTCCTAATTTCTCAAAGAACAACAGGGTATACTAACTTCCCTCCACAGGCAGAACACAATGCAAACTTTGTTGAGATTTCACAAGTTCTTCCTAAAGTTCCAGTATTTAAATTCCCTGGGTGGTTCCGCCCAGGTACCACCTCTTTCCCCTCCGTCACCAATGCAATCTGTCCATATTGCTCCCAACACACTATTAGGAAGTGTAACATGTATGTACGGATAAAATATATTTTCTAGTTAGGTTTAGAAAAATATATTTTAAGTTTGTTACATCAAGGTCACTTAAAATAGAAAAAGACAATGTAGAGCTAACATGGCACTGGCGTGTGCATAGTCTCGGTGAAATTAACCCTGGTTAAAAATTTGTCATTAATGTGTCACTTTCAGAAACTTAATCTAAAAAATAAAAATCAAATCACATGGTACTTTAAAAACGAGTGAAACATGGTACCGAAGTGAACTTTTCTCAAAATAAATTTATAGAAAATATATTTTAACTAGGGTTAATTTAGTAATTATGGTTTAGTTTTTAATTATGGTCGTTTGATAAAGAACACATTAATTTGAAAGTTCTATTGCATATTTAGGAAAGATAACACAAATGTCAATTGTCACTATCTATTTAATTTTTTTTAAACCAGCTTGTATTGGAAAACACTATTTTTTTAGTCAGTTAAATTTTATTATATAATATTCAGGCCAGAAGAGGATCTCGCGGCCACCGGCCTCTTAAAAATCGCAGTATGATAAAACCATATGAAAAAATTATATTAAAAAAAGAGTACCGTCAATATCACCGTGAGGACAAACATCGTTTCCGACTCCACGATACATAATACATATTACAGGGGCATACTCAAATTCCCCCAAATAAGGACACTTTAGTTTAGTGTTCAAAAAAAAAAATTCGAGCAAATATGAGCAAAGCAGTAAAACAAAAAATAAAAATACAAGTAGCCAAGCCCGTCGAAACCTGCCTCCAACAACCCCCAAACCCACAAGCCCACAGTCGGCCCAAAACCCATTCCCTTGTTATGAGAAAGATCATTGAGAAGGCCAAAAGTCGTCCTCCGTCATGTTTTTCACCCATAAAAAACGCATTGAACTCTTTTTCTCCCTCGATATCCACCAAGCCCCCTCGTCTCCTGTCTTCCCCCCAACTTGTGGGGTTTCTCCAAACATGCAGTGGAGGCGAACCAAGCAGGTAGATGTTGTTGAAGTTTTTCCTTTTTCCTTTATTGGAGTTATTTCCTTGGAGTCTTAAAAGCAAGCACTAATTCTCTGGCTTCTGTTGTTTCCCATGCATGTTGCTCGTTGCTTGAGCTCTGAAGGGTCTCCGCAATGTCTCTATGCGCCACGATTGAGAGGTTTTCCATTCAGGTACAAGCGACTCTGGATCAACACCTAGAGCTCCAAAGCTCACGAGTCCCGTTTTGTGTTGTGGATTAATTGACTCCCTTGTTGTATAACCTTGATCTCTATTTCAATGATGTGGTCTGTCATCTTCTTTTAATCCCCGAGGATCACAAAGTAGTAGCCTGGAATTTCTTGTTGGGTTTTATACTTAATAATTAGGGAATTGCAATTTTTCAGATGAATGAAGTGTATTGAGCCCAGTTGAAAAATAAAAGAGACAAGTTCACTTGGGTTCGTGTGATTTCAAACATAGTAACCGTGGTTTGACTTTCAAAAAAAAAGTTGTAGCTCGATTATGTTTTTTTTTAGGACAGAAATTTTTCAAAAGTGGTATCTTGAGTGACAAATTTTTAATCATAACTAATTTTTTCAATTAGACTATGCACGTCTCCGCCATGTCAACTCAACGTCGTTTTTTTTCTATGACATACTTAAAAAACCCTAATTTTTCTAACGTGAAAACCCTCATTTTTTTAAAATTGCTCATAACATGTCACGACAGCGAAGCGAGGGATCTTCATCATTGCCAACTTAGCAGAGAGATTGTTGGCAAGAGATGGTGGAAGAAGAGACTCCCTTGGTCCTCTCCGTCACCAATGCAATCTGTCCAATATTTCACTCAACGCACTATTAATAAGTGTAACATGTACGTATCGGGGAAATATCTTTTCTAATTAGGGTTAGAAAAATTACGCTCTTTAAATTTGTTATGTCAGTACTACTTAGGATAAAAAAAGACGGCGTAGAACTGACATGGCATTGGCGTGCATAGTCTAGTTAGAAAAATTAACCATGGTTAAAAATGTATCACTAAAAGTGTCACTTTCGGAATGTGATGTCACCTAATAAAATAAAGTCAAATCGGTGGGTACTAAGTTACAAATGGGTGAAATCACAGGTACCTAAATGAACTTTTCTCAAAATAAAATTATAGAAAAGATATTTAACCAAGGTTAACTTAGTAATTATGGTTTAGTTTTTAGTTATTGCAGTTTGATAAAGAACATATTATTTTGAAATATCTATTGCATATTTAGGAAAGATAACACAAATGTACAATTCTCACTCTCTACTTAAGCCAGCTATTATTCGAACACACTATTCCAACTAATCTAAATTCAAAATTTCCTTTTGTCTATTATTAGATTAACTAATATTACATTTTTATAATTTATCCAACGATTTTTAACACGAATTTTGTAAAAATGTAGCTACCATAAAATTCAGTAGGCATAACTTTATTGCGTATTGTATTTATTTGGTAAGTAAATTTTCATTAGGCAAAAAAATATTTACAACATTGGAACCCAAGCAGGACAAAAAATAGTATATGCAAAACTTTATAATGTTTTGTGATTTTTATAATTCAATGTTAGATTAATTGATACAACAAATATAGATACCAACAAATACTTTTATTAACCGGTGAGTACATAATTAATTATAAGAGATTTTAGAAGACATGTAATTTTTAGTTTTGAAAAAAGAGTAGATTGGTCAAAGCCGTTAATTTGGGCCAAAGATGGGTAGGTGGGCACCCAGTCTAGTTGGAAGTATTATCCTACCATTGGCCCAACTTCCCCTCCCATTTCCCACCTACTTCCATCTCAAAGTCGCAACCTTGATCGTCAAGCTCCACCCTGGTCGTTGCAATGGAGACGATCAGCAGAAAAGGCATAGCCCAAGTTGGAGCAGGTGATATAGTGAAGGCAGGCCTATCACCCCAAGAGGCCCAGGAGCTCCATGCACTCCTCCACGAGGAGGAAATAACAGCCAAAGGGTCAGTTACAGACCCGAGGGAGCTGTGGAGGAAGGTGGTGGCCAAGGGAGTTTTGAAGCCATGGCACCCTCACGCCCTTCACCAGCTGGTTTACTACTCTCTGTATTCTCATTGGGATGCCTCCTCCAATGGCCCTCCTATCTATTGGTTCCCTTCCTTGTAAGTTGTTGTAAGTTGTTGCTGTTGGATACGTAGATTTCGGGTTGGACACGTAGATTCTAGCATGTATCAGAGTGCACGACCAATTTCAATAACGTCAGTGTAAACTGTTGTTGGGTCCAATTAATAAGTAGGTTGTATATGTCCTAGAGGCTTGTTATATGTCTTGATGTTCTGTTGTTATTCCAGGGATCAAGCCAAGGAGACCAACTTAGGCCGCTTAATGGAAACTCACGGCCCCAGGTTGTTGGGAACTTCTTACAAGGACCCTTTAACAAGTTTCAATCTCTTCCACAAGTTCTCCATCCAGAATCCTGAGGTTAGGACATTCATTATTCTTGCGGTGAGCATATGTTTGATCATGTGTATCGATATCTAAACCGAAATTTGCTCCTCCTTAACAGGTCTATTGGTCGATCGTTCTGAAGGAACTTTCAGTTGAATTCCGGGAACCTCCGAGGTGTATTCTTGACACCAATGACAAATCAATGCCCGGAGGGTCTTGGTTTCCTGGTGCTGTGATGAACATTGCAGATTGTTGTCTGCGACCGAGCAGTCATCCCAGAAAGGAGGACGACAGCATTGCTATTGTCTGGAGTGATGAAGGCGAGGACTCTAGCGTGAAGCGGATGACATTGAAACAACTGCGAGCACAAGTAATGTAATGCTTCTTGTGCTTGCTTGTACTGGTTTACTCAAATTTTCTAGAGTCGACAACTCGCATTGCTCGACTGCTGTTGAACATGTTTAATTGAGCTATGCAGGCTGGTGGCGAATGCACTGGATGCTACGTTTAACAAGGGGGATGCAATTGCTATTGACATGCCAATGACGGTCGAATCCGTCATCATATATTTGGCAATTGTGCTTGCTGGATGCGTTGTTGTATCGATAGCCGACAGTTTTGCTGCTAAGGAAATAGCTGCCCGGTTAAGGGTTTCGAATGCAAAGGGCATCTTCACTCAGGTAACACATTGCTGCTTGTAGATTTAGTTTCAATGGCAGAGTGTTGAACTGTTGATTTATCATAGGCACTATTGTAACAATGAGAATTGATGCATCTTTTTGTGTTCAGGATTTTATAGTAAGGGGCGGTCGGAAGATACCTTTATACAGGTGAATGCCTGTTTGCAACCTGTGCTAGTTGCATCATCTGTCTTGTACGAGTTAACCATGAACAGGACACATTGTGTCCTTTCCTTGCAGCCGTGTTGTGGAAGCTGGTGCATACAAAGCGATTGTACTTCCCGCAATCGGGACTGATGTGGGTGTCGAGCTAAGGAAGCAGGATCTGTCCTGGAATCAGTTTCTATCAAGTGTCAGTCACCTTGTAAGGCCTCACAGTTACATGCCAGTTTATCAGCCTAAAGACTCCATGACCAACATACTCTTCTCTTCCGGGACAACAGGTTCGTGAACTTCGTGCCGCTCGAGTCATGTCTGGTGTTGATCGTATGAACTGATGTTCTGCTTTCTCTGTTACTTTAGGGGATCCAAAAGCTATTGTATGGACGCATATATCACCTATTCGAGGTGCAGCTGACGGCTGGGCGCACGTGGATGTTCAAGTCGGCGATGTTTATTGTTGGCCAACAAACTTAGGATGGGTGATGGGGCCTATTATTATCTATTCAAGCTTCTTAAATGGTGGAACTCTTGCCCTCTTTCATGGATCTCCTCTCGGCCGCGAGTTCGGGAAGTTTGTCCAGGTCTACTTTCAACTTATCCCCCAACTTCTATTGAGATGGAACTTCTCATTAGTCTACTGACTTAAACATTGCACTAATGCAGGATGCAGGGGTTACAGTTTTGGGTACGGTTCCGAGTCTGGTTAAAACTTGGAAGAGTACAAACTGCATGGAAGGTTTAGATTGGACAAAGATCAAGTAATGATCTCTCTCAATCAAATGTGAACCACGGGTTAAGTTGTCATCTGCTAAAATTCTGCAGAATTCGTGTTGCAGGACATTTTGTACCACCGGAGAAGCTTCGAACGTCGATGATGACCTTTGGCTTTCTTCACGAGCTTATTATAAGCCAATCATTGAATGTTGTGGAGGCACCGAGCTTGCCTCATCTTACATTCAAGGGAGTATGCTACAACCACAAGCTTTTGGAGCATTTAGCGGTGCATCTATGTCGACTGGCCTCGTTATCCTCGACGAGAATGGAGTTCCCTTTGTAAATAACATCTTCGTGATGCTTACTAGCTTGAAATTTTTCTCCAATTTAAAGAAACATGCTGCAAGGTTTGAACTTTCTGATAGAAAGCTGTTTGAACTTTCCTTGTGCAGCCAGATGAACAACCATGTGTTGGTGAAGTTGGCCTGTTCCCTGTGTACATGGGAGCTTCTGATAGACTGTTGAACGCCGATCACGACAAAGTTTACTTTGAGGGAATGCCTGTCTTGAATGGAACGGTAGGCTCGCTGTCCTGTAATGTTAGGTCTTGTGTGTATGAGGTCTCTCGATCTTCGATGAGAACCGGATAAATTTGCTTACAAGATGTGAATGTGCAGCGTCTCAGGAGGCACGGAGACATTCTGAAGAGGACAGTTGGAGGCTATTTCGTTGTTCAGGGTAGGGCTGATGACACCATGAACCTTGGTGGCATTAAGGTATAGATAGCTAGCTCTGCATACGACTTTCGTGCTAATCTTAACGTTAGCGCTGACCGAACATCAAAATCTGTTCTTGCTCAGACTAGCTCTGTGGAGATCGAACGGGTTTGCGACCGAGCTGATGATGGCATCATGGAAACTGCAGCAGTCAGTGCATCCCCAATTGAAGGAGGCCCCGAACTACTCGTTATTTTCGTGGTACTAAAGAATGGACTCACCGCCAATGCGGACGAGTTGAAGAGGAAATTCTCAAAGGCCATTCAGAGCGATCTTAATCCCTTGTTCAAGGTCCGAATCCCAAATTTTGTTTCTACTCATTAACACTTCTAACACAGCACAAAATTGGCCTTGTTTGAGTCACTAATGATAAGATTGGCCTATTATTAACAGGTCGGTCTCGTGAAGATTGTGCCCGAATTCCCGAGGACTGCTTCGAACAAGCTGCTGAGGAGAGTACTGAGAGACCAGATCAGGCACGAGCTCTCTGTTAGGAGCAGACTGTAGCATCTGCAGGCACCATTAATGCCAGTCAGATCAGGTGCATTATCACCTCTCTTTCTGACGCAGAAAAACGTAGCAAGCAAATTGTAACAAGCGAGGATCTTAAGCAGGATATTGTTCAAGCAGCAAATAAACTAATAAAGAGCCTACTTGTGGCAAGCAGGATGTTGTAAACGATCCACAACCAAGCTCGGCTAAAATAAAGATTTCACGGGTAGTCAAATAATATGTGAAGAAACATTATTTAAAATTCCGAAATGTCAGTCTGTACGTACAAACATAAAATTCAAAATCAAGAAAATCAAGGCTCAGGCACGTGCACGTCAGGGGGAAATCTCCAAACATATATCCGGAGAATCTCAATTTGAACTATCTCCTTTCAATTATTACCGATCAGAAAACGATACTTGGATTCCTTCTGTCTATAACCATCCCTCTCATGTATATCATAGCTAGCTAACATGTTTACGGACAATAACTAAACTAATTCGAATACTATTAGATTCCATTTATTATGAAAAACAATATCTTCCATTTAGCATCGACGTTTCCAGTCCGTGTAAAATAAGCCAAGTTGGACTTAGAAAACACCACCGTGGTCTACACGCACCGGTCTTGACAATGCATTCATTTTGGTTGAAATCACCCAACATTGAAACGCTCATTATGCTTAGTAATTTACATTCTAACCGGATAACTGAAATTTTTTTCGAAATAAACAGATTTTTGTACACGTCAAGATAAATGCTCTTTTTCTCGAATTAAATTTTGTTGCGATAAAATTTTAGCAGATCGGTGATCGCAATTTACAAAGAGAAATTTTACACTACATAAGATATGATACAGATAATAAAATTCTACTTTTAAAAAAAATTTGGGCACGTTTCTTTCCTTTTACCTTTCAACTTCCATATATGGCACATACATTATCTGCTTATCTTCTTTAATACAATGCTTTAAAATTTTGGTGACCATTGCGTTGCAGTCAATCTCTCGTATGATTCCAAAAGTAATTTGTAGATATGGGATACAATAAATTTTTTTGTCAATCTTTTAAATATCTTAGGCATTTCTACGAATTTTTTTTGTAAGTAAATTAAATTTATATATCTTGAATATTTTACATCAAAAGTGCAAGGCAGAGGGCCAAGCACAAGAACAGATCACCTTAATACATCAGTTTAGGGATCCTAAGTACAATAAAAGATCATGATGCCCTAGATTTGAGACTGAATTAGACCATCATGACGCTACTATTTGGGGGCTTTGGTTGTTGAGAAACAACGCTATCTTTCAAAATAGCATGGGTAAGAAGCTCGCGGTTGTACCCGCTGCTTTGAAAGATAGCGTTGTTTCTCAACAACCAAAGCCCCCAAATAGTAGCGTCATAGAGAGCGAACTACATCTTCGTAGCTATGCCACCATGAACTAGGCCCATCCAAATCTCCAAGTAGCCTAGCTCAAATACGAATTGTCGGCCAATCGGTGTAAAATAGAAAAATAACGGGAGAAAAATCTAAGACAGATGCAGTCAAAGTCATCTCTCCACCAAGTAAAAGGCGATCAGAATACCTTTGAACTTGTGATAGGAAGCAGGATGTTGTAAACGATCCACAACCAAGCTCAGCTAAAAAAGAGATCGGACTCATCTCGTGATCGATTTAATGGGTATTTAGGTGGTGAAAGTAATATGTCAAGAAACATTATATAAAAATCCGAAATGACTGTACCCACAAACATAAAGATATAAAGTTTTTAGTCTCACCTGTGCATATGTTTTTTAGCATAAGACTGTTAGCTTTTGCTTTGTCTTGCTAGGTGGACTGTAAGCCCTTCGGCTGCACTTTTGGTGTAATACACCTATTTTGGAGCGATACAATATCTATTCACCAAAAAAACAAAAATAAAAATTGTTAGGAGTAACAAGTCCAAAATGTCATTTCACTCGACCGTTCAAAATCAAAGCTCAGGGGAGAAAGTCCAACTTGGAATCTCCAAGCATATATCCGGAGAATCTCAATTTGGACGATCTGCTTTCAATTATTACCGATCAGAAAACGATGCTTGGAATTTTATTATCCACATTCCATCTGTCTATAACCATCCATCCCTCTCATGTATATCACAGCAAAGATATTTACGGACAATAGCCAAACTAATTCGAATACTATATTTTTTTTCCAAGAAGAAAAAAATACAACATGAACAACAGATGACCAATTCCCAAATAGGGTCATCCATCCTCGTGGACAACAACTTCCCTGCTAAACTCAAACACCTTCTTGGACTTGCAGAGCCGCATCAGCAAGTACCACAGAATAGCACCAACCGTCATCACTCCACTAACAAGATAAACGGTCCTCGATGCAAGAGCAAGTATGACCACGAGGAACCCGGATGGGATCAAACACATGATCACCAACCCCGGAATCCTCATCGGGACCCTGTAAGGCCTCTCTAGTCCAGGCAGCTTCTTCCTCAACCAGACAAAAGCTGCAAACTCCAACAGCATCCCGAGACTGTACAGGAAGTTAGCCGATGACACAATGTCGGTGAACGAGAGGTAGGAGACGCCTAAGGCGATCACGGTAGGGACAAGGATTCCAATCCAAGGGGTGTTGAACCACTTGGACCTGACAGCGAAGAACTTGGGGATGATACCGAGATCAGCCATTCCAAGGATCTGGTATGCGCAGCTGCTTAATTGGGCTTCGAAGAGCCCAATGTTGGCTAGGACCGCGCCTACCTCAATCCAGTACTTGAGCCATTTCCCTGCAATGATCTCAGCCGCGGTTGCGTGGAACCCGGATTCCCATAGGCTCTGGTCGACCAGGACAGCGCCTGTGACTGCAAAGAGCGGGATCAGGTACGACACGCAGGTGAAGATAACCGCGATGAGGAGGGCCTTGGGGAATGTCTTCTGGGGGCGGTCCACTTCCCCTGCCAGAGTGCTGACGTTGTCCCAGAAGTTGAGGTTCCAAAACAGGGTGTTGAAGAAGAGGTTCCAGTCCTTCTTGACCCCCTTCTGGCCTGAGCTGAGCCACCTGTGGGGCCGGATTTTCGGGATGGCTAGAAGCGACATGACCACGAACGGGGAGAGCGATACAACACCAAGGGCTATACCCGCATATCCGACGATGTTCAATCCGGTGAAGTTGATGAAGGAGAGGAAAATGGTCGACACGAATATGGCTACGTTCTTAGGCCAACCTGAGTCCAATGCAGGAATCACCTGTTGCAATAGCAAAAGGACTAATGGTAAGTTACACATGTAACTTGGACCCCAAAAATAATCTCCGCATATTCGATGGTACTCTTTTTCTGTCCAATGAATTTTGTTGCATCGGGATTTTGAAGAGACTGACAATTGCGAATTCACCAATTCTCCTTCTGGCATTCGTTATTAATAAAATATGCATTTTAAAAAAATAGCAAAAGGACTAATGGTATGGAATAGTTTTTTTAGGACCCGAGACTAAGATTCGTTATAGTTACCTTCTCCAAGTACTCGATGCAGAGGACAGGAAAAGCCGCGATATTGATGACGCCGCTGAGGAACTTCCAGGACCCCATAAGGGACCCGAAGAAGGGTCCGAACGCCCTATCAGCCCATATAACGAACCCGCCGTCGCCGGGGTACGCGGTGGAGAGCTCGGCCGTGATGAGCGCCTCCGGGATGCTCCATATGAAGGGAAAGATGAGGAATCCGAGGAGGGCGTAGAGGGGGCCCGCGGCCTGGACGGCGGGCTCCTCGCCGTAGGGCCCGCCGGCGACCTCGAAGTAGATGAGGAATATGAGGGGGACGAGGGTGAGCGACTTGGTTATGGGTTTGGAGGGTGTAGTTGGGATGGTGGAGACGGGGAGGTGATCGTGATTGGATTCCGGCGACTTGGGAGGGCCTTGCATGGTTACGTTAAAATACCAAACCGCTCTCAAATCACCCGATATTCGGACACTCACTAATTCCAACGAGTGAGCTGAGTACTTTGTGTGGGTTTTGTAGGTGTCAGTTTGGAAGCACAGCGCTTTGTAGAGGCGAGTTTGTTGACGTGCGTGTGCTTAGAATAGTCAAGCTTCCGTTTGTTGAAAGAGAGAATTGGAGAATTAGATTTATTTAAAAATATTTTAAATTAAATTTGACGAATTTAAAATATATTTTTGAGAGAGTTAGATTCGATTACAAAGTGTTGAAATTTCAAATTGTTATAGATCAATTCGTGGTAGAAGATTTTGATCACAACCAAACAAAAATTTTGCTTTGAAGATCGAGGTCCCAGTTGAAACAAAATTTTTTTGCTATGTCGATTATGAGTACCTGTTGACTCTGGGTTTGTTGAAACTCATATAGTTCCACAGTTGCTTTGCAGGGATGTACTAAAGACTAAAGAGTAAGTAGATATTTGTTAATATTAATTTAGATCAAGTCAGTATTAACCATATTTTAAAAAAATAACATTGATATATTTCAGTACTATTGTTATACCACATTCATTTAAAATTAGTGCAATTTTGGTTGTTCGATTGAAAATTGATCGATATAATGACTAGAATTGTATTTCCGTTATGCTGAGAAAAGTTGTCCAAATTTAATAAAATCTTAAATATATATATATACTGTGCTCGCTCTAAATCTAAAATTGTCGATTATACCAAACGACATCTGGTCCATGTTCAATTATTTGAGACACCATATTAAAAAACTTTCCTTGCTTGAAATGCAGCAGAATTTAAGGGGTTCATATTTCCTTTTTATCGTGGAAGTCGAGCCCAGCCAACCAACTACTTTTCTTTTTATATTTATATGATCAATGTTGACCCACGACATTATTCGGCAATTTTTTAAAATTAAGATTGATGCCATACATGTTAATTGCTTGTTACAACTGAAAGCATATTTTTAATTCCCAAAAATTTTAAATCGAAATGATTATGTATGAAAAGGACAGCCTGATTATTCCATTTTTTTAGGAAATCTGAAACATTTTAAATTTCTTTTTCTTCTTGGAGAATTCCATTTTGATGTATCTAGGTCGATGTACTCCAATGAGAAAATTACTATTTTTTTAATGAACAGACATAAAATTGTTCTGATTCAGAAGTACAAATTTTCTTATCTTGACAATGGATTTATTAATGGACGGTATCTAGGGAAAAGGGGAAGCGTGTCCCCCATGGAAAAAAAATCAGAATATAGAATCTTATAATGAGATAGAATATGGCATAAATAACAAAGGTACCTTGTAAACTGATAGTAGAGTGAAACATAAGCAAGATATAAGCATTTGGGTCTATGAATCTTCATAATCAAGGAATTAATCTAAATAGTGATGAGTTGATTTAACTTGATTCAAATATGAATTAAGCGTTACAGCGAGATAGTATCAACCAAAAAATAACATGTTCAACATACAATAATTAACAAACAAATGTTTAGATCAACCAATAAAGAGTTATTCTAAATAAATCAAATAAAAACAATGATTTCAAACTTCGAAAATGCAACTAGAACAAAATTAGGCATGAGAAAATTGCTATTTTTTATAATCTGATCGAATATAAATTAGTCAACACAATTCAATATGAGTGAAATTAAATGATTTTCAAAATTATTGGATTGGTCAATGTTAGGAATATAATCAGATGTTGGTTGCAAGTTGCACCAGATGCGTCCAAAAGTATTAGAAAATGAAATATTGATCAAAGCAAATGTGCGGTTCACGCTCAAAAGGGAGAAAAAAACAATGTTTTAAAAACCCGGAAGGCGAACCGGAATGTTTAAAATTTTTGGTTCACTCGGTCAGACCGGTTGGGCTGCCGGTCGGACTGGGACTTTTATTTTATATTAATATAATTAAAATAATATTTAATAAAATTAATTTAACATAAAAATGATAAAATATCAAATTAGTTCAAATATTTAGCAACTTTGTTATACAATTTATCCAAACAAAGTCTTCAAATATGAATTGAACAAGTCTAGAAGAACAAGAAGATGATTATACAAGTTTTCAGGTTCGACATATTAATCTAATTTGTTTGACTTAGTTAAAATATTATCAAGAATTGTTAAAAAATAAGTTTTTTGTGATCAAAAAGTAATGTACACGCTCCGAATGTGGAAGTTGAGGTTTTATTTCTAAATTAAATCAGATAAAATGGAAAAAATATACACTAATTTTTCTGACCCGAGTGAACCGGGTCACCCGGAAGCATCTGACCGGGCGGTCCGACCAGATTTTAGCCGGTCGAACTGCATTCTGGGTTTTATGGAAAAATCGACCCGGATTTAGTTCTGGGTAACGGTCCGACCTGTCGGACCGCCAGTCGGACCGCGATTTTTAAAACATTGGAAAAAAAAGTCAACTAAATTCATGTTCCCATGTAAGGCAAAGAAATAAATTGATGTCTTTTCTCAAAAAAAAAATTGATGTCCACTAGCACTTGTCAATAACATGAAGCTTATGAGACTACCACATCAGTATCCACTCAACCCGGGTCACAAAATAAATTATTAATTTATCTCTCATTTATACCTAATCCAAACCAACTACATATTTTCTTACCCACAGCAGCAACCTAATTCACAGAATAAATAATTAATTTATTTCGCATCCACATATTATCTAATTCCATTTGTTTAGATTAAAATTATATAATACAAAAATAATTTAATTATCAATAACATGATTAAATATTATTAAAATTGGACTCTATTTATAGAGATTTGAAAAATAAAAATTTTCATATTATTTTTATTTAATTTTGCTAAAAATAAGGTCAATTTAGATAACTACGAAATTATTATTTAAGAAAATCTGTTTTAACGAATAACATTATGCCAAGTGGAACTAGATAGATAGATAAGTTAAAAAAAACTAATTGGCCGACCAATCCGCACGCGAGCACGGATTGGCTGACAACCAATTCTCGCCCAAACTTTGCTTTTCCTTTTCCTTTGTTTATTTTTTAATAATATAATAATGGGCCAAACATGGTTGAAGTTTGCTGATGTACATAGTCTGAGTAACGTCCATTAAAAATTATTTAAAAAGGTCCATAAATAAAGGTTAAATTACCTTCATGTCTCTATGATTTCATCAACCTACCTCTCGTGTCCTTAGGTTTCCGAAAATGATTTTTTCGACCCCCGTGTTTCGTTTTATTATACTCTCGGGTCCCTTGCTGACATCATCAACCATTTTATTATTAATTTATCTCTAAAATGAATTTTTTACCCCTCCAATAAAAATTACCCGATAGTCAGACACTCGCTGATTCCTCACGGGTGAGTTGAGTACTAGTGTGGATTTTGTAGGAGTCGGTTGTAAGCACAACGCTTTGTAGAGGTGAGTTTGTCGATGTGTGTGTGCTTAGAATAGCCAAGCTTGTGTTTTTGTTGACGGAGAGTTAGTTAAAGAAATAGATTCATTTAAAAACTGTCTTATTTTAAATCTGAAGAATCTAAAAAATATTTTTTTTGAGCAGTATTAGACTCAACTATGAAGTGTTGAAATCTCATATCGTTGTAGATTAGTTTGTGATAGAAGATATCGACTCAATGCTCACAGCCAAACAAAACTTTGGTATGAAGACTGTGATTCAAGTTGAAACAAATAACCTTGATAAGTCAGATATGGCACAAAAGATGGTAAAATATCTGTTTGATATGTAGTTGTTGACTCTTGATTTGCTGAAACTCATCTCTTTCCACACTTGCTTTGTAGGGATCAACTAAAGAGTAAGTAGATATTTGTTAGTATTAATTTAGATTTAACTTTTAAGTCAGTATTAACAATATTTTAAAAAAAATTAACAATAAAATATTTCAGTATGTTTACTATCGTTATACCACATTCTTTTAAAGTTTGTGCAATTGTGGTTGTTCGATTGGAAATTGATCGATATAATCATTGTTTTAAAATACGAGTTTTGGTACGGGCTGAATTTTATCCATTTTTCAGTCCCACTGGTCAGGCTGTCGATCAGACCTGACTTTTTTATGTAGACTAAATAGTCAAAATATAGGTTTCAAAATTCACATTTTAGAAATAGCAACCAATTTATAACATATAAAGTCCATTTTTCTTTGTTAATTAAGAGAAATCGAGCATTTCATACGACTTTTTTGTTTAATTTTTTTGGTGATTTGGATAAAATTTAGTCAGACCAAGCAGTTTGACTCAAAAACTAGTACGAACTGCCCGGTCTGATCAGATTTTGAGCGATCTGACCGGAGGCCATTTTTATCCCAAAAATGGGCCGGTCTGATGCCGAATTTGTGGTCCAATCGGTCGGACTGTTGATCTGACTACATTTTTTAAAACTATGGATATAATGGCTAGAATTGTATTTCTGGTGTGCTGAGAAAAGTAGTCATAGATATTGAACGAATTAATATTATCTCTAGCAATCAAAATTTAATAGAATCTTAAAAATATAAATGTCAATGTGCCATGCCCGCTCTAAATCTAAAATTGTCGACTATACCTTCAAAATTATTTGAGATACCATATTAAAAAAAACGTTACTTGCTTGAAATGCAGCAGAATTTAAGGGGTTCATTCTCTTTTTTATCGTCAGCCAGGTACTTTCTTTCTCTATTTATTTGATCAATGTTGACCCACGACATTATTCGGCATTTTTTTAAAGGAAAAAATACAATTTTGTATTATGTGGTATTTCATTTTTCTCGATTGGACCATGTGATAAAAACTATCAATTATGTCCAAATTATTTGAAAATTTATTGACGCTCACGAGCCAACGTTGCCCGAGGACCGCACCGCCCTCGCCCTCTGGGAATTTTCAAAATAATTGGGCATCATAGAGAGAAGATGCGTATTTATCTTCTCTTATATTTGATTTGAGATCCCCCATCTAAACCCATCGATGATGATGCTATTACTCAGGTGGGTTGCTTTGCCTTTTTTTCTTTTTTCTGGCTATGCCTTGTGTGGAGAAGGACGGGGGTGGGGTTGTGTGGTCTCGGCTTTCGTTTTTTGGAACGAGATTGGGGAATGTTTTCATGGCTTGATTACTTCTTTGTTTCTTCAATTTTAATTTCAGATCTTGATTTCTCTGTTTAGTTGATTTTGTAAAAGGGGAGGCAAGCTTGATTTTTTTAGTTTTGGTTTCTGGGTTCCATTTTTAGTTGATTTTTTACTTATCGAAGGTTGGATGTGAGTGGTAAGATTAGAGGTGAGCAAGGTTACGGATGGAGGGGACTTTTGAAAATTGTTACTAAAATGAGGATTGCTTTGATATTTTAGCCACCTGCCACATCATTTTAAACCTGCTGATGTGGCGTGCCAAAATGCACGTTTTAATGACGTGGTCATCTAGCTAAGTTCGGAAATCGTCCAAGCCTAATTGGACCTGGTTGATGGTTTTTAAACTACATAATCTTATCGCGAAAAATATGATACCACAAGGTATAAAATTGTACTTTTCTTTTTAAAAAAAATTAAGGTTGATGCCATACATGTTAATTGCTTGTTCCTATCCACCAGACTTAAGAGATGTATATAATATTTTTAAATCTTGACTGAGATCTTCAATAACAGCTTTAACGACATTTCAGAGATCTTCAGGGTCCTTTAACTCTGCCACCTTGTCACTGAAATTTTTAAGGAGAATTTTAAGAGCATCTTTAACGACATTTCGGAATCTTTAGGGTCTTCTAACCCCACCTCCTGGAAATGAATAAAGAACAAAATTTTACCCGGGGCAATTTTGAATACCCTTTATTCAAATACATACTGGAATAGTTTAGGTTCGAACTGAATATAATATTTGAAGGTGCAAAAATTTTCGAACAAATATATAGCAATGATCTTTTCTTAATCGCTCAAACTCGAATGGACATGAGGAGAGTTGGTTCTGAGGGGTTTAAATTCTTTTAACTTAAGTAGTAATGTATCGATTTATTATGTTACTACTGAAAGCATATTTTTAATTCCCAAAAAAATTGAAATGGCGATGATTATGCATGAAAAGGACAGCCTGATTATTCCTTTTTAAAGGAAATCTGAAACATTTTATGTCTTTTTCTTCTTTGAGAATTCCATTTTGATGTATCTATGTACTCCCAATAAGAAAATTACTTTTTTTTAACGAACAGACATTAAATTGTTCTGATTCAGAAGTACACGTTTTCTTATCTTGACATTGGATTTATTAATGGACGGTATCTTAGAAAAAGGGGAAGCATCTCCCCCAGGAAGGAAAAAAAAACAGAATATGGCATAAATAACAAATATCAGAGGTACCTAGTAAACTGATAGTATAGTGAAACATAAGCAAGAGAATTTTTTTTTGGCGTAGGTAAAATTATTTTATTAAAAGTAGATAAATGAGAAACTAAAGAGAAAGCAAAAAGGAAATAAACCTAAAATCTAAACTAGCCTAAAAACAGAGCGACCTCCACCCTTACCCGAAGGGACCCGAGCCCCTGATCGAGTGACAACTGCTCGATAAATTAATAGCGAACAAATTCGTTATTTATAATAAGTATAAGCAAACAACCTAAACTTATCGAACTCTTAGATAGTTCCAAAATAGCTCTAAATCTTGGTTGCCAATATCATTCAAAGTTTTCGACCAATAAAGTCATTCGCGAGCCCGGTAGTAAATAGTATGCTGGAGAAGCTTACGATCGTATTATTTTTTTTCGAAGATCACCACATAAGCAAGATATAAGCATTTGCATAAAGGGTTTATGAATCTCCATAATCAAGGAATTAATCTAAATAGTGCTAGGAGACTTGGTCTTACTCGTCTCAAACTTGAATTAATCGTTATACTTTGTATTATAGGTGGTATAAATTAAAAAATAACATGTTAAGTACACAACAATTAACAAACAAATATTTAGATAAATCAAACAAACAAAAAAATCAACTGCGACGAAATTAGGCATGAGAAATTTGCTATTTGTATAATTATCTATTGTTCAAATATGTATTAGTCAACAATATGACTTCAATACGAGTGAAATTAAATGAATTCTCAAAATTATTGGATAGGTCAATGTTGGGAATATAATCGGGTGGTGGTTGCAAGTTGCACCAGATGCCTCCAAAAGTATTAGAAAATGAAATATTGATCAGAGCAGACGTGTGGTTTACGCTCGAAAGGGAGAAAAAAAGTCTACTAAATTCATGTTCCAATGTCAAAACCACAAGATACTAGACAAAACTTTTCCCAAAAATAAATTTATCTCCAATGGCCACCATCGGTAACTCAATATGGGCCTTACGCAGCCCAAATAGAGCCCAATTGGGATATCCATGCCCAAAATGCCATTGGCAGTTGGAAAATTGGCTAAACAATGAACTCCAATAACAAGCCTGGGATTTGCAGTAGGGCTTCCTACTTTCATAGTTGCAGTATTTATTGCAGCATTTTAACCAATGTCAATGAACTCCAAGAGACAATGACCGAATTTAAATAAAAAAATTAATGCGTCTGCCGGGAGTCGAACCCGGGTCTATTGCTTGGAAGGCAATTATCCTAACCGTTGGACTACAAACGCCGCCGTTGAAAATTTCTTCTATTCATAATATAGAACAAATATAAATCACCTAGCTTTTCTCAGATTTGTTGACTTGGTCGAGTTGGTGTAAATGATAAGGGCCTAATATTCAAATTTTATGAAGACAAAATATATCATTGAAAAATTTGTCTCTTAAATAGTTTTCAATAATTTTTTTTTGGTTGACTTTGGCAACCGAACACATTCCACCGTCTACGGTCTCACACCTCTGCACACATCAACAGATCCCCAGGTAGAATGTGGATCTAATCTAACGCAGATCTTAAAAAAAAGTCTATATATCAAGAGTTTATATGAAAAATGCACAAGGTCTATACATTAGAGTCACGAGGCGCATGTAATCGGCCTATGCCAAATTTGGACATCCTCTTTAGTCTTTAGTCATCCATATACATACACAATTGGTAACCAACGAGAATTAGATCAACTAGTAAACGAATTTTTGAAAATTAACTAATAGGTGTCAGAGAAAATTTGGCGATCATTCAAATATCATATTCAACCTGAACTTATATTAGTTGACTTAATTGGTATTCGAATCTTGTGTGATGATATGTCAACGTAAAAAATACACCGTTCGGGTATAGAGTTGATGATCCTGTCTCATGTCGTTTCCGAAATTTGGTTTAGCTGGCGTTTTGGGATGATTGATTAGGTTAAAGTTCCACAGGGATCGCTACTTGTTGCTTAGTTAATTCCGGCCATTTTCTACTCCATCCTTCGCAATCATTTATTTTTGACGTGCTCGATCTTAGGATGCAGGCGCTACAGTTACTCTTAACTTGAAAAAAATACACCGATTCAAATTTAGGTTTTTCCGTTTATTGATATATGAATACCAGGTAATATTAATAAATAAAAATATTAATTTGTAAGGCTTCTGACTTATACAAGGTATACTTTTTCGAAGAAAAACAGAATTACACAAAGTATTAATTATATTACGACCTAGCTTCTATCAATTTATTTATACGAAGTAGACTTCGTAACAACCATGATATGAATTCTAAACGTTCGTAGCTATGCGATCACTTTCAAACAAGAAACACAACTTCTTAAAAATATTGTGTTCAATGGTTATTAATTTTTGTCGATATAGAATAATATAAAACGAATAATTAGCCGAATTAAAAAGGTGCTTATACTAAGGAAGAAGACACAAAAATAATCCTCCGATGTCACTAATTTGATTTGTTAATTTGTATTTTCTTTAACTCTTCATTGTCACTTGCATTGTTTGTTACATCCACGTAACTCCTCGCTAATTCCAAGCTTCAACTTTCGGGAAGAGCCCATTTGAGGACAAAACCATATGTTTGATTACTTCAAGGCATCAATAGTGCCTAAGATCCCTTTTGAAAGTGTAATGTAAATACATCATGAGTGAAGTATCTATTCGATTATTGAAAACATAATAATGTTAAATATTTATTGAATTTTATCATCTTAAATTTTTTTATACAATTCGAACATAAATTAATCTGTGCATACAAGGTGGTAGATAAAAAATAAAGACATCACCCTAATATTGTTTAGAGTATTGGTACGTTCGTAGTGTACAAAATTGGCATCTTCATGTGGCCTCCAAGTTCTATTTTGTGTATCCCGCTAATTAAACACCAATGTTTTATAGATATGCTAGTAAATTATTTTGAGTTCAAGTTTAACTACGATAAAATCTGTGACATTTTGTAGTCTTGCTCGACTTGAACTTGTATTAGTCAGTCTAGTGAATGTTCGGATAT
Source organism: Hypericum androsaemum (assembly GCA_963995505.1). Lineage (NCBI taxonomy): Eukaryota > Viridiplantae > Streptophyta > Magnoliopsida > Malpighiales > Hypericaceae > Hypericum > Hypericum androsaemum. The sequence goes on from OZ023199.1 coordinate 275,577, forward strand.
TTTAAAGGAAAAAAAATGCTGCCAACATGCTCGACCAGAACTACTACCAACTTGTAGATGAAATGGTACGTTGAGCTCGTCATCGATCCGACATTCTCAATAGCCAACCAAATCTGAACAAGTTTCTACAAGTTGTCTTTTTATGTGGAGAGCACCTTTCTACCAAGTACAATAGAAGCTGCAAGAAACAAATAGAGGGAACAAAGGTAGGGAGTTGCAGCTCACACAAGAAAAGATTCCAAGTTTAGATATCATCCAATCATCATTGGTTCCACCTAATCTCTATATTAATTGACACTTAAAAGAGAGGCATGAAGAGACCAATCTCTAGTACATTGAGGTGAAGGTGTAGTGGTGATCATCAATCATATAATGGCTCATACCATGTGTTCTGTTGCTCCCAAGCCTTGTCTAGGATCAGGCAATGGGACTAGGAGGAGTCCATTGGTGAGAGCTAGAGCACAAGTGGTCATGACACCTCCAAGATCACCACCATCATCAGTACCGGTATGGCCCGGCCTGGAGATGCAGGGGGTTTCTCACTCTGATCTTCGTCTGAGGGAGATAGTTGAGAGGCAATCTATGGACAGCATCAGCTCGGTGGCCTCGTTCCCTTGTAGGAAGCCGCGGTTCCACCCTGAGTTTCTCCAGGAATCCTATGACAGGTGCAGGAACATCTGCTCGGAGTATGCCAAGACCTTTTATCTTGGTAGGTGGAATTGGATTCCAACCTTTCCTTGGTCTTGAAGTTGTGGTATTGCAGAAGAACTAATCTTGTGGATGGCATGCAGGAACAATGCTCATGACAGAAGAACGACAGAAGGCGATATGGGCAATCTACGGTAATCATCTACCTTGTTCGAGTATGAATCCCGCATAGACTAAGAAGTGATCCTCAAGATTCCTTTCTGCTATGCAGTTTGGTGCAGGAGAACGGACGAGCTAGTGGATGGACCAAATGCGGAGCATATGAGCTCGGCCGTCTTGGATCGTTGGGAGGAGAGGCTCCAAGACATATTTGAAGGTCGACCCTACGACATGCTCGATGCTGCCCTCACCGATACTGTCTCCCAGTTCCCCTTGGACATCAAGGTCTGTATAAACTCATTGCTTATAGGCACTAACTACAACAATTCGCATATATTGTGATGGAAGTACCGTAGCAAGTAGATTAAAATTCTGTGTTGCAGCCATTCAGGGACATGATCCAAGGAATGAGAATGGACACATGGAAGTGCCGCTACGACAATTTCCAAGAGCTCTACCTCTACTGTTACTATGTGGCCGGTACAGTTGGCCTAATGAGCGTTCCAGTAATGGGGATCGCCCCGGATTCCTCTACCTCTGCTCAGAGTATATACAACTCAGCACTCTACTTGGGGATAGGAAACCAGCTCACCAACATCCTAAGAGACGTGGGTGAGGAGTAAGTCTATACCTGTCCTGGTGGCTGATCTGCCCTGTCCCCAAGTTACTAATCTTGAGGGTGTCTGCAATATCTTTGCTTGTTGATTTAGCGTGCTGAGAGGACGAGTCTATCTTCCGCAAGACGAGCTCGCAATGTTCGGGCTGAGTGACAAGGATGTCTTCTCACGGAAAGTGACAGACGAATGGAGAGCCTTCATGAAGGAGCAGATCACAAGGGCCAGATCCTACTTCACCCTGGCAGAAGAGGGTGCCTCTCAGCTTGACCAAGCTAGCCGTTGGCCTGTATGCACCTCTCTGTACTCTCTTTTTCTCAGCTTCTAGATTGAAATTGGTGACCGAATACCATGTCTCATGTGGTGTTTCAACAAAAAAAGTGCGACCGGACTTGGACTAACCAGTTCAATGCGCGGATCGATCTTGCAGGTGTGGTCGTCTCTGCTGCTGTACAGAAAGATCTTGGATGCAATCGAGGACAATGACTACGACAACCTGACGAAGAGAGCCTACGTTGGAAGGACGAAGAAGCTTCTCACGCTGCCACTTGCATATACTCGAGCTCAAATTACTGCATAATACACATTCCAAGCTGCTACTTGGTCACTCTACTCTACAAAGATCATTCTTTTCGTCTCCTGATGAGAAGAAGACGCGTTCAGCTCGCATTCAAGAGAAAAAAAACAGATAAAGGGTCAGGAAGTAGAGATCAAACAATCAACTTGGAACACAGAAATGAACACTCTAGTTAAAATTATGTTCCATACCTTCGTTATCATGTACATTGAGGTCCCTCAAAAAAAAATCATGTACATTGAGGTCCCTGAAGGGATCATATTTATATCAGACCTTCATCTTTCTTCTACTACTGCTAATTTTTGCCAAACCAACCGGGCACCAAATTCTTACTAGATTATTCTTACTAGGTCAACTAATCTAGGCTCGAAATTGCCAATTACTCTAAGCCCTTGATGGTAACACTACTACTATTGTCAAAATAGATATGTGATTACACATCACGTTACTCGGCAAGTAATGAATCAATTTGAACCACCTTTCGGATCTGATAAATATTCGGGATTTGTTGAATAAACAAACTCTCAGGATTTGTAGACCAAGTTTTAAACTGACCCAACTATCAAAATTTGACTCAGCACATACCGAAGAAAGTGTTATTTCGCATAGAAGATACCATCCTGCTGAAAATGGATAGCTGGGTGCCTCCAACCGGTTACTGTCTTTATTTGTTACTACAACATCAATGTGTTTCAATATTGCAGAGTCAGGAAACTAACAGAACTGTTGATCGAGGAAATAATCATGGAATGCTTTAACTGCAACTAACAGATTAATGGAGGAACTACAAAAGCAACAACTGCACGTTCACTCGAATCTCTGCACACATAAACCCCAAGCCCCGAGTACCGTCATTCTACATGGCTGTGGGAAGAAAGGAAGAAGAAACAGACATACAAAAAGAAAAAAAAGACTGATGACAATAAGTTGTTCGATTCGTTTGAAAATGGTACATATGCTGCTATCATATCCTCATTCTTGCAGCCAGGTGTTCCACTTTTGAATTCTCTCGCTTTCTTTCCATCGAGAAGCTCTTCGCCACCAAGAACCACCTTAGACGATCGCGTTCCAATTAACCGGACACGAGCCACCAAAGATGGGTGATTCTGTCCATGAAATATCAATCTATCTCACAGAAAGTAATCAGGTGTTCTTCTCGTCACGTCTGGCTCCCCCCTCCTCGGAGCAGGTTCAAACTGATAACATTCAGCACATCAGATAGTTCTCAGTTAAGAGGATGAGTACATACCACAGAATACAGTATGATCAGTCAGTGGAAGATCAACCTGAATGAAGGTTTGACCTTTGCAGTCATCAACTTCCAAAATGGATGCCATATTTCCACAGCGGTAGCAGTAGTTAGGTGCACTAAATATTGTCACGACCTTTTTTTCCTGCAGCACAAAAATAAGAATATGAAACCGATCTCACAAGTCTCGGGAATAAATAGTTCTGGGAAGGACATAAAGCAGAGTTGCTCACATGACCCCAGTTGTATCCCTCCATGACCAATTGGTGCGCTCTAGCAATCAGCTCCAGGTTGTTAGTATGGTTAAATTGCTCAGAGATATCCTACAAGTTCATTGAGATTAGTAATTGAACAAAAATCTCTGAAAATGAGAACCAAAAATAATGAAGAATCAACAACAGGAATGGGTACAGTATGAATTGATTACCTGGCCAAAGGTATATCCAGCACCTCTTGGTGAGATACCCCAACCACAGCGGTCATCAGGGTCAGACCATAAGAGGTCGCACATGGGACCCTCATGGGGAACTTCTTGAACACGGTCAAAATTCCTAATGTTATCAAGGGTCTCAATGGATGGAGATAGCCCACCATGGAGACAAAAGATTTCAGACTCGACCTGCATTAGAAGAAAAGGAATATACGTCACAATGGACGCACAGGGATGCCAAATCGAAGTTAATGAAAGATTAGCTATTGGTTCCCTCATCCGGAAAAGGTCCTGGCTCCTAACAATACCCACCAATGCTGTTAATGGGAAATAGTCAAACAAGTCCGTAAAGGTCTTCCAAACATTAGCATTTCCATACCTGCCAAAAAAAAAACCATTATATAGAAGCTTTTGAGTGAAACAAAAAGCCTATAGACGTGCAGGCTAATCTCTTCATTTAGCCCATTCCAGGGGCAGAGAGAAAGGTCAGGCCATTTTATGAACTGGTGTGGAAGACAAAGCAAAAAAATGGAACAGTTAACAATGATATACCAGTCAGAAGCACACATATAATCACCAGTTTTACTTTGGTTGTTTCGCTTCATTTCATTTTTACGTATGTCATAACATTAATCAAAGTCAGTTGCTATGATTGTCAAGTTAGTGAAAAAAAGGCAGCCGCTAAGAAAGCATAGTCACCATACTTCGTCATTATATTTTAGACATCTAAACATATGGGAGTAATGCATATTGATTACGAGAAGCATACAATAAAGTAAAGACAAGGTAAAGATGCAAAGGAACTCACTTCCGTAAGCACTCATCATAAAATCCATAAACTTGAGTAATCTGCAATATGAAACAAAAAGACCTTAATCAGCATATGAGGTGATAGATAGGAAGCTAGTTCAAGTATGTCACAAGAAATTGGCACACTTGGACTAGCATATGTGAGGGTGCACCAATATATAAAGTACAGCAAAAAAATAAATATATATTATTAATCGTTAAAGAAATATCCTTCAAACGATCCCTTCACATATGGAGTATACCTGACGGCTTTCATGGTTTCCTCTCAAAATAGTGATCCGCTGATGATAGCGTACTTTTAGAGCTACCAGGAGCTGCACAAGAAAGTCGTTGCAGAAAATATAATACAGGCTAGAATCAGAAAACATTGAAAGAAGAACATAAAATTTCTTTTCATATGGCTGAATTAACATTTGACATGGTCCAATATATTGAAACTCACAGTTACGGTCTCAACTGAATAATAGCCTCGATCCACATAATCTCCCATGAACAAGTAATTTGTATCTGGACACTACAAAAGGAAGAGAAACACATGTTATTGATTAGGTAAGAAAGCCTTCATCAAGTTCAATTATCCAGGCAATACTGAAAAAACTCTTAAAATGCTGATTTCCAAGATACAATCAACAGCATATATCATGTTTGCCAACATGAAACTGCCAGTCATTGGTAAGATTGCTTAACAGCAGTTTGACAAGTAAAAGAACGAATTACCACGTACAACCACTTCTTTTTAACTAATATTAGGAAGTAAAATCGATCAGGTAAATAACCCTTGAAATGGCTACTTCAAGATGACAGAGGGGAAGGGCTGTGGGGATAAGAATAAGCCCAAGATACAAAATTTAAGCACTAAACTAATCATTTAGAATCAATGATCTTTCATCCTAAAATGTATTGAATACTTGGTGATTAGAGGGCAAGGCTTTAGTTAAGTAAAGGGAACTGGAAAATTAAAATACCATCAACCAAATATTAGTGTCTCAAACTTATAACCTCAAAAGTGAGAAGAGAAGTACCTTTCCTCCAATTCGAAAAAGCTCTGCAAGATCATGGAATTGACCATGGATGTCCCCGCAAATCGTAACAGGACTTCTGACAGGCTGCAGAATACAGATCAAGAAACAACATAGACTGTTATCAACACATGTTGATTTTTAATCTGTAATATAAGTTACATAGAATTATTCAAGAAACAAACTAAACATATCCACCTAGTCTGTAATGTCATCAAGCCCTCACAAATATATCATGAGTACGAGCCACAGAAAATTCAGTTACATCCAAGCACAGCAAGATACGCAAGGCATCCAACACATCAGAAGGCACACTCAAATCATTGGCAAATAAATTGTCTCACACAAATCCAGCTAAATTTGTTCTCCGAGTCCCTGAAGGTAAGAGACATAATTCAAATCAAAGTACCTGAACGTTGCTTTCCTCCATCAGTATCTCTTTGGCTTTGTCACATAGAACTTTAACCTGTGTCATACAATACAACAAGAAGAATTTTATCACCACAGGGATTTTCAAGGAAAAGACAACCGCATTGACCAAAGTGTTTATTTTTCTGGTACAACACATAATCCAAATCCATTGATATCGTGTCACTAGTTAATCCTCACATCCGAAAGGCTAACGGAATCAGAAAGAGAGTGAAAAGGTAGAGTTCACTGAAGATGAGCTTTGTATTGTCATTCTGCACAATCAGGGCCAAGATCAAGAGCACAGAGAGTGTGTGAAGGTATTGTGGGCCCGAATATCTGAAGCATAAAGAACGGTATGCCAGAAAGAGAGTAACAACTTTAAGGCATACACTCTATCCCAGCTGCACTACTATTTCACGACAAAATCCTGAACCAGAATGCCCGCTACAATTATTACTTTATCCATAAATACTCAGAAACATGTACCAAAACCACCCAAAGATCGAGTCTGACATTCCTTATTATCCAGTTGGCTCTTCATCAACTTTGGGCTAAAAGTACCCTCTTCAGGAAAATAGATAATCTAATCGCTACCGGAAATCCTAAAACTCAAATTCGACCCCCAACAAAATGTCGAATTCCACAAAGGCGGAGAAAAGGTTCCTCCAGGAGACACAGCTACAACCCAAACCCGATCCAATCCAGTGTCATTTCGCAGCCACTCTCAATAAGCTCCCAAACATGAACATTTCAACAAGCAAATAAACCTCAACTAGACAAAAGGGAAAAGCAAAAGCCGTTAATCAGCAACCTTCAGGTACAACTTAAAAGTAAACCCATACGGCACCAATTAAGCTAACCGGCACCCAAAAATCCTAAGAACCAACCCCAAATTCCACGCAAACAAAGCAATGGCTCTCCTCCAAGGAATGGGAGACACAACTACATCAACCCAAATCCGATCCAGACCAGCATCCACTCTCAATTAGCTCCCGAACGCGAGCATTCCAAACAAGCAAACGAACCTCAACCACACACAAAAGGGATGGATGCGAAACCCAATAAGATAACAGCAAAAGCCAACCTCACTCCGGGAACCATCAGATCTGGTCCAACCAAAACCACCCAAACCAAAAAAAGTCCCAAACTTTAACCAAACCCAGATCCGCCCCAACCAAATCGAACCAACCCACAAGAATTCCACCTCCCAAGTTTTCTTCAAATTGAAAAAAAAAGAAATAGAGAGAGAGAAGGGAAAGACCTCGTGTTCGGACAAGGGCTTGCACTGCATAAGCTGGGCAATCTGCTCGTCCAGGCTCCCCCCGCCCCCGTGCGTCGTCGTTTCCATGCTCATTCTCTTCCTCCCCCCTTTCCCCTCTTCCGCTTCCTAAAGTTGCAAACTTTAGCAACAATAAGAGACCGGCGAGATCTCCTCGTAACCAAACCCTAGAAGAAGCTGGTTTCCCCAGAAGCTCAGGGCGAGAAGATGGTGGTGAAGAGAGCAAAGCAAAGCAATGGCAGCGATTTCTTCTTCTTCTTTCTAATTCTTCTCTCCTTGCTTTTTCCGATTTATTTTTTTTCTGTTCTGTTATCTCTCTCTCTCTCTCTCTCTTGTTTCCTTTGTATTTTTGTTTCTTGTTTCGATGTGATCACGAGACTCGATGTTAATTGTTGGATATTTACCAAATGGTACTCGTATTTTTTCCCATTGCGAATTTGATATTCCAACCTAAATGAGACTTTGATCGCCCGAGAGTTATTCTTCTAATTATAGAAAAAGAATTTGTGGTTCGGCAAAAAAAATAGATGATTGGGTAATAGAGATAAATTATGGTTTGCAAGTATAACTGTATACCATCAACAGACAAAATGTTGTTATGATTCAACTAAAAGTATAAAATTCAAGTCATAAGAATAGAACTATGTTAAGAATTGATACATAGTACTTTGTTCTGTTTATGGTCTGTCTTGATAACCTAGTGAATGTGGTTTAGTAATCTAAATTTGCTGCTATTATTATTGATATGGACTTTGATGTTTAAACCATCTATTAGATTTATATTTTGACTGTTAGCTGAAGAATAACGAACAAAAATTTCTCTTAAATGAATATTAGATTCTTCAGAGTGTAATATGATTCTGAAGAATGAACTGGATCTGGACAGTTTAATAACCAAAAATTCATTGGTATCCCATCGACGACGATTTCAAACGGATTCTAATTTCTCAATATTAATTAACGATCAATATAATTGGTCTTATCCGGTGAAACTATTTTATAACAGATCTTTATGTTTTTTTACCGACAAAGTGATTACTTGTTGTCACATTTGGAAAGGCGAAAAATTATGGCAATGCGAAGATTGGTTAATGCACTTAATTTGATTTTGGACTAAACTTCTGGATCAAATTATCCCACCGTTTAAAATCGATGAGAATCTGAGTCGCCAAAATTGCATTACAAGTGGGAAGCATATTATTTGGGTTGATAGTGTAAATAAATCGGTGGCGACGAAAATTGATGGGACTCAATTGCAAAAGAACAAAATTTATTTTGTATATTTTGGGATCCAATAGCTGGCTTTTACGTGTAAAGATAGTAGCGGCCCAGGAGAGGCGGGATGGGAACTTTGAAAGGTTTTGATGTTTGTGGGCCCTTTGTATTTGGGTCTTTAGTAGCCCTGGATGGGTATCTGGATTTGGCCACGATTCTATTCTAACTGCTCATCCTGTAGTTTGGTAACTTGAACTTAATTGTGCCCAAGAATTTATGAACTGTCTCCAAAATGTCCTAGAAAATTTTGATTATGGTTCTGACTTTAGTTAACCGCCTTAACAATGTAAGCGAGGGGAATCGTGAAAGATTTTGATTCCTTTATAACTAAATTTTGAAATTTTTTATTTGTTCAAGAAATTATGAACCGACAATTTTTTCTTGGAATAATTACCCTAAAATTTTTGGTGTTTGACCAAATACTCATTTAGTCTTTATTATTTTTAATAATTTTTTTCGATTTTTCTAGTTTGAAATAATATTTTTTTTTATTTTTATTCCCTGGCGGACCCACCATCACTGACGACAGCGTCCACATAATTTCTTTATGACACTTCTACCCTTGAAAAAAAAAATTTCTCCTTCCTTCTTGTCTTCCCCGACCTAAACCTCAACATAGACCGGAGACTCGCCGCCGACGACTGCAACCTCAACTCTGTGGCCAGAAAGCAACAATCATCTCCGACCAACTTCTTCTTCTCCGAGGAATTAAAAAAAATCAATACATCCAAATTAAAAAGAACCAACAAAATTAGTGCCCCAGATGAACACATCCGTTCATCATCTCCGAGGAAGACGAAGCTCCAGTGCGTCGCCAGCCATCAACCGTAGCCGTGCAAATCGGAGGGGACCAAGAAGGGGAGACAGGGTCGGGAACAGCCTCGACCGTTCCGAATCTGGGGAGGTCGGCGACTACTCCTCCTCTCCCACGATGAACAAAAATGACGTCGGTGCGAACAGTGCGGACGGGAACTGCTACTCTTTTGGGACGGCGGCGGCAGCGGTTGGGCGGAGCTGGAGAGAGCAAGGGTTTCACACAATTCGAAAAATTAGACACACAGCTGAATCTGGGAGCCGAGACAAGGAATCCCCAATCGGAACTTGACTGCGCATGGAAGAAGTGTCGGAGCAGGAGATTTCGTCGGAGATGGGGTTTTCCAGGAGCTTAATTTGAATTTCGGTGAGCTTAATTTGAAGGTCACAAAGCAATTGGCCTTTGTGTTTCTCTCTCCAGCTTACCAGTTGATCGGAGAAGAGTAAGAGCTCTATGCCATTGAAGGGTTGATTTGGGGCTCTAATTTTTATTTTTTTTTAATTTGGATGTGTTGATTCTTTTAATTCCTCGGAGGAGAAGAACCAGGAGAGAGGAAATTTTTTTTTGTTTTTAATTGGAAGGGTATAAAGGTCTTTAAAAAATTGTGTTGACCGCTGACGTCAGCGAGAGACTAAAAAATTGCATTATTTCAAATTAGAATGACAGAAAAGGTTATTGAAAACAGTAAGAACTAAAAGAGGGGTTTGCTCAAACACCTGGGACCTCTGGGTAATTATCCCTTCTTTCTTTGTACCGTTTCAAAACTTTGTAACAAGATTTTGATTCAGGTTTCATATTTTTGGAACTAAGAATGAGCATCCGGATAATCTAAATCCGAACTTCCGAAAATCTGAACTATCCGAATTGGATATTTTACTATCCGAATCTGAATCCGAATATCCAAACTTTTTTCGGATACAGATAATCCGAATTACATGTCATCCACAGATGTTCCCGGAAAAAAATATAAAAGGCATCAATCATTAGCTTGCACAAAAAAAATCTCCATTAATGAACCTAGAGGGGGAGGGGGAGGGAGGGAGAGAAGTTTACCTATAAATGGAAGGGAAATGTAAGAAAAAGCCCAGCCCAGCACTTAAGCCTAGTCCAACCCAATTAAAGTTCGGATAGTTCGGATATCCGAATTAATTTTTTCAAAATTCGAATCCGAACTTTTTAGTTTGGATAATCCGAATCCGAATAAGAAATTATCTGAATTCGAAAAAAAATTTGGATTCGGATTTGGACATCGGATATCGGGTAAAATGCTCACCCTTATTTGTAACTGCAGAACCATGAGCAGACCTATCTCTCCCATCTATTATGAAAGGATTGAATTTTAATTAACTGTTTCAAAGAGTGCTTAGGATTAAGATGGACATGTATCTTTCCCAAAAAAAAAGAAGATGGACATGTATCCTACTTGGAATATATTTGTTGCCGTGGGTCCTCCTTGCAAAATATGAAAGCAAATAGCACAGAAATATCCATAGTTCATATTATATCTACGTTACTTATTAATATCACAATGACTTTTCTATAGTTCAAACATTAAGAGAGTTGTATTTTCACAGGGGATATATTAACATACTTAGGGGCGGACCTCATTTTATCAAGTGACGGTGTTGGATTAGGTTTCTGACGAAAGCATATTAGGTAATATGTAAAAATCTCTGTAATTCTTATCTATGAAAGCCGGTCGTAGCCATTGGCACACCGCCGTTTACCCAAGATCAGCCGACATGGACATGTTTGTTGTACAAGGGAAGTGGGTGGAGGTCTTCATAAACATTAAAACTGTTTAAAGATGGAAGATTACATGTGGATCTCATCGTTTTAGGGCACTGTTTAAGAGTTGTTTCTTCTTCCATAAGCTTTGTGAATGTAAATGATGTTACTGTTAAAACAAGTCTGCGTATACTTGTTCAGATCTCCGCCTTGCTCTTGTTTTGGTCTTATGAACTTAGATATGACAAAGGGCAGCTTCATGGGAATTTATCAGTAAGTGTTCTATTGATGGTCTGCAATCTGATGTTATCTGTTTCATGGTCATAAGCAGGGTTGCTGCCAGCTAGTTACCGATCAAGTTCTTGGTCGATTCGAATGTGGGATGTGATCTGCAACATCGGATTGCTCTGGCAATCTTGAGTTCAAGACGACGAATATCGAACATTTACTAAGCATAGCTTTTGCAGATGAACAGATCAGTAACTTTAATGTGATAGATATTTACTATTTACGTCTCAAATGCTGAGAAACACGGGAAATCTGTACAGCTAGCTCTATGGCCAATGACAAGAATTACAGCTCTAAGGGCGCTTCAAACGAACGAAGCTAAATGCACTCGATGATCTCCATCGTTGCCTGCAACGAAAAGAGCATCCTCATCAGTCCAGAAGGAGGCATTTACAACAACTTATGGGTCGGTAAGAACGCAAAATCAGAAAACATCTAACAATCAACGAGAACATATTGCAAACCTTCATTTGCAAGTACAGAGAGCCGGGATGGATCATTCTTATTAATTTGCAGGTATAGCAGCTCCTTGGACACTAACAATCACATCTTAGGACATGACCTCACCAAACCAAGTAATTCCCAATGATACCAGAGTAAGTTACTCAATGGATCATTCTTGTTAACTTGCATTCTTATCTACCCTCTTACGTCCAACAACTCATCTACCCTCTTACGTCCAACAATGGCCATGGATTCGACATGATCATAGACGGTCTGTCCTACTAAGCACCAAGAAAGTAACTTGACCACTGCGGATAATTCAACAACAACCACTACATCTCCTCCGAAGATGACAGGAATTGAGCTAAGAGAACCACAAGTTTGCGAATTTCTACCATGAAACAAACTTCAACTCTCTTGTAGAACTACTAGTCTCCCTCCCTCCCTCAAGACAAAGCCGAAGCACATAAAAACGCTATCTTTACCGCACCAATCATCCAAAAGCCAGTCCTTTGCCAAGACAAAAACACAATCCAATTCCAACCAACCAAACAAACAAACAAACTTCAACTCTCTTGTAGAACCATCTCCCTTTAAGACAAGGCCTAAGCACACAGACACAAAGGCGCAATCTTTACCTCACTAATCATCCAAAGGTCAAGTCTTCGCCAAGACAAACACAATCCAATAACAGAAACATTCGTATAAAACGATACCTCTCTCAGATGAACTCCAGGGCAGGGGAAGTCAACCCTCTAAGGAGGTGGGCGGCCTTGGACCCACAGGCAGGGACATCCTCGAACTCTTTAGCCGGCAGCTTCTCGGACAGGGACCCAACAAAGAACTCCACCGACCCGTCGCCTTGATCCACCTGCATCCCCGTCACCGACAGCCACACGAAGAGCTTCCTTGCCTGTATCCCCCTGGCGTCCCGTACGGCGCCGTACCCGAGCCTCCCGCTGATGTCACGGCCGTAGTAGACGACCTGGTCGGCGAAGTGGACGTAACAGGGGGAGGAGAGCTTGATGGAGAAGGCCCCGTCGGCGCCCGAGGAGGGGGAGGATGGCGGGGTGAAGGTGTAGGATGCCACGTTGGCGGGGAGCAGCCCACGTGGCAGGTTGTACTTTGGGAGGAGCTCGTGGATGTCCTCCCCTTGCTCCTCCTCCGCCGTGGAGAGAGCGAGGAGGATGAAGGTGACGATGAGGAAGAGGAGGGAGACAAGTGGCTTGGCCATTGGAACGACAAGCTTCGATGATCGATTAATCCAAATTTGTGTGGTCGGATCGAAAAGCCTTGGGTTAGGGGCCTTGTAGTTGTAGAGGGAGAGACTAGTTAGTTGTCTTGAGGAAGACAAGTTGAGTAGAAGTCAACTTCTTCGTTGGGCTTGCGTGGCGTGGCGGGTAAGAGACAAGACAGAGACGGTATAGGAGCTTCTTGGTAAAGTTTGGATCGGTCACTATTCGTTTTAGAAATTGCATATTGGTCCTTTGACTTCCTGGATTACTTGCTGTTTTCTTAATTTTGTTTGAATTGGAATGCGGGAACCCAATTTGTTGTGTTATTTGGGGAGCTGGATTTCGAGTGAGCATGACTAATTATTTGCCTGTTTTTAATTCAAATTCGAGTTGAAATTAAAAAATTATAAAAAACGATTATTAAAATTTCAATGGAGCAATATCCTCACCTTTTATAATTGAAAATTTCCGTAAATAGAACAATTCTAGCCAATAAATTTAATTATTTGATAATAATATTGATGTTATGAATAAATTTATAACAAATAATTGGGGATATCCATTTCTAGAAATCTCTATTTATATGATACTTTCAACACCACAATTGATCACATTTCCCATAATCACCACATTTTTTAAAATTTGCTCACATTTTTTCCGTAATAAGTTTTTTAGATAGTTTAATGTATTGGTTATATAACAAGTTGTAACGTTTGTAAGGTGATTGGACGATGATTATTGAAAAATTATTACTCATCGTTCAATTCTTTTAATCTCTCTATAATTACACTCAAATTATTATAACATACCTTTTTTGCGAAAGAAGGAAATCGGCTATAGCTATAGACATCCGTATTCTGCCGGAGGGTACTGCGCGCTTGCACTAGATCCCACATCGCTAAATGCACTTGAGATTGTCAAAACCGACAGTATATAAACCAGGTCGGGCCTCAATTGTAACTCATACCTTTCTCGGCCTTTTGGCTAAGATCAAGTGTAGTATCTGTTCTTATCAGTTTAATATCTGATATGTGGGTCATCGGCCCACTCGATATTAAATTACTTTTTTATAGGGGAGTGACCACCACAGTAGCTTGCTACTGGGCCTCTCGAGCGTCGCCCAAGCGTTGCACTACTGCTCGGGCCTGGCGCACCCTCCAATATCAGTATAAAGCTTTGGGCCTCAGGGTCCAACCATAAATGCCGTTTACGTGAACTGATTCTAATAGTGAAATGTTAATATCTGTTGCTTAGAAATTGTTTTGATTTGATATATCGTTTTCATAACTTATGGTTAAGTTGATAAACAGAGTGTACTGGAAACTTTTGGATTTTTAAATTTTGTATTTATTATTAAATTGTCAAATATTTTTTATGATGGTAAAGTTGTTCTTTGATCAAGAATAGTCACATGTCATTTACATAACAAATATGAAAACATAATATGGACAACTAAATATTATTAGTACAATTAAAAACAACGTCGCTTTTCTGTGGATAATCATTCTTCCTTAAGATGCAATAAATCGCATATCTTAACATAAAAAATAGAGAAAAGTTTATTTTAGTACTTTGTTGTATCGCCAAAAATTACTTTAGTATTCTGTGATAAAAAATTCATCAATCGAATCAAATTACAGCCAATTAACATTACTTAAGTCTACCGGTTGGAACCATTGTGTTCTCAACAAGGTCCCTGGGCTTCACGTTCCAATCTTTCTCTTGTCACAATAAAAAGGGTTCCAATTTTTTCCAGCAACATTCCAGAAACTGAAGGTGAAGGAACATATCGTCGTTCAGAGATCTCAAGAAGAGGGCGGCCACCTCCACCGTAGGGTTTTTCGGCGCCGTCTCGAGGTCGGGGAAGGGGCCGACGACCGTCGCATCCCGAGCTATTGGCGAGGAGGAGAAAAAAGAAGAGTAAGTTTTGAGCTTCGGCCAAGCAAACGCCGGGCAGCTTGAGCCCGTTGAGGTGGGTAGAGAGGCCGAGGACCTGGCAGGAGCGAGGGCACTGGGACCCAGCCTCCACCTGGGCCGACCCGAGTTGAGACCCGTCGTAGAGGATGGAGATTGCGTGGAAGGTGGGGTCCCACTCCTGGCTTCTTCCCGCCGACGACCGGTTCCGCTGCCGCTGGATGGGATTAATTAGCTAAAATTGGTAATTAATTAGGGTTTAGGTGGGAATAAGTGGTTGAGACTTGAGATAGAGGGATTTAGATTCAGCGAGGACTACGTGATTCATGTCTCCATGGAATAGACTAATTTTGGATCATTAGATTCGATCGAATATTATTTTTTATAAATTTGATGGTCAAAATCCTCTTAGGGACATTTTCGGTTTTTTCTCAAGAATACCCCAAATAGGACTCCATTTTAGAAGACATAATCCAAAAAACAACAAATAAAAAAATAAAACAAAACGTCATTTAGGTTTTACAGAGAAACCCATCCCACCCCCAAGCCAAGAAATGTCGACCGTCGTTGCCAGCGCGCCTCCCGACGTCTGCCGTCCTCGTTCTCCGTCGCCGCGTTTGGAGGACGTTGTTCGTCGGTGGCTTTGTTGATCGTTCGTGAAACTGGTTGAAGAGATGAAAACCCGCAGCAGACGAGGAGCACTAGTTTGAGTCCAAGGCTGATGCCGGCGCCTCCAAGACATCCCCCAGCAGGCCGGAACCATCCGCAAGAGCGGTTACCTCGTCGTCAAGTCTCGCCCCTGCAACGTGATTATTACCCATCTTCTCTCCATGTTTTTTACTATTTTCTCCCTCGATATCCTATAAAAATTGAATCTTTGACCGTTCTGATACGATTTCTTATATGGGTTTGTTGGATTAGAAATCGATTAGGGTACTAGGATAGGAAAGTCTTGAAATTTATTAGTTTTTTGTGTGGTTATTGTCGTTTCTCACTGGTTTGTGTCTTGATTGTTCAGGTTGCTGAAGGAAATCAATATTACAGAGGAAAGAAATCAATATCTGAAAAGAAAAAACTAATATCTGAGTACAAAAATACCAATGTCAGAGTACAAGGAAACCAATATGAGAGTATAAGGATACCAATATCAAGAGATGAATGAAACCACTATCACAATAGAAGGACACAAATATCATATTAGACGGAAACTAATATCTGAGAAGAAGAAAATTAATATGAGTAGAAGGATACCAATATCAAGAGAAGAAATAAACCAATATCATAGTAAAATGACACCAATATCAGAGTCAAAGTAAAACAATATCATAGAAGAATGAAACCAATATCTGAGAAAAAGAAAACTAATATCCGAGTACAATGATACAAATATTCTCATAATTGTTTTATTTTCTACCTTTTTTGTGTTAGTTACGTGATCTAGGATAATTGAATGATATTTGTTTCCTTTTTAATTATTTCTATAACTATATTCCCTAATTTATAACTTTTTTTTAATAGTGGTGTACCAATATTGCCCCTAATGACATTCAATCTTCCTTCCATTCCTATCAGTAGGGACTAGCCTAGTCCCCACTGAATTCGAGTCCGAGATAGAGGAGGAGATGAAATGGGGGGCGGAGGAATGTTGGAATTTGGTTGTTGTTTGATCCTAGTGCTTAGAAATGTGAGTGCAAGGTTAGGGATGACAAGGTGAGTGTTAGGGAGGAAGGACTTTTCTAAAAATATTATAAATAAATCAGTGATTATTTTGATATTTTGTCACCTTGCCATGTCATGTGTACAAGTATGCTCCTAAAACGACGTCGTTTCAACCAGCTCGGTTCGGGTAACTATCTGTGGACCTAAGTGATGTTAATTGGCTGTAGTTTGACTCGATTGATGGATTTTTTACTACAGGGTACTAAAGTAATTTTCGACAATACTGCAAGGTACTAAAATGAACTTTTTCCTAAAATATATTCAAATCTATACAAAATAGATGAAATAGGGAAAAAGTAAAAAGAGACCAAAAACTCTTTTCTAAATTGTTTTACAACTACGATATAACCACTCAAGGGCTTTTACTTAGACTACCCACAATAGGAATTTACCCAATCCAGTTCATGGAATAAATAATTAATTTTTGTCTCATCTATACTCAATCCAATCTAATTATATATTTTTTTACCCACAGTAACAACCCTGTTCACAGAATAAATAATTAAATTTTCTCTCATCCACATATTATATACTATCAATTTATATATAAATTATAATAAATATATGATAATGATTATTCCGTAATTACAAAAAAAAATTACAATAAAGTAATAAAATTAAGATTACGAAATGACTACAAAATTAGATAGAAATTAAGATCCTTCCACTTCATTCATATATTATCTAGTATCATTTTTTATTTATATATAAATTACGAGTACGAGTTTTAGTTTGGGAACTATAACTTCTTATTTAAAAGTCCAATTGAGTTAATTCAAGTTGCTTTGTGAAGGTGGGATATATATCTACAACTTTTTAGTTCATGACTTATCCAATTTCGAAGTGTAATAATGTCAAAAATAGGTTTGAAATCAATAGTTGAGCGAGTTACGAGTACAAGTTTTGATTTAGGAGTTGCAACTTCTTATTTATGAGTCCGATTGAGTTGATTCAAGTTGTTTTGTGAAGATGAGATATATATCTACAACTTTTTAGTTTATGACTTCTTCAAATTTGGAGTGTAAAAATGTCAAAAATAGGTTTGAAGTTAATAGTCGAGCGAGTTATGAGTACGAGTTTCGATTTGGGAGCTACAACTTCTTATTCCGGGGTCCGATTGAGTTGATTCAAGTTACTTTGTGAATGTGTGATATATATCTACAATTTTTTAGTTTATGACTTCTCCAAATTCGAAGTGTAATAATATCAAAGATATGTTTGAAATCAATAGTCGAGCGAGTTACGAGTACGAGTTTCATTATTACTTTTTAGTTTAATGACTTTTTAGTTTTAATTTTCATAAATTTTTTTAGTTTTGCTGAAGGTAAGGTCTGTTTAGATAACCATGAAAATATTATCCGAAAATATCTATTTTTAACGAATAATATTATGCCAAGTGGAACTAATTAAATAAATAAGTAAAGAAAAAAAAGAGCCAAGTGGCCAATTTGCCGCTCGCGAGCGACGACCGGGCAAGCACCTCGATCGGCCGCTCGCCCCCTTTTTTATTATATTTGTTTTTTTTAATATTAAAAAACCCACCCGCGCGAGATTTTGATCTCTGCTGCGGGTGGTCTTAATGAGCCTTGGTTGCCTCCAATATGCGCGCAGGGAGCGAACCTTTTGCTCAGGATCCCACCTTCACAAAACAACTTGAATAAACGTCATCCTACCAATCTAGATATGAACTATTTAGTTCAGTAAATATTTTGATACTAATTAATATAAGCAAGAAAAATAAAAATCACCATCTAAATGAGAATATTATCTGCTGTTTTAGATGGTGATTTTTATTTTTCTGACAACAGAATAACACAAAACAACAAAACAAATAACCCGCGCGCTCCCTTTCTCCAGCAAAAGAGTTTGAAAAACTTGACAATTCCACAAAGCTGAAAGATTTGAATTGAGGCAAACAACAAAATCGTGACACGACATAACACCCATCGCTAGATCATTTAATATTTTATTAAAAATTTTAAATTTGAATCTTTCATGCTTAATTTTTATAGAATAATTCAACTTGATTCTAAATTAGATGTACGATAATATTTATATATTTAAACGCCGGAAGAATCACATTTGAACATCACATAAAAACTTAGAAAATTTTCATAATGTCGACCTTTTTCCGGAGGCTACCTAATCTCTAAATACATGTCGAATTAACTATAAATAAATATTGACAAAATTTCTTCCGTATAAAAACGCTAATATAAGTATATTCCAGTATTCAAATTTGAAAACGCAATTAAACAAAAAGAATTCCCACCATTGATTAATGTGCTTAGCAAAGCTGAATTATTTGAGCCAGTCAGACAAAAAAGGAAAAATAGAACCAATCCTTGTCCTTGTATGTGCTTCTTTTTCTTACACCAAACCATAAAAATTCAAAATCCTGTCCCCGTCCCTTTTCCCTCCACAAGCTTCCCTTCTTCTTCTTCTTCTTCTTCTTCTTCTTCTTCCCCTTCACCAGATTAGTCTCAAAGCAGCAACCTTGAAGAGACCACAAATGGCCACCCGCTACACCTCCTACGATTCCCGCTCCTCCTCCGCCGCCTCCAGCCTCGACCTCACCGCCGGCAAGCCCGCCTCCTCCTCCAGAGCCATTGTCAGGTCGGACCTCGCCGCGGGGCCCAGAAAGCAGCCGACCCACCTCGCCGCGATGGTGAAGAAGTTCATGGACAAGAGCAGCAGCTCCCGCGGGCCCCACCACCACCCGAAGCCGCCGGCTTTGGGGCTGGTGATACCGGCGGACTCCGTCGCCGGGGAACTGCTGAAGAAGAAGAAAGGCACCGGCGCCGGCTTCTCGGGTTTGCAGAAGAAGCTGTTCGGGGATGGGAAGAAGAAGGGGGGAAGCAAGGAGGTGGTGAAGGCGTTGACTGAGGTCAAAGGGTGTAATGGGTCCAACACGAGGACCTTGGCTATGGTTCTGAGGAGTGAGAGGGAGCTGTTGGCCTCGAATAAGGAGCTCGAGGAGGAGGTCTCAAAGGTCAAGTCTTTATTGGAGGACAAGAACAGAGAGGTAACCCCTATTCTGGAAGAACAATAAAGTGGTGTTCTTGTGTCCAGGTTTTTGGTTTTGATCCAATTTTTGTGATAGGGTATATATGGAAATTCCATTTTGAGTGGGAGTGTTGGGGTATGAATTATACTTGATGGGAGATTAGTGGGCCTGGTTAAAGTTTTGGGAATCTCCTCCCGTTAGAGAGAATTCCACGTTGGAAGTTGCAAGTCAGTTGGCCTAGTTTATAAGTGCGGAAGATCCACTTAGCCTGGGTTGGATATGGAAATTCCTACACCTCCAAGTTGGCTTCTTTGAAGTTGCTACTATGGGGATTGTTATGTAAGGTTGATGGATTCATGAAGCTATGCTATTTTGTGAGGGTGTGGAGTCTGGCTCTTCGGTTTTGCAGGTGGAGAAACTGAAGGACCTGTGCTTGAAGCAGCGGGACGAGATCAAGGCGTTGAAGAGCGCGGTGCTGTTTCCTGAGGACGCGATGAATTTCCAGCTCCAAGAGATGCTGGAGAAGCAAGGGAAGGAGCTAGTTCATGCTAAACAGCTTATACCAACTCTGCAGAGGCAAGTTACTTCCCTCACGGATCAGCTGCAATACTTGGCCGAGGATCTAGCCGAGGTACCATGTCTCCCCTTTACCTTCTGCTGATGCTATAGATGCTTGTCAAGCAGCCACTTTTCCTGCTTCTGGTTCTGGCGTCGATAAGCTTGTCTTTGGATAGATCCATTCCTTGGCATGTTAAGAAGCTTGTGTTGTTATTTTTTTACTCTTTAGGGAGTACTATGCATATTGATATCCCGTTTTCCAACTAAAGAATCAACTACCCTTTCTAATGCATCTCGAGTCGTGTTGTCACTTAAAGAATGTATATCTGTTCTCAAATTCGTGTGTCGATTTTTTCATTTGATTATCTCCTTCTCCGTGAGCAGGTTAAGGCAGACAAATTTGGTATGTCATGTATTCCACGTCACAGTAGCTCACCAAGGACACCAACATATGATCATGAACAAGCTGCAAATTCTTTAGTAAGTGCCCTCTGGTTAGCTGCCCCAGTTAGAGGGCCTTCCTAACTCCTGGTGCTGTTTCAACAGCAAGGGAAATGCTATTTTGTTGTGGTCTAGCGCTTTTTAACAGTACTGATGATGATCTATACATGGCTTTATCCAGGAGTTCAGCTCCTGCGAGCCGGCAAGCCCTGGCAGCCCAGATGATATGTTTCTCAAGGATCTGAACCCATGTTTGACACCCTATTACTCCAGTACAAAATCCAAGGTCAGCAATCCCGAATTTGTTTCTTACCGTGTTGGTTGTGTCTTCAACTAACCAGACTCATGTGTTGCAGGAATTTGAGCTTATGATGATAGAATTTTATAACTTGCAGGAATTTGAGCATATGGGATATGATTCTCCATTGCGGATAGACTCAGCAGACAAAAGTGAACTGCCGAATGAATGTGGCTTCATTTCTCGCGGGAGGAAGATGTCTAAAAGTTCCGATTGTTACCAGACTTCCAACACAGACGCAACAGCAAGAGCAACTCGCAGATCAGAAGATATCAAAGGCATAGCTGGGAAACAAATGCACCAGAGAATCCGCTGATGTGTCTTGCTTGGCAGTACACTGCTTCCTTGTTGTGTATTTCATCGACTGGAGCACGCAATAAATCAGTGCGCAATATGTTCTTGCCGGGTTTTTTGGGTCCTCACTTGCTATAAATGATTTGTTTACTTACTAGGCAGGAACATAGGTCATGTCATTGATAAGTAGGATTGTGTAACTATGTCAAGTTGCAACAATTTTCAGTTGGTATATATAACCAGTTTCCCAGAAAAGGAAGTTTTTATCTTCTTTTGGTCGAAATCATTAGGCATCTTGACACCACTGAGGCGATTGATGTGAGAGTTCGAGCGAAACACAAAAGGCAGAAAATCCATTTTAATCAACAATTTTATGGGTGAGCTTAACATGGACTAGTGTTGGCATTTATATCAGTTTACTAGCTCCACCTAGATCATAGATAATGGAAAGAGCACAAGCTTCACTTATTAAGCAGCAGCGAGATCAGGAGCAATAACTTGGCATCTTTAAGTATCGAAAATACATTTCATTGCCTCCAGAGTCAAGTAGCCATTCCTAAACAATGAGAACTGCAGTCCTTATTCTTCACCTCCTCCCTCCTTGGATGTCGCCTGATGTGTCTGCTTCCTGCTGCTGATGATCCTCCTGCTCCCTTCTCTTTCTCCAACTCTGCAACGTTTCGAATTGAAACGAGCACAAGCGATCGTGAGAAAAACCGCATAGAGCAATAATAACACACAAACTACTATGCATTTCATAATACCTCCACTCTGCGGTAGCTGGAGATGAACTATGTTGCCTCAGAGGTAAACAGGTAGGACAAATGTGGGTTCATAGCGGTGGCTCCGGAATCATGCTGCAGGAAGTCGCCCAAGGTGTTTCTTCGATTGCTGCTAGTCATATCTTGAGACAAGGCAGGAAAGTCGATCTTCTTCTTATCTCTACTCACAGACAAGGCACGAGGCGGAGGAGAAGGCTTCACTGAATCTCTCCCAAGTCTGCAGCCACTCGGTCGAGGATACTGCTTGGCATTGTGGGCCAATGGCATGTTGGAACTTCTGCTTCGATATATTAAACCAGGCGAGAGTTGAGGAGAAGGACTAGCGTTGTTGTCTGTCTCTTGGAAGCAAGTATCATCATCTCTTATATAGACATCGAAGGACAACCTCACGGAACAGTCTTGTTCCTCCGGTTCGCATCGACGACGAGCCTGGAATAACCCTCCAAAGCAGCAGCCCATCTGCTTCTCCTTGATGATCATTCTCCTTCATGCACTAAGAGTTTAAGGAGGGCTAGGCTAGGCTAGGCTCCTACTTATATAATCTCAATTAAGGATACTTGGAGGAAAGCAAACATCATTAAATTGCAAGACAGAAGACAACTTGGTCCTGGTGTAGTAATTAGCCTCAATTTGCTGGTTTAGGCCAAGTTTTGCACTCTCCAGTTGGCTCCTCTTTGACTTCCTTTCATGGAAACTAGATAGCATACCGTAAGATCATTAAATTTCAAAGCCTTCCATTGGAAATCACTGTATATTTTTAATAGAGAACTCGAGTAATTTTATGGTAGTCCGTCCACAAAACAGCGGGGATTTCATGTTGGAAGGGGAAGAGCAAACGAGCTTTCTCGTAACTCAAAACCAAAACATGGAAATCTTCATCGACTTGGGATGAATTTTTATTTTTTGATTACAATAAATGAGCCTACGTGCCTTGTAGTATTTTCCTGAACCAGACTGACTCTTGGTGTGCTAGAAAAATTGGATCGATGATAAAGGTAATGAATTTTGAAACGTTAACAAAAAAAAAGAGATGAGATACTAGAAATAGATGAACTTGAACCTTCACGATTTATAAAGTCTATCAGATCTTTCTCTTGATTCATCTATGGAGTACATATACACATATACAATTGGTTATGAGTTTTTTTGGGATAATTAGGAATTTTATATAATTCTAGTATGATAACAATTTGGAAGAATTTATGTTTCAAAATTGCCTAATAAGCAACATTTAAGCATGCATAATTATGGTCTAATTGTCAAATCTTCGTTGCTTGACTTTTTTTTGTCTCAGAGACAAAATAGTTTCGCCACCGTCACACCGTGTTCCTGGTATCCTTTTCTTTTTCATCTTCGGGGTCATAAAATTTTCCCTGATTGTTTTCGTCTTGGATAAATGGTCAAGAGTTATGAGTGTGATTATCTTGAAACCAATAACATCTGTATAAAATTACGAATATGAGTGGGTGTTTAGTTTAACTAAGCTCGAGCATTAAATAATTGTTAAAAATATTTTTATAATTTTAACTATCTCTTAACCAGTTTAATGGATAATTCCTAATTACTAATTTGGAGACTTGGAGTGGGGTCCAAGTAACGGCTAAAAAAATCACACTTCACATCCGCTGAATCCCCAAATCCTCCTCCTTAAAAACACTCCGCCACCGAACTTCCATCCCCACCCATAAACCCTAACCCTAACCCTAACCCTAACCCCCAAATTATCCATTCACCCAATGGAGGAAGTCTGCGAGGGCAAGGACTTCTCCTTCCCTCTCCAAGAGGAAAAGATCCTATCTTTCTGGTCGGAAATCAATGCCTTCGAGACCCAGCTCGCCCGGACCGAGGGCCTCCCGGAGTACGTCTTCTACGACGGGCCCCCCTTCGCGACGGGGCTCCCCCACTACGGCCACATCCTCGCCGGGACCATCAAGGACGTCGTCACCCGCTACCAGTCCATGTCCGGCCGCCACGTCACCCGGCGGTTCGGATGGGACTGCCACGGCCTCCCCGTCGAGAACGAGATCGATAGAAAGCTCGGGATTAAAAAGCGTGGCGAGGTGCTGGCGATGGGGATCGGGAAGTACAACGAGGAGTGTAGGAAGATTGTGACTAGGTTCGTGGAGGAGTGGGAGAAGGTGATCACGAGGTGTGGGAGGTGGATTGATTTCAAGAACGATTATAAGACGATGGACTTGAAGTTCATGGAGACTGTGTGGTGGGTCTTCGGCCAGTTGTTTGATAAGGGACTTATTTACAAGGGCTTCAAGGTCTGTGCTTTTGCTTTGCTCTTTTTTTTTTTTTAATTTTGTTCTGTTTAGTGCCTGGTTTAGGTAGAATTTTGGGAGTGTAGTGGAACTGGAAAGGGCGAGTTTGGTTTCTAAGGGGTGCGATTGCTGAGACTCGGGTTGCTCCAGTTGTTGCCCTTGGGTTCCTATTGCCTTGTGCTTTGCTCTGTCCCTGCTGCCTGTCTGGAAGCCCTTTTTTTTAACAAAATGGAAGTCAATTTCCTGAGTTTTAGTTAGAGTGATGCATATGGAACCGATTTTATTGTAGGAAATGGAAGTCAATTTTCACCTAGCCTTAGTCGTTGGAAGACAGTAGTTGTAGGTGCTGGAAATGGAATTCATAGTCCTTACTCTACGCCTAATCTTTTACGTTTTAAAAGAAAAATACTTGATTCCAGTTGTTTTACTTTTGGTTCCAAAATGAAAGTAGAGATTGTTTATTTTAAGTATTGATTTGAAACAAGCTGTTAAATACCTGGTTTAGTTTTAATTAGGAGCTTAATGGAATGGAGAGGGGATAGTATGGTTCGGGTTTGAGTTTTGTTTCGTATAAGACTGCAGTTTTCTGGGCTTGGTTGCTCTGGTTCACTCCTCTGGTGTTCTTAATGATTTGTGCCTCTTGCAGGTTATGCCATACAGTACAGGGTGCAAGACTGTTCTGTCTAATTTCGAAGCCGGGCAGAACTATAAGGTATGATAGCTGGTCAGTTTAAGTATGTGTTGACTGTAGTGACCTCTCCTGTTTCCGGGATAGTAACACGCGCATGTTGCAGGATGTTCCTGACCCTGAGATAATGGTAGAGTTGCCAATTGTTGGCGATACACACAATGCAGCTCTTGTGGCTTGGACAACGACACCCTGGACACTCCCTTGTAACCTTGCTCTCTGTGTGAATGCAAACTTCACCTATGTCAAGGTCAGTTTGAACAAAAAGAGAAAGGCTTAAAGATTTAATCTAAGACAAACAGTGATTGGTGAAGTTGGCAGATCTCTTCTTGTGGCTTTCTTAGCTTTGACAATTGGCTCTGGTATACTTTCAGGTTCGAAGCAAAAACAATGGAAAAGTCTATGTAGTTGCTGAGTCTAGATTATCCGCCCTTCCTGGTGAGAAACCAAAGTTAACTGCCACAAATGGGCCTACCAGCAGCTCAAAGGCATCCAACTCTAAACCTAAAACTGGGAAGTCTGAAAAGTCAACGGACTCTTATGAAGTACTAGAAAAATTCAAAGGTCAGGAGCTGGTAAACAAGACGTAAGTGCATTTACTGCTCTGGTTGAATCACCTAAATCTCTCCGATGCTTATCTTGATCAATGAGATGTTGAACCGTTGCTCTGGGTCACTGAGATAAAATGTGCTTCACAGGTACGAACCCTTGTTCGATTATTTCAAGGACTTCTCTGGTACGGCATTCAGGGTTGTTGCAGACAATTATGTAACTGATGACAGTGGTACTGGAGTTGTTCATTGTGCTCCTGCATTTGGCGAAGACGATTACCGCGTTTGTATTGAGAATCAAATTATCATTAAGGTCTGTTCATAAAAAAATATGATTAAGGTCTGTGCACATAATCTGCTAAATGCACTTTGTATTTTCTGTCTATGATCCTGTGACACAATTTCTGTTTTCTTGTGCTTAAAGGGGGACAATTTGGTTGTAGCAGTTGATGAAGATGGATGCTTTACAGAAAGAATCTCTGATTTTAGTGGGAGATACGTTAAGGACGCAGATAAAGATATCATTGAGGCAGTGAAGGTGACCCTTCCGTGCTCCAAATTTCTGTTTAGCTATTTGCTACTAAGATATGTATTTTTCTTTTTTTTTTAGATCCAAGGTGCAAGTCAGTATTTGTGTCTTACATTTGAATTTTATGTTAGCACGTTGCCTTTGTGTAAGGGTTAATGTTTTTGACTAGGTACTTTCTAGATTGTATTTGGCAGTTGTAATCGGTGTGACAGTGCGTATCACCTTTCTTGATTGTTGATTCATTCTGACTGTGGATAACATCTTCCTACCAGAGGATATTAACCCTGTTGCATCACCTTTCTTGATAGTTGATTCATTCTGACCGTGGATAACATCTTCCTACCAGAGGATATTAACCCTGTTGCAGCACTTTTAGGACATAGTCTTTTCAGTTATCTTACCGAGATCCTTTCTATTGCGTAGGCAAAGGGCAAGCTTGTAAAGGCTGAGAGCTTCACGCACTCTTATCCATTTTGTTGGAGATCTGACACACCTCTTCTTTATCGAGCCGTTCCAAGTTGGTAAGCTGCTCGACCTACTAAAAGCTAGCTTGTCAATTTGTAGCAAATCTTTTTGTTTGCTTTCATTTTTGTTGTTATGAATGTAGTCTATAAGGTTGCCTAGATCAGACACGTTGTAGCGTATTTCCTTCTCATGAACTCTGTGATTCTACACTTTATAACCTCACAAAATTACTTATCTTTGAATTCTTAACAACGACTAGGTTTGTTAGAGTGGAACAATTGAAAGAACAGTTGTTGGAAAACAACAAGCAGACATATTGGGTTCCTGATTATGTGAAGGTCAGTATCTCTTGGGCCTTGATTTTCCTTGTGAGAAGTATGCTATGCTGATTCCTTTTGGGATGGGACATTGAACTCTTGATTGTTGTTGGTTCAGGAGAAACGTTTCCACAATTGGCTAGAAAATGCCCGGGACTGGGCCATTAGTCGGAGTCGGTTTTGGGGCACTCCTTTGCCAGTGTGGATCAGTGATGATGGTCAAGAAGTAGTTGTCATGGATTCAATTGCTAAACTTGAAAAATTATCAGGTGTTGAGGTTTGATCTTTTTCCTTTCTATATCACCCTTACAATAGTTTTAGTTATCACTGTCTTTCCCGTTTAATAAAATCAGGCTATTTCTTGTATCTTTATATTTTGTGATATTGAATTTCAGGTTTCTGATTTGCATCGTCATAATATTGATCATATCACGATTCCTTCCAGTCGTGGCCCTGAATTTGGTGTTCTTCGACGTATTGATGATGTAAGCTTCTTGCTCAGTGTCTGCTTTTTCTTGATAAAGAAAATATGCCGTTCCGTTTTGGTTTTTTCATGTCTAAATAAAGCTTTTGCATCTAGCCCAAACTATTTCCCTATCTGTGTCTTATTTCTTGAAAAGCGGCAGCCTTGGTTTGTCTTTTTGAGTGAAACACTATGCCTTGCAGGTATTTGATTGTTGGTTTGAGAGTGGGTCGATGCCTTATGCTTACATCCATTACCCATTTGAGAATGTTGATCTCTTTGAGAAAAACTTCCCGGGGCATTTTGTGGCTGAAGGGCTGGATCAAACCCGTGGATGGTAGGCTTCTTTCCTTTTTTTGCATATATGTTCAAGTTCCCTGAAAAACAAGAATAGCAATAGGAAGTGTTTCGCTTTGAATGATCCTGTCAAATGGGGCATAGCTATCTGTTCTTACGTAAGAGGGGGTGATCTTAGAAATTAAAAGGGATAGACTTTTCGGCACTGTTCTGTGAGGATTGATTATTGGTGTTGATGCATTTTTCTACTGATCAAATGGGCTATTCTATTCTTTCTCAGTACTTCCAATAACAAATGCAGAAATAATGTCCTCATTCAGTGATGTGGTTTCCTTCAATGCTCTGTATCTCCGTGGACTAAAATCTAGCATGACTAATATTTTCCAGGTTCTATACTCTGATGGTATTGTCCACTGCATTATTTGGGAAACCAGCATTTAGGAATCTTGTTTGCAATGGACTGGTCCTTGCAGAGAGTGGAAAAAAGATGAGCAAAAAGTTAAAAAATTATCCATCTCCTACAGAAGTTATTGATGATTATGGTGCTGTAAGTTCTTTGGTTTATGTCATTGCTCACTTTCTAACAATGGGGAGTTGAATAATCTGACAAGATGTATGCCCTTGTGCTTATCCATTTACCCATTTTTAGGATGCACTGCGATTATACTTGATAAACTCTCCAGTTGTCCGAGCTGAGACCCTTCGTTTCAAAAAGGAGGGTGTATATAGAGTGGTGAGTTTTATGTTGAGAAAGCGTATGCATGTTGACTATGTCTTATGAGTGTTCTCTTCAGATAAGCTTTGATTGAGTTTCTTCACGATGTTGCCTTCATGGATGCCTCCTTGCATCAGTATCACTTGCAGTCAATGCCCAAAGTTCCAATATGGTCTCTCTTTTTTGTCCAGGTTAAGGATGTCTTCCTTCCGTGGTACAATGCATATAGATTTCTTGTACAGAATGCAAAGAGACTCGAGGTTGAAGGACAGGTTGAAGGGCTTATTACCCCCTTTACTCCTATGGATTCTCAAGCTCTGCAAAGTTCGTCTAATGTACTTGACCAGTGGATCAACTCAGCCACTCAAAGTCTTGTCCACTTTGTTCAACAGGAGATGGATGCATACAGACTGTATACGGTTTGTGTTTCTAATGGTGTTATGCTAAACTTATTTTGGATGTATAGATGAAATTTATAGCCTTCTGCGTTCACTCTATCTAGGTGGTTCCTTATCTCGTCAAATTTCTTGATAATCTCACAAACATATATGTGCGATTCAACCGCAAGAGATTGAAAGGCCGAACTGGAAAGGATGATTGCCGTACTGCTCTGTCAACACTTTACAGTGTATGTTCTTGTTAATCTCCTTGTTATTTAATGACAATATGTATGGTCAATGTGGTGACAATATGATTGATAATCAGTGTGTGGTGATGTGTTTGTGGGCCACTTTTTAAAGTTTTTCTGAATACTGAATGATGTCTGGTTTTGTCAGTTGGTCACTCAAGTTTACCGGCTTCAAAAGCATTGAGTTTCACTATCTTCTTCATCTTTTATCTGGTACAGTATGGTCCGACTACCTAGTGCCCAGCTAATGCCTGAGAAATACCAGTAGTAGCTGACGAACTTTTTCCCTTTTCCCCTTGATGATCGTGTTCTCCATTGATTCATCCAAATTATGAAAAACCTTGGATCTTACTTATCAGTTGTTATCATGCCATTATGATTCATTGACTATGGGGTTTACTGCCACTGAGAAGCGTGATAATAGTTTCTTTGATTCGTAATGCATTGCTTACGTGAATGTGAACCGAAGAGAGATCGCTTGGATTTTGCTTGATATTTGTGCTGCCCCCTTGGTTTCAGGTTCTTCTAACTTCATGCAAGGTGATGTCACCATTTACACCTTTTTTCACTGAGGTTCTTTACCAGAACATGCGAAAAGTTTGTTCAGAATCGGAAGAAAGTATTCATTTCTGCCGTTTTCCTCAACACGAGGGAGAGGTATGATGATTGTTCTCTGGATTATCACGTCACACTCCTATCTTTTTTGGGTACAAATCTGCCGTTTATCTGGCAGATTACGGTTGGCAAGTATTTGTATCCTTTTGATTGGAAATCTTGCTTTTGCTTTTTTTTTAAAAATCTTGGGGAAAATGTTTGTCCTTTTTTTTACTAGCATCTGAGATTAAGCATGTGTAAAAGTGTAAAAGTCTAGTTAGCCTTTGTTATTGTTCCTTTTCCTTTCGTGAAGCTAAGAGAGCGTCTGACTTTCCTCACTTCATCTAGCTTATGAAATATGAAATGCAGAGGGATGAGCGTATTGAACGAAGTGTAGCAAGGATGATGACAATTATTGATCTTGCTCGCAATATTCGTGAGCAGCACAAGCTACCTTTGAAATCACCTTTGAGGTCTGACTATTTTTTTGGTTGCTTGCTGATTATTGATTTCCTATATACATCTCTTGCAACATTAGCTGATGTATCAACTGGCCTACAGTAAAATGATTGTAGTTCATCCAGATGCTCATTTTCTTGATGATATAGCTGGAAAGCTAAAAGAGGTTTGTGAACAATGGCTAACTTCTGATTTTAATTAGTGCTAGTCTTGTTAGTAGTTGACTTTGGTTGCCTTTTTGTTTTGCACTGTATCTGACTGTCCCGGGTTTTTTATTGTCAGTATGTACTGGAAGAACTCAATGTCAGATCTGTAGTTACTTGTGATGATACATTGAAGTATGCTTCTCTTCGTGCAGAGCCCGAATTTAGGTACATGAAACTCAACAACTTTCTGATTTACTTCATTTGTAGTGTCTTGATGTGTTTTTCTCTTGGATTTTCAGTGTGCTAGGTAAACGACTTGGCAAAGCCATGGGAACTGTTGCGAAAGAAGTCAAAGCCATGACTCAGAAAGATATTTTAGAGTTTGAGAAACGCGGAGAAATAACTATTGCCACGCACCAACTAAATTTGGCTGACATCAAGGTGGTCTCTCTTTGCCTTTTGATAGATGATATTTATTTATATGAAAATGCAGTATGATGACAGTTTTGCCTTCAAGCTTGAAACCTATTTGGTTTGATTTCCCCGATCAATTTGTGTTTTCTCCGCAAACTGCAGGTGGTTCGTGATTTCAAGCGTTCTGATGGTATGACTGACAAGGAGATTGATGCTGCTGGTGATGGTATAAATCTTGGAAGAACTGCATGCCATTGTACTTTGAGATAAGCATGCTTTAACTCTTTGTTAATTTCCAGGTGATGTGTTGGTAATTTTGGATTTGCGTCCGGATGAGTCATTATACGAGGCTGGTGTTGTTCGTGAGGTATCTTTCTAATCCTATACCAGATTACTTTATTCTTATTCGTAAGGGTTTTCTTTTCTCTCGGGGAGAGAACCATTACGTATTGATTTTAATTGTTTTTTTTATTACTGGATTATTTAAATCCTCTGGGTTTCAGGTTGTTAATAGAGTCCAAAAGTTTCGGAAAAAGATCGGCCTTGAGCCCACGGATACGGTTGAGGTGTATTTTGAATCTTTAGATCAAGATAAATCTAGGTTTCAGCAGCTCATCAGCTCAAAGCCACAGGCAAGTCTCGCATCACCGAGTCATTCAGAAAAGTAGCCCGTCATACATTTATGTCAATCGGTTCTATACATTTTGGCAGTATTTTTAGTGTTTCTTTGGTCAGTTACAACGAGGATGTTCACATGCAGGAAGAGTACATTAGACAGACTATTGGCTCGCCTCTGCTGCCTTCGACCCTGATGCCACAACATGCTGTAAGTTGATTAATGAGAATGCAGTTAGTATATTTTGTTGGTTCGAAAATGAGGCTATTGGCTAATACATAGAGTTGTCGCCGATAGGTCGTAATGAGAGTAAACTCAACACATTCAGTTCTTGTAACAGTTAAATGTGCTGCAAAATCCACGTTCTAGAATACAATATAGGTGGAAGTTTTTGAGGAATTATAGATCATCTGTATACTTGCATTTTTCATCTTCTAATCTTATCAGCTTGCAAAACTTGCCTGCATACTTCAGGTGGTACTTGGAGAGGAGAGTTTTCATGGTATCTCAAACTTGTCGTTCACCATCTCCTTGGCGAGGGAATCCATTGTCTTCGAGTCAGATGCTATTCATTCCTTATGTGAAGGTAGGCTCTTGTTCGTGGTCTTCTTCTTCTCGGGACTTCCTCTCATATAATCTACCATGGTTGCAGGAAATGATAAATTTGCTCGAGCTTTGGAGACTTGCCTATTGTCCAGAGACCATCTTAACCTGAGATCAGAATTTAAGCAAGGAAACGGCAAGGTACGTCTGTGAACTGGGATATACGGCACACTGCCTTATTTGCAGCAATTCTAATGGTTCCTATTGTCCCTCTTCCTGGATGACAGATCACGGTCGACTTCATCGAGAATCAGCCCGCTGTCGACGTGGTGCTCGGGAAACATGTATTTTTGTCCGTCGGGGAGTATTTTTTGAGGACAAAATACGACTGATCGATTTTGTTTCACGCTTATAGGTTTAGGTTTAGGTTTAGGTTTAGGTTTAGGTTTTGGTTTTGGTTTGCTTCAACTATATAGAGAAACAAAGAGTCTTCAGTTCCCCATTATGATCCACTTTAGCTGCCTGCCGGGAAAGAGGAAGAGAGGGAACTTGCAACTAAGCTCAAATTGCATAATTTGATGGGAACATCTTTTCTTTTGTGTTGTCCTCGTTTGCTCAAAGCTGAATACCCAATATAATATCATACTAGTCGTAACAACAATGTTAAAGTTTCTTCGTACCTTACAAAATGGAAGATTTTGCCACTTTTCAAAAATCGTCTAGTGTGGTCCAACGAGTATTTGAAACCAGATAGTATTTTAAAGTACTCTACATACTGTTGCAAATGCCCGTCTATAATTGGCCTTGAATTCTTCGGCTCAGCCCGATCCTTATTATATTGTTAAGAAAATAGCAATTAATAAATATCCTCTTTTACTTGGCTTAAAATTTTTCATTAAATACACTCTAAATAGACCAATTAACACTCCATGACTATTTTTTTTTAATCACCGGTGACTTTTTACTATCTTTGTGATGTGATATATTTGTCGTCTTAAATTTGCCACTTAATTTTTAATATTATTCTAAAGATAAAAGAATTGCCCACAAATTCTTTAAACCCATCATTTCCTTTGTAAAACAGTTTTCATTAAAAAACATTGATTTTATGTTTCTGTACTAAAATTAGTTCCAACAGAAAGTATCCAACTTCATCAAATATCATAACCTGGAAACCAATTAAAAAACTAACGACACAAACCAAATGGATAGTTTCTCGGAGTTGTTCCATTTTGTTCTTATTAGTTATACGTTACTTAAATTTGCGACAACTTGAGAAAATATCACCATCAATGAAGTTAAATCTTATCACATTTCTGATCAATTTTTATTGTTTTCTGCCAAATTAGACAACAAATCATTCATCACAATTACAAAGCAAATCAAGCCTCCTTCATTCTTATAGTGGAAATGTACGGTCTATTTGTCATGTTTTTTGAAACTTCATATATTAGTCAGACAAGAGGGCAATGCTATACCCAACATTCTCACGACGACGTCATCAATCGCAATATACGTATTAGGGACAGTGAGAGAGCAAACAGAGACGAGGACAAGGTCTTAGGTAGGGATGATAAGTTCAATGCGGTTTTCAAGACCTTTATTTATATTTATATTGTGGCGAATTTAAAATGATGGAGATGTTGGTAAAATTTTTATTCCATTAAAAAAAAGTGAGCAGGAACAAATTTTAAAGAATGCAAGAACAAACTATCGCATGAGAATTAAAAAGAATGCCCTTTTATTTTTTAAGAATCTTTTATTAATATAATTATTCAATAATAGGTAACGTGTGAGAACAACAAAAAACGAACCCCATTAAACAGACTTAGACGAGACAAGTTCAACTCGCCCCCTCATATCTTTTTCCAGCTTCCTCTTCACGGCATCTGCATCCACTAGTCCTCTCACTGTTACGCACTTTGTCTTCATGTCCGAATCTATGAAATGGACATCTGTGATTTATGTGTAAACAATTTGTATTAGTCAACTCACTATAATAAAAAAATAGAAAACAAATTCAATATGATTGTAATTTGAATTAATCATACCATCTAATCCTGCAACAGACTTCAATGCTTTAGTCTTCTTGCTTTCATTTTTCATGTTATCGACTCTTACAACCACCTCCTAGAAAACGAAAAATCAGTTACAATACCATATATATACATATAAAATAAGAAAAATACTTTTTTATCCAAATTAATAACCAAAAAGGAGGACTACACATATCATAGACACTAATATCGATTATGGGCCGTGGTAAATACATCAATATTAAGACATGGTAGAGATTTGCATGCATACTTGGATTACGCCCGTGTGAATTCGTGTTGCATCACACGTGTTAATATTACCACAAACGTTACCCATTGTCTCAAATTTTTTGAGATTCGAACACAATGGAGTCAATTCAGATTGTTTTAAAGTGCTTTGTTATGTTGTGCGAGACAGTTTATTTATAGGGGTGGCAAGGTTTGTAGATGCTAATTAGGAATTTTCCTAGGAAATTATTAAGGAAACGCGCAAGCTCAATATATTCTTTAATTACCTTTAATAAACGAAATATATAGTATCAAGAAAGGAAGGAGAGTAGAGGTAATAACACAAATCTACGGAAAATTAAAATATACGCATTTTTAATACACGATATTTTTTCTTGATCAGGGTAGATACGGTATTAATGCATGGAAAAAAATTCATAGGTCCCTAAAGTTAGACATATTGTACTCAAAAGTCTACCTCATAGATTTTTAATCTTTTAGTTTTGAGAAATTGAACTGATTGATCCTTATTCACAAAAACAATGTAGTAAATTTTCAATATTCCCTATTTACCCTTTCCAAAAGTAATTATTAAATAAAGTTATAAACAAAGTATTTTATTTTTCTCTATACTCTTCCTTTCTCCCTCGCCCCCTCTCTCCTCCATTGAACAAATGGAAGGTGAGAAAATAATAATCTCGTATATCTTATTGATTATGAATTACATACATATTGTTGCCGATAAAATTGTAGTAGAACGTCAAAACGAACTTAGGAACGGGTCCGGAGTGGTCGTCCCAAGAGCGATTGAACGAAAAAGTAAGGATGAAAAAAATATGGGGAACAAGAAGAGAAGAATTAAATTAGAGTAGGTAAGAGAGAAAAGAATTGGTGGAGAAGAAAGAACTTTATTAAAATTATAGGGGAGAGGGGGAAGGAAAAAACATAAAAAATAGATAAGTTAAGCTAAGAAGTCAAGTTGAAAGTTTGATATTTGATTTGTAGGTCTCCTTCATGTCTGTGCCTAGCTCTTCTTATATAGAATAAACTAGCCCCAATCCCATACAAAAATCCAGGCTCCATTCAATATAGGACAACCTAATATAGCCCAACCTAAAACTTCCAACCCAAGTTTGACCTCCTTCTGCGTCAAATTTGGAGAAGTTATGAACTGGAAAGTTCTAGATCTATCTTTTTGTAGTTTTTGGAATCGCATCAATCAGATACACGATTATGAAAATACGACTGTTTTACTGAGACAGGGTCAAGCGAATCCGCGAATTAATTTTCCCCTCCAACACATACATACAAGAGACTACAGTAACTAGTGTATAATGTTACAACTAATTACATCAACTATTCTAGCCGTTTTAGTGTGGGAACTTACAGACTAGCGTTGGCTATGTGAGACCTTCAGGGACAATTAATCGAACACCATTAGTGCATAGCAGCCAAACCCAACATAGGTCCTTCCATCTTCCTCTCGTTGATCACAAAAGAGATCAACCAGCATCTTCAATAATTCTTACCATTCATTCTCTCTGTCTCATCCTAAAACCAAGAAAAATGAATTTCTTCTTACTCCATTGATCATTATGACGGTTCTAATCAAGACCATCGAGAGTATTGGCAAACTCAGATTGATGTTCTTTGGGAGGAAATTTGGTCTTCCTATTTGGCCCATTGTTCCTATTTTATTTGCCACAACAAGTTAAGGAAGAGCAGGAAAAGAAACACTGAGTTTGAAGCACATGAATGGTTGGTTGTCTTCAGGATATGAAGAAAATTTGGGAATATTGAAAATTTCACAGTAGGACCAATGAGTTCTATTTCTTAAAACTCAGGGATTAAAAATTATTAGATGGACTTCTCAGTATATTATATCCAAATTTAAGGACTTTCCCTAAATTCTATTGCGTTGACCTAATTAAGACGGTGGTAAGTGCTATTAGTTTTTTTTTTCCGGAAAGAGAACTACTTGAAGACACAAATGTAATAAAAAGATATGTCAAAACATGAAAAAAGCAAGTCCATCCTCCTCTCTTGTCGATTTGGCTTCCGTCCAGAATCGAGCATTGTCGATTCTGATCCGCATGATTTGATGAGTTGTTGTACTCTCTTGTTTTTTGAGGGATCTGAGATATTGTACTCGATGGCGGACCATAATGTAAAAAGAAAAAGCGTTCTACGCAAACTGGGCTTTTGTAGTTGGACTATTCGATTTAGCAAAGGGCAATTTGGTTTCAGCATTTTGGGTCACAAAACTTATAATTGTAGGCCCATGGGCTCATTAACTTAATATTTGGGACAACTGATCATTATGCAAGACTTCTGATGACAGGCATCTTTCGCAATTGCCTTCATTTGCAGCTCCTCTATTCTGATGGCCCCTATTTTCTTCTTCCCGGACGGCAGATCACGGTTGACTGCATCTGAGAATCAGCCAGCAGTCGACGCGGTGGTCGGGAAACACGTGTTTTTTGACCATCTCGGATCACATTTTGAGGACAAGAGCTGGACGAATAATTTGACAACAGACAGGCAGTCTTCAGTTCCTGATAAGTTTCTATTTATTTGCCTGCCTGCCTGCCGAAGAAGAAGAAGAAGAAGGCGGCTGGATCGACCGATCGTATTCTTTGGTTGTAAAGCAAAAGGAGGGAAGTAGCAAGCACAAACTCCATGGGAGCATCTGTTATTCCTATTCGGTGACGAGCATTGGAATGTCATCTGCTTTAGTTAAAGGCAGCTGAAAATGTAAAACAAAGAAACGAACAAGGGATGGTTAAACTTGGGATCAAACTCAATTCCATTACAATAGCATCAAAAGGACCTGTTTCCTTGTTCTAGGAAAAAATAGCTAGTACAACAGAGGACTTGTTTGGCTCAGCCGAGATAATTTACCTGTTTTTACTTTGTACATTTCATCAAATCTGTTACCCAGGCAAAAAAAAAAAAAACCAAATTACTTGCATACTTGTTATGAGAAGAGGACTTCTCTGTACGGATGCCAAATGTATAGGATCATATTGTACTTTTGGCTTACACCGACTTATAGGGACTATAAATAGGAAGACTAGTAGATAATGATGTAACACCATTCTGAAAATTTTTGACATCAAATATGTAGAAACATTAGGTTACGTTTCTCTTCCTCTCTATCTTCTCTCTATCCCCTTTTCCCCAATTCTATCTTCTTAAAGGTCTGATTCATTCGGATCATAACAAATCTCAAACCAATTATTTATTTCTTAAGTACAAGTTACTTACTATTTAGCTACTGATTTGTTATCTAAAAAAAAAGCTAACCGCTACTCATTCTTCTTTTGTATCAACCATCCGATATATCTATCCGCTAGTCTATCTTCTCTCCATTCTCTCTATCCCCTTTTCCCCAATTCTATCTTCTTAAAGATCTGACTCATTCGGATCATAACAAATTTCAAACCAATTATTTATTTCTTAAGTACAAGTTACTTACTATTTGTTATCCACTAGCTAACCGCTACTCATTCCTCTTTGTATCAACCATCCGATGCTTAACTACTAGTCTATCAACTATTTTCTTGTTCGTTTGTTTTTATCTGCTGAGCAGCAACTATGGACAATCTGTTATTCGTTGCTCATCTGCTATTAACTATATATCTATTATCTGTTTTGTCTACCTATTTGCAATTCACTATCTGTCCTGCCCACTATTGTTTTTTTGAGGGAACTTGCAACTAATGTTCAAATTGCATAATTCCATGGAAACATCTGTTATTTTTGTGTTGTCCTCCTCCTCCTCCTCCTTTGCTCAAAGCTGAATATCTGTTATAATAATATCATCAGTTGTTGGGATAGAGTTAGATTTAGTTTAACCAAAAGTTATTGATTGGAAAGTTTTGCCAAATGTACTTGTCTCTAACCTGTACCAGTGTACCAGGCCTATTGAATGTTCCAATATTTGCTGGTATTCAAAAATTCTATATATTGTTGCAAATTGTATTCAGCCAAATCCTTATTATTTTGTTAAGAAAATAGCAATTAATAAATATATTTACTACTAATTTTTTTATATAGGTAAAATGTTTATATTACTCCCGTAAAATATTACACCTAATAGTGTCCGAGGACACAAGTTCGCCTAAATAAATAGGTTCTAGGAAGTACATATAATTGAAAACATGATGCACCAAGTTAAAATACTTCCTAGAATCAATAAACCACCAAAAGAAACTCCCTGCCCACCTTGCGTAATCACCCTGGCCCCACTTTAATAAGTTAATTGCTTGCATGTATACCATCGGCCCCTTCCAGATTTTAAAAGTTTAATAAACACACTATACTTATGAATTGGTCCACTTAAATTCCTATATTTCTAAACTCTAAAGAGACCAATTAACATCTTGTCATTGGTGACGTTTTAAATTTGCACTTCATTCTTATCTTATTTTAAAGATAAAAATAAAATGCATACAAAAATCAGACATCATTCTCTTTGTAAAACAGTTCTCATTAAAAAAGACTGAGAGTTTATGTTACTGTACTAAAACTAGTTCCAATAAAAAATATCCAACTTGCATCAAACATTTTCCTATTTTCGAGTTGTTGTCGATTTTGTTCTTGTTAATTATTGTTGAAGTACAAAAATAACATGTTGAAAGTTCGGGGTCGACTAGGACGATCATAAAGGCACCTTTACTTGGACATCAATTTGTCTTAACTGGGTATGCTCAAGTCGACTTGGGTACCCTCAGTCTTAAGTCAGCCTGGGTACCCTCGGCAAATGTGGTTGAATTCCTCAGCCTCAAGTCAGCTTGAGTTCTCTTAAGGTATGTAGGCCTCCTTCATGTCAGGTCAAACACTTGGAGGGAATAAGAGGGCTTCGTTAAGTGAGATCAAGTTGGACTTCCTCAATTCTCTTAATGAGTGTCCGTATTTGGTAATTTGCAGTAACATTCAACCCGAATCTTGGAATGAAGTGATTCTTACGGTCATAGAAAGCTAAGAGGTATATCTCCAACTTATGTTTGAAGATCCTTGCCTAAATCTTCATGGAAGAGGGTAAAAAATAAGGCTTCAAGTCTCTGTCATATTTTTCTCGTTGGGGACCGTCAAACATTAGTAAATCACCCATATATTTTGACTCGGACCTCAGAATAAGATGATTCTTGAGGATAGGAAAAGGTGAGAGATATATCTATAACTTTGTAGTTTATCATTTCTTCTGATTCGGAGCTTAAAAAGGTCTAAAATCCGTTGGAATTCACCCCTAGGCAGATTATCGCCAACTCACCCTAGGCCGATCGTCGCCACTTTCACTCTAGGCCGATCGTCATCATATGGTAAAAATGACCGTATCTTGTGACTCAAACCTTGGAGCGAGAATAATTCAAATTATTGCAAAAAGCTAAGACACAGATCTACAATTTTGTAGTTTATAGATTTTTCTAATTCGGAGCGGAAGAATGTCAAAAATCTGTCTGAAGTCAGCCCTAGGTGGATCATCGCCCACTTCGACCCTCCTAGGATTGTCACCGATTCGACTCTCCTCAGATCGTCGCCAACTTTGACCCTCCTTGGATCATCGCCCGCTCGACCCTCCTTGGATCATCGCGAGTTGTATTCGTCGCCAGCTCCCGCTTGCCTTGGATCATTGCGGTTTATGAATCTTCTTGGATCATCGCAAGTTGTGTTCATCGCCATCTCCCGCTTGCTTTGGATCATCATGCGTTGTGACCCTCCTTGGATCATCGCCAGATTGTGACCCTCCTTGGATCATCGGCCGTTGCGATCTACCCTTATCGTCGCCCAATACTTGCCATGAGCCAATCCTCACCAATGTGCATTATGGGCTGATTGTAGCCCGTTCTCTTTATAGAGGCAAATTGGTCGATTGGGCGGGGATAGAGATTTTGTATTGACACCGAACTCGGTGTCGGAGAGACTTGAAGAGACCGTGCTAAGACATACTTGAGGAGAGTTATAGGAGATTGTGGATACCCGATGCACTCTGACTCTCAAGAGTTAAAAGCGAACATGGAGTCTACAAGGGACGAGATAAGCTCGAGAAGACCGGATGTGTTTGGATTATTGGAGTGATACACAGACTTGGATTCTAGAAGATATGAAGACGTCGAAGACGGGTGGACTTCTGGAGACCGGGATAGCTCGAGTCGGATAAGGATAGGTGTTGGAAAGGATATAGTTTAGGTCATCAAGTCTGACTAAAATACGGCTTAGGATAGGAGACCGGGTAGGTTTTTCATTTTCTATATAAGCAGCGCTTGGGGCGAGGCATATGGCCATCACAAAGTTCATACACACAATCCCCAAGCTTTAGCTTTATCTTAGTTTGTAGCTCCGGTTCGGTTTCATTCTTTCAACAAAGAGCGGTTCCTACCTTTTTTTTCCCTCGCGTTAGACCGACTTTGAGACGAGCACTCCAGACCATCGTAAGATCGATCAATGTTCTCTCAAATTTTCCACCCAACAGTTATAGTTTAACTAAATTCGCTAGTTTGAATAATTTTAGGGAACTATTATCATCGGTAGTTCTTAAAAACAACACGATCATCAATTTTTATTGTTTTGTACAAAATTAGCCAACGAACCATTCACCACAATCAAAAAGCAAATCAAGCCTCTTTCGTTCTTATAGTGAAAATGTACTGTCTTTTTGTCATGTTTTTTGAAACTTCATATATTAGTCAACAAGAGGGCAATGCTCTTTGGACAATTTGCAAGAGTAGACCACGAACTAGACCCAACATTGTCACAACGACGTCATCAATTACACTATACGTATTAGGGACAGTGTGCGAGCAAACAGAGACGATGACAAGATCTTAGGTAGGGATGATAGTTCAATGCGTTTTGCAAGAATATATATATATATATATATATATATATATATATATATATATATATATATGAAACAACATAACGATGATGTGACAAATTTAAGACGAAATAGATATGGCGTAAAGGTTAAGATGGTTACATTTAAAAAGGTGAACAAGCACAAAACTCAAAGAAAATAAGAACAAACTATCGCATGTAATAATTTGCTCTTTTATTTATTAAGGAGCGTCATTTAATGTTATTATTCAATATTAGATGACGTGCGAGGAAAACAAAGAAACAACCTAGTTAAGCGCTTTGTCTCCATATTATTGTTCAATAAGCCTAGCCGAGACGGGTTCGAATTCAGTGAGGACTATGCTAATCTTTATCGATGGGAATGGAAGAGAGATTGAATGGCATTAGGGGCAATATTAATATATTACTATTATTAAAAAATTACAAATTAGGGAATATAGTTATAGAAATAATTAAAAAAGAAACAAATACCATCCAATTACCCTAAATCACGTAACAATACTATCAGTAACACAAAAAAAATTAAAAAATAATACAATTTATGGAAATACAATTATAGAAAACAATACAATATATGGAATATAATTATGAGAATATTGGTATCCTTGTACTCGGATATTGATTTCCTTCTTCTCAGATATTAGTTTCCTTTGACTCTGATATTGGTGTCTTTCTATTCTGCTATTTGTTTTCTTCTTCTATGATATTGGTTTTCTTCTACTCTCATATTGGTTTTATTCTTCTATGATATTAGTTTCCTTTGACTCTGATATTGGTGTTCTTCTACTCTGATATTGGTATCCTTCTTCTCGGATATTGATATCCATGTATTCGGATATTGATATCCTTCTTCTTAGATATTGGGTTCCTTCTTCTATGATATTGAGCTTTGTTACTGAGAAGACAAAATTTCAATTAAGAAAATCAATAAGAAAGCCAACAGCGTCATATCATTGAGCTTTATTATACTGCAGAACATCCTTTTACAAATGAAGAACCTAGGCATTCAAACTATCGACGATAACTAACAAAGAAGAAAATATTAATAAAAACAAGTTACAAAATTTCAAAGCTAGGAATTGACGGATTGAGGAAAAAGAATTGTGTGGGGGCAACGTACCGCACTAGCCCTGATTTTTGATGGAAGAAACGACGTCGTCAACCACTCGCATCCCACCATAACTTCAGGAAAAAAAGAACCCAAAATAGAATTGCAAATTTAGTGGATGTTTATGGAGGCAAATCGTAAGTTCGTGAATTCTTTTAGGTTGGCGGTGATGAAGAGAGAGAGGGAGCTATTTTTAGGTTTTTTTAGAGCCAAAATAGAAAACCTAAATCAAGGGATTTTTTGTAACGTGGGATTTTTTTGGGATCCTTAGTTGGGTCTTTACGGGTAAAAATACTATTGTACTCTCGAATGATAATGACCGTCAGATCTGAAAATGAGTTTTAAAAATCAAATCATATGTCCCAAATTTAGTCCATATTATGGGGATAATTTTTATGTAGTCCCCACTGAATCCAAATCAAGCCGACCGGGACAATTTGAACTTTGCCACCTATATCTTTTTTCAGCTTCTTCTTCACGTCATTTGCATTCAATCGTCCTCTCACTATTACGTACTTTGTCTCCATGTCCGTACCTACAAAATGGGCATCTGTGATTTACACGTGTAAACAATTTGTATTAGTCGATTTAGCATAATAAAAAATCAAAAATAAATTAAATATGATTATAATTTAAATTAGTCAATTAGTCATACTCTTTATTTGAGCAATGGACCACTTTGCTTTACTCTCTTGGCCGTCGTTCGTCGTGTTATCGACCCTTACAACCACCTCCTCGAAAATGAGAAATTAGTTACAATCATGATTTTAAAAAATGCGGTCCGACCGGTTGGACCACAAAATGGGCACAAGACCGGGTCATTTTTAGGCTTTTGACCGGGGTCTGTATTAATCAGACCAAATCTAGTCGGACCGGCCAATTTTGAGGTCCATCCTGACTGGTCGAACCCGATTAGTATAAAAATGGGCAAAATTGATTTTTTTGATAATTTTCGAGAAAAAAATTGATTTGACAAATTTATAAAGTAATAAAAAAATAAAAAAAGTAGATTTATAGAGTAGAGAGATAAAAAATTAAGTCTACTTTTTTTGTATGAAAAATAAGTATATTTTAACCTACATATATATATATATATATATATATATATATATATATAAAATTTAAAATATTTAAAAATAAAAAATTTTGGTCTGACCGGTAGTTCGACCGGTCCGACCCGGAAGACGGGAGAAATTCCGGGTCGACCTCCGGGTCGTTTTTTAAAACCATGGTTACAATACGATACATATAAAACAAGAATATATTTTTTAATCCAAATTAATAACCCAAAAAGGAAGACTGCTCATATCATAGACACTAATATCGATTATGGACCGTGGCAAATACATCATGATTAAGACAGATTTGCATGCATACTGCGAATACGCGCAAGTGACTCCGTGGATTACCACAAATGTTACCCATTGTCTCAAACTATTTGAGATTCCAACCAATGGAGTCAAGTCAGATTGTTTTAAAGTTCTTTCTTATGATATGCGAGACAGTTTATTTATAGGGCTGGCAAGCTTTGTAGATGCTAATTATAAATTCTCCTAGGAAGCTCAGTATATTCTTTAATTACCTTAATATACACGAAATATATAGTATCAAAAAAGGAGAATAGAGATAATAACCCGAATCCAAGGAAAATAACACGCATTAAATACATGATATTTTTTTCTTGATCGGGATAGATACGATACTAGTGCATGGTAGTAACTTTTATTGTCTAAAATGATATTTGACTTAATCTAATTAAGACGGTGGTACATGTTATTACTTTTTTTTGGGTTTTACACCCATGATCTACCATGTGGTGGCAAGTTCATATCATCTTGAGCCCACCTTCTCTTTCAAGTGGCAATTGTTGCCAGATCATTCTCTGCCACATCATGTTGATGACATGATAAAACTAATAATAGCTATACAAAGTGGACAAAAACCACCACATGGGTGGTGACGTGAGAGGATGACATTCTCCTTATAAAAGGAGAAGATGGAGGATGATTAAGGGTATGGAAAAATGAAGGGGTGAGTTTCACCACACACATAGATAAATATTTAGCTTATCTAGTAATTTTTGATTTGACTCTGAGGTAGATAAATTCGTAGAAATTATTCTCGACTCCAATATACTGTGAGCGAGAATCGATCAGTGACAAAAATTCCGTT
This sequence comes from Hypericum androsaemum, assembly GCA_963995505.1. NCBI lineage: Eukaryota > Viridiplantae > Streptophyta > Magnoliopsida > Malpighiales > Hypericaceae > Hypericum > Hypericum androsaemum. The sequence goes on from OZ023199.1 coordinate 319,667, forward strand.
ACGATCCTGTGGTTGATCCACGCTTCGAGAGAGAAGTATATTTATATTATTAATAAATTTGTTTCATTAATTAATTTCATAATTTCTTGCTTATAGTATGCTAATTTACTATATAAAAATTATCATTGGTATCAGAGCTTGATAAGTTCTTGTTCTGGTTGCTAATTAATTTTTAAAAAGAAAAATTATGAGTAATTTTTGGTTCAAAAATCGGATTTGTTGGTAAACATTTTTCCCCAAATCAATCTACCCAACAATTCGCGGAGAATCCATGGTCGACGAGCCATGATTTCTTCTCCGACGTAAGGCCGTCTATGCGGACCTTAGTGCTCGGATTTTTTCGAGCCAAAACCACAAAAAAAGAATTGAAGATGTTCGGATGGCAAACGACAATAACGTAAGAGAAAGTTATTATTGTTTTCTCGACGAGGAAGAGTCGAGGATGGCCAGTCCTGCTTGATAATTGACCAGAACGGCCCAAGTTCGGTGATGAGACGACGACCGGCATCGTTCTTTTTTTTAAGTCACCGTTTTCTTTCCCGTTTCTTTTGCTCCTGGAAGAACAAAATGGAGGAAAGAAGATGAAAATGAGAGGGGCAAAATTGGAATTTGGCAGAATTTTTTGCCTAATTAAATTCGGGCTTTATTTCTAGCCCGTGAGGGCTTATTTTTCTTCCAGCGGCCCGACCCACGTGTTTGACTTAGAGTCAACACGGGCTCCTACTGTTGGGCCTCTAAAATAACACACTGAGCCCATTTTTACCAAACATGGTCAAGTGAGCCTGCTGTATTATTTATTCGGCCAAATCTGAAATTGGGCCAATTTGGGGATGGTCCAGATTTTTGTGTGGTAAGTTTGGACCAAATTGAAATCAGTACGGGCCTGAGCCCAACACGAATTTGAATAATAAAAAAGGGAAAAAAACCTCGCGGGTTCCCATGGACAGATGGGCCTCCATGTTAGGCCATTTGGGATTGACTTTGAAATTAAATTGATTTAAGTTATTCTTAAGTCAAAATGGGTCTTATGTGGATTAAAAGATTATGAGTATCTTTTAACCATGTTTGTTTGAACAATTATTATGATAATTTTTACAAACCTAATATTTTCTGAAAAAGTTCAGAAAATATATTTTCCAATATTTTTGAAGTGTCATATTTGTTAGGGGGATCATAAGGATAGTAGAAAGGTACTAGAAGAGTATTTAATTTTTTGTTCACAAAAAGATACTAGAGTGTATCTAGGCTGGAGGTTATGACTGAAGAATAGAATAGCACACAATGTTCAAGCATCTTCTAATAAGGATGAAGATGATAGGAAATATCTAAGTTTTTCCTACCTCTTGGACATGGCACATATAAAGGCATTTTTTGAAGCGTCTATTTGGATATTTGGCCAGATGGAAATTTTTGTAAGAAATTACCTTCGATGCTCTAATGAAGTTGCGAAGTGGACGATGAGTGCGTCGCTTCTGTACTAAGGAATGTATTTACAGATTCCTGTATCCTAGTGCCCTACGGATCATTAAATCTGCGCCAATCTGAGTCATGTATTTTTAAATCTTTCTAGTTATGCGTGAATCATTTAAACTTATGTTAGGTCTTGTTGGAAGTTTCGAACACTTGGTGTTTAGAACTTCTAGTATATTCATGGTTGTTTTTTCATTCAATAAAGACATATATTGTCTTGACTAAATAAAATATTTAATTGATTGATTATAACTATGAGAAATATCTACTTGACTATTGATGTGATTATAGTCTAATCTGTGGATGTACTCAGTCAATGAGTTGATCGCACAACGAAAAAGGTGTCTATGTGAGATATCCATTGTGATCAGCAAGCTAGCTATGGCTAGCCACATGCTCAAATGTTGAGTATGAAATCCAAACGGCCACATGCCTACAAGATTGGGTCATGTGAATGACCCTAATGCATATTTATAATGTTATGACATTTCATGAATGCAGACTGTCAGCTTTAGCTGAAAGAGAATAACCTCTTAGCAATTGAAGTCCATCCTGAGGTGTATGCAACTAGTGCTTGTTCCAGTGGGAGCAAATAGTAAGATTGACCACTGTAGTGAAGACAAATGGAATTTTTGAGAAATAAAAAAGTAAAAATGAACGGACTTAATCCGAACTCAACCCGAAATAAGAGTTCTAAGGGTGAGAGGAACCTAAAGGTCTAACATTTTTGAGCTGAAATATTTTAACTGTCAAGCAAAGGGGCACTATGCAATAGGTTGCACTGCCGAGAAGACGAGACGTTTATTTAACTCACTTGTAAGTGAATTAAATGTGTCTAGCTCTACCCTTCTAATTGAATATCACTTAATTGTGAGTGGCAATTCAATAGAGATAGACCATATGACAAAAAAATGTGAAATCTTTGTCAAATTTTAATGAGTACCAACTGGAGCAAGCTCCATTATATTTACATAAGTAGAAGTTAAAATGGTTGGCTCATATAGAGTGAGCCTACATACAGTGCTTCTACATGACGTGTTATATACTCAGAGAAATTCACAGAATTTTATGTCTATTCTAGTTTTTCAATGACTCTTAGTTTCCGTTGGATGATTGAGTACATCACACTTAGTTAATTTTTTGGATAAGTCTTTACTCATTTTAGTTATTTAATGAATGGTTTCTCATCACAGATGTTGATCTGTGAGATTTACATAGTGATGGTTTTTTCGTAATCACAACTTTGCTAACGTCTCGAGATGATGTTATGTTGTGATATTATAGATTGGGCCATATTGATCAAGAACGCATGAATTGTCTTGTGAAGGCAGGACTAAAGGGTATTTAAAGAAGGCTAAATTTGCCCACATGCGAATGTTTCTAGAAGGAAAAACCTAAATGAGAGCCATTTGGCAGAATAACTAGATATAGTTGTTCAATACAATTAATTCATTCTGACGTATGTGGTTGAGTGAATGTGAGGGCAAGGCATAGGACCTATTATCGTTTCATCACATTTAATAGATGACTATATTTAGATATGGTCAAATTTATTTGATTTCTCACAAGTCTGAAGTTTTGTGTAACTTCAAGACATTCGTGTATAATGCTGAGAATCAATTTGATCTGAAAATCAAGACCTTACAAATTGATTGTGGTCATGATTATCTTCCGATTTAAAATTTCATGTGATGAAAATAGATTGAACATGAGTGGTTCATTCCTCGCACATCTCATTTGAATGAGATAGCGGAAAGAAGGAATTGAATTCTTCTTAACATGGTTAGATGTATGATAGTGGAGGCAAATTAGCCTATATTCTTTGATGGAGATACGTTCTATACCGTCACATATGTTCTAATTCGTGTACCCTCTGTGTGTGTCACTCCTACTCCTCACCAGCTGTAGATAGGTCGAAAGCTCGATCTAAACTACTTAAGATTATGAGAGTAGATTTTCTTACGTCCATCTAAGTGAGTGTCTACAAAGAGTGTCTTTGTCGAATACTCATAAATATCAAGGAGATACATGTTCGTGGGCGAACAACGCAATGGACAAGTGACATAATTTTTTACCACGAGAAGTCACATTCTTGGAAAATAAGTTTTCAAAATTGGGAGAGGTGAATGGCGACCCGCCTTGTATAAAATGGATGAGCTAGAATCATCTGGATCACTCCTTCCGAGTGGGAGAATTATGGAGGAGGAAGATTTACCACCTCCGGCTGATCTAGAAGTTCATGATCAAAATGATCTTCATCTCATTAGGAGGAGTATGAAGGATCTTCATCTGTGAGAGTATGATTGATCTTTATCTCAGTGGGAGTAAAATTCTAAATTTCAGTGAGAATTTGGAATGTAGGAATACGATTCCAGATTACGATGAATATAAAACATGTTTATCAAAACTGAAATTTTGTGAAGCTAAAAGAATAAAATTTTCACACTAATGACTTAAGGTCAAAGGTGTGGGAAATGCTCTCTTGAATAAAGGTACAAGTGAGATTACTTTTAGCAAATCCTATGAACCTATGAATATTTCTGATGCTTTATCAGCTCCCGATAAGAATGAATGGACTAAAGCATTGGAAAAAGAAATAGCTTCCATTAAACCAAATTGTGTTGAACAACTGGTTGAGTGTTGACCTACCTAAGAGGCGCAATTTAAGAATGAATGGATTCTCAGAATTAAGTATAAAAGACTCGTTTAGCTATCATAGAATTCACACAACATGAAAGAACTGACTATGAGAAGTCATTCTTAGTTGTTGTGAGATTCATGCTTTTTAAGTTTATTCTGGCTCTAATGACTTGCTTGATCTAGAGCTGCATCAAATGGATGTAAAGGCTGTACTTCTCGGTAGAGAATTGGATGGAGAAACTTATATGGTTCAACCAGAGGGTTACATCCAAAAGAATGAGGCAGTAAACGTAGAGTTTGTTAATGTTAAGATTTGCTCATGGCCTCATACATTCTTCAAGACAGTGTTGTACTCGTCGTTTCATAATTCGATCATATCGTATGATTTCAAATTGATTGACGAGTACTATGATGTCTATTTTAAATGCTCAAGAAAAAATTTATCATTGTATATTGTATGTAGATAGTATACGAATAGCCTGAATTGACTAAAGATATCTTAACAAGGACAAAGTATAGTTTTCAGCCAACTTTGAGATAAAAGGTATGAGAGAGATTGATCATATACTTGGAATTAAGATTTCGAGGAATCGTTTGAGTTGGACGATTTAAATGTGATGACAGCAATCTACAGTTTGTCCTAGTAGTCAAAAGGTCATTTTCTGAATAAAAACTTGTATCCAAAAATATTTCAGGAGCTAAAGGATGTGATGGATGTCCTTTAAGCGAATGCTATGGATTATCTTGAATCCAAGCATAGCACAGTGACAAGCGGTTAAAGAAATTATGAAGTATTAAAAAATAATTATAGAATCATAATTGAGTTATCGAGGTCAAGACTTTATATCGTAAGGTTATGTTGATGCTGTTTGGGCTGAGATATGGATATGTGAAAATCTATATTGGGATATGTAATTCTTGCTAATTGGAAAAGCTATCTTGTGGAATAGTTATATATAGACTTATGTGTATCTCCTTGTGAGCTGTAGGGGCAGACTAATTTGCTTCTATAGCTGTAGTGCAAGAAATGATATGGTTAAGAAGAGTCTTAAACTATTTATCCATAATTACTTCAAGAGAATCAGTGAGCAGATTCTTTGCGAAATGGTTGTGTGTAAAGAAGTGAACATGAAACACATATCTATATGATATATGATAGCAGATCCGACATCTAAGGATGTACCTATAGATATGTTTGTGAAACATGTCAGGTCCCAGGATTTGCGAATGATTTTATTTTTGCTTGTGTAGTATCTGTTGAAGTTGTTATTCAATGGAACTTGATACTGTATCAGCAATACATGTGTGAATATTAATTTGAGTAACATTTACTCCAATACATGTCGGACAGAAAAGTAGCTCACTCATACGGGTTTTTACCTCAGTGAGAGACAATGTATTGATTCTTCACTGGGATGAGGCAGTTTTAGAACATCATTGAATTATCGAGTGCCTGTTCTAAAACATGGATGTCATCTTGTTTAACTACAAGATGGGTCTTGTTAAAGTGCAAGATTAATAATGATGCAAGCGATATATGTTGCATTAAATAAGTTTTTTGAAACTTATTGGATTATTTGAAATCTAATGGTAAGAAGTAAGTAAAACTTACCATAATTCTGTCTTGATAGCCTAGAACAGTCTTTGTGTAGACTAAAGCCATTGTTTGTAAACATCGAGGCTGATACTCTAGTATGGTATTTTTTGTGAGAGACATGCACTCCTTTTAAAGGAAAGAACACCATAACACATGGTTTGTGTCATGTGTGTTTTTCGACCAATGGATGGGAAATAAATTTATTATAAAGTGATTTCAGTTTTCCTAGTGTGAGAATAACTCCGAAAACTATAGTTTCTGGACTTTACCCTTAAGATCCCAAACATATTTTGGAAGTATGATTCAGTGCTACTAGCTTGGAAAGTCTTTAAAGGGTCATGGTTAGATTCGACCTGGCAAGGCTGACAGGAAAAATAGGCTAAATCATGATAGAAAAAATATCGTTAAGGGAGAAGATTTTCTATCGATCACATTCTTGAAGATTCGTGGTTCATATGTGCGTACCTATTGTGTTGAGAGCAATGAAATTGTGAACACGAATAGATTGTTTCGAAAATCACATGTGGAAATAATGAATGTGAGATGAAACCTGGGGTACGACATACTTTACGTAATGGAGGTATCGAGATGCTATCATTCAAGTGGCCGATATGTGCTCTTGAGTTTAGCTAAGTGCACTCGATGTATGCTGGTCGCACAAAATATTTGTCTAACACGATAAGAGAGAACTTTGATTATGTTGAATCATGTGTGAGTGGGAGAATGTTAGGTTTTACACCCATGATCCACCATGTGGTGGCAAGCCCATATCATCTTGAGCCCACCTCCTTCTTCAAGTGGCAATTGTTGCCACATCATCCTCTGCCACATCATGTTGATGACATGACAAAGCTAATAATAGCTTTGCAAAGTGGACAAAAACCACCACATGGGTAGTGATGTGAGAGGATGACATTCTCCTTATAAAGGGAGAAGATGGAGGATGATTAAGGGTATGGAAAAATGAAGGGGTGAGTTTCACCACACACATAGATAAATATTAGATTTATCTAGTAATTCTCGATTTGACTCCAAGGTAGATAAATTCGTAAAAATTGCTCTCAACTCTAATATACTGTAAGTGATAACCGACCAGTGACAAGAATTCTGTTACGATCCTGTGGTTGATCCACGCTTCGAGAGATAAGTATATTTATATTATTAATGAATTTATTTTATTAATTAATTTCATAATTTCTTAATTATAGTATGCTAATTTACTATATAGAAATTATCACTTTTTTTGGAAAGAGAACTACTTGAAGACACAATGTAATAAATAAAGGGATATGTCAAAAAAGGAAAAGCGCAAGTCCATCTTCCTCTCTTGTCGATTTGGCTTCCTATTTTGACATATTCCTTCGTACAGAATCGACAATATTCGCATAATTTGATGAGATGTTGTACTTGATCGGGTCCGATTCAGGAATGGATTCAGTCCTGGCTTTGAAAAGTAAGCCAAGACCAATCTGGATAAAATGAGAATCATTGGATTAAAAATTTAAATTATATGCAAGATCTGATGGCTAAGATTGATGCGTGTAATATTATCTTTTTTCCCTTCTTCCCTTTCTAACTCTTCCTTCACCCTCGACCCTTAAATGCCCCTGCCTCTCTCTCTCTCTCTCTCTCTCTCTCTCTCTCTCTCTCTCTCTAACTCTTACCTTCGCGTTGCCTCACCCTTTCCCTCTTTTTTTACCATTTTTTCCCTAATCGACTTCCCCTCTTCGATCCGATAACTGCCCGACATGGCCGACGAGGTAATAACTTCCCCCAACTCTCTCTTTCATCGATTTCCCTTTTTATTATTATTTTTTAAAAATTCTGTTCTAGGGCATGGATCGATTAGAGGCCTTTTGCCCCCTTTTTTGTGGTCGTACTTATGATTTCAACTTTCAGTTTCATGCCTGTTCCACTGTGATATAGGAATCCATTTGTTTCAGAAAATACAGGGAAAAAAAAAGGTTTTGACGTTGGCGCGTCATCCCTCTTTTGGTCGCCTGAGTCATCTATCTCACCATCGTCATGGAGCTTCGACGCCGGCGAGCTGAAGAGGGAAGAGTGCAAGATGCCGACACAGACTCTCTCTCTCTCTCTCTCAATGATTTCTAATTTGGGATCGTCTTCCTTGGCTACTATATGACTTCGTAAATTTTTCTGATTTTTATTAAAGAAATGAGTGGGAAAAGTGGGAGATTGGGACGGATTTTTATTGAACCTGGCGTGAATTTTTGTGTGAATTTTTTTGAAGTGAAGTTTTATTAAGGAAATAGTTTGTTATGTTATGATTTAATGGTTCGCGATGTTATGATTTAATGGTTCGCGATGTTATAATTTAATAGTTTGTTATGTTATGATTAAATAGTTCGTGAAGTTATCATTAAATTGTACGACCGGTTATATTAAATGGTATGATCGGTTATATTAAATAGTATGCCCGGTTAAATTAAATGGTATGCCCGGCAATATCAAATGGTATGCCCGATTATATTGAACGGTATGACCGATTAAATTAAATGGTATGTCCGAATATATTAAATAATATGCCTGATTAAATTAAATAGTATATTCGGTTACATCAAATGGTATGCCAAATTATATCAAACAGTATTCTCGTTATATTAAATGGTACAAATTGTTATATTAAATTGTACGGCCGATTAAATTAAATAATATATATATATATATATATATATATATATATATATATATATATATATATATAAGAGAGAGAGAAACTACAATGGGACACACGCATCCCAACTTAATATTATTTTTCCCTTTTTACCCATTCTACCCCTAACCAGAATGGTATTGGAAATTGTGTCCATGACCAAATCTGGTCCCGTCGGATTCAGGGCTGATGAGGGCCCAGCAGCACGAATCAGACAACACGCCTTCCAACGACACAAATGCTCCAAGGATAAAAAACATCCCGATGGCACAAAAATGACAACGACACATCACCTCAACGGTACAAAAATTCTATCGGCATATCATCCCAAAGGCACAAAAATCCCCATGAAAAAGAATCGACGGTATATCAATTTTCAAAAAATAAAGCCGTAGATCGTTAAATTCTTTTTCCGAAAATATATTATAATAGCAAAAATACTAAATGAGTCACAAGTATTGATCCGTCGAAATCCGGGGCCCTCGATGGCGACCATAATGTAAATAGGAAAAGCGTTCCATGCGAACTGGGCTTTTGTATTTGGACTATTAGATTCAGCTAAGGGCAATTTGGTTTCAGCATTTTGGGTTACGAGACTTATAATTATAGGCCCATGGGCTCATACACTAATTTGGGACAAGATCATTGTGCAAGACTTTTGATGACAGGCATCTAACAACTGCCTTCATTTGCAGCTATTCTATTCTAATGGCTCCTATTTTCTTCTTCCCGGACGGCCGATCAGGGTTGATTGCATCTGAGAATCAGCCAGCAGTCGACGCAGTGGTCGGGAAACACGTGTTTTTTGACCATCTCGGATCACATTTTGAGGACAAGAGCTGAACGAATAATTTGGCTCCACACTCATAGATTTGGGTTTGGTTTTGGTTTTGCTTCAACTGCAGAGAGACAACAGTCAGTTTTCAGTTTCTGATAAGTTTCTATTTATCTGCCTGCCTGCCTGCCGAAGAAGAAGACGGTGATGGCTGGATCGATCGTATTCTTTGGTTGTATGGCAGAAGGAGGGAAGTAGCAAGCACAAACTCCATGGGAGCATCAGTTATTCCTGCTTGTGATGTGATCCCTTAAACATAGTAGTACATTAAGCAGCATGTTCGAGTACATACAAACATTTCCCTTGCTCTCATTCTTGCAAGGGTTATGACCTTAAACCCTACCCTGCTGCTGCCTTTAGAAGCCGGTGGAAGCAATCTACTCGGTGACGAGCATTGGGATGTCATCTGCTTTAGTTGGCAGCTGAAAATGTAAACAAAGAAACGAAGATGGGATGGTTAAACTTGAGATCAAACTCAATTCCATTACATTAGCATCAAAGGGATCATCCTTGTTCTAGGTAAACAGCTAGTACAACAGAGCAGATGCAGGGCTTGTTTGGCTCAGCCGAGATAATATACCTGTTCGGCTCATTCATCAAATCTGCTACCCGTAATCTCCATCGGAAAAAATACCAATTAATATGCTTCTTTTACCAATTACTTGCATACTCAACCAATTATTTCTTAAATACAAGTTACCCCTTTCTTTACAGCAACTACTATTTCCCTGTATCTGGCACTCATTTGTTATCGACCATCCGCTAGCTAACCGCTACTCATTCTTCTTTGCTATCAACCATCCGATATCCATTGCTTAACTCCTATCAACTATTTTGTTGCTTGTTGTTTATCTGCTAAGCAACTACAAACTATATGTTACTCGTTGCTCATCAGCTATCCGCTATCAATTATCTGCTATCGTTTTCATCTGGCTACTCATTTGCTATTAACTATCCACTATCCGTCAGTTATCTGCTATCAACTATCTGCTACCCGAGCTATCAACCTACCGATTACCTGCTGATCCCGAAGCCTTAAGAACATACCAAACCCTAACGAACAAATAACTAACCCTAAATCCTAAACCAGATCGAAACATTCAACCAAGCGCGGGGATTCATTCACACCTGGAGGGAGAAGGACTTGTCGCGGCAAGAGTGGACCGTGTTAAACTGCTCGAGGTCAAGGCGCTTGTTGATGAAGCCGACCTGGAAGTAAATGGAGCCGGAGGGAGGCAAGTCGACCTTGATCTCGTCGACGCCGAGCCAAACGAAGAGCTTCTTCACCTGTATCCCCTTGAGCTCCCTTATCGCGCCGTACGACAGCCTCCCGGTGATCTTCTCCTCGTAGTACACCAGGTACTCGAACTCCACGTAGCACGGCTTCTCCAGGACGACCGAAAAGCTGCCGTCCGATTCCGAGAGGGAGTAGCTCTTGACCGCGGAGGGGAGCAGGCCCGGTGGGAGGCCGTACTTCGGGAGGACGTCGTAGACCGAGGCGGCGGAGACGCGGAGGAGGAGGATGAGGCAGAGGAGAATGAGGGTGGGCCCCACGCGCCCCCGTGACATTCTTGGGTTTCTGTGTTTTTGGAGTGATGCGATGAGAGAGAGAGGGGAAGGGGGCAAATGTCCTTGTGGGGGGAGAGGTGGTTGTATATATATGTGGTTTTTAATCTCTACGACATCTTATTTAGTAGATGACTTTTTCAAGAATATAATTTTGATTTATATTATTGTATATCCGGTCTAATAAAATTAAACACGCGAACGTTAATATTAGCAAACCTAGTAGTTTATCTAGTTTTTTAATCTCTATCTTAGACGACACATCCAAGAGTATAATTTTTGGTTTATACTGATATCTAGTTTAGTAGATTGACCGATCCAGCTTTAAGTTGAATAAAATATTTAAACTGCGGCAAAAAAATTTTAACAAATATTTTGATTCCAAAATTTTCTAAATCTAAATCGTGAAGATTTAAGATGGTGTATATATTTCCCTTAAAAAAAGATGGTGTATATATTAATGGTGTTGCGAATGGGCTTTTGTGAGATAAAGGTCCACGGCCAACAGAACTATGGTTTTGTTAACCAGGAGGGACAATGTGTTCGGATCGAATCTGGATCTAAGAATTAGATCCGTTTGTTTTAGGTTAAAATCCATATCCGGATTCAGATTTATCGAGTTATTGACTTGAAGATCCTGGTTTAGAATCGGAGAAAGTGCGTCTCAGACTCTCAAATGTTTCTAAAGGTGCAAAATTTACTAATGTATATTTTTTCAAGGAGTACCTTGACTTGAATATGGATCTAATATTCAGACCCGGTCAAAAGCCAGCAGATCCATCAATTTAGATCCAAATACATCCCGGATCTTTTTGGGTTTGGTATTTTTCTTTTTTGCCGATTGTTCAGTACTTCGGCGCGATGTAACACTAATAATCTCAGGCCCACGGGCTCATATGCTGGTTGGGCCATGATTTTTGTCTCTCCCAGTCCCACTTGATGATTTTTTGGTTGATATATCGGATCTACCAGTAACCGATATAAGTTTGAATTGGATATAATTTTTTAGTGGTAGTAAAATTTCTCAAATAATTATTGAATATTAATAGTTTCTACAGTTTCGAACTGAATATTTTTTAATTAATATAGAACAACTTTTCTGACAAATTGACATACTTTCCTAGTTGATTTTAACTATTGTTTCGTAGAAGCAACGCAACGTACAGTCGCGAAATTCAACGGATGAAACGGGGAAGCAATGCCCTTCCTCCATTTGAACAAAACAGTCGTCGGTAGATGCATAAAAGATCTTTAGTCTAACTCAATTTTTTTAGAGCTAGGGACCATACAAATATTGAGACTTTTCCACCAAAATACTGTAGTAAGAATCTTTTTAGGAATCACTTCCATAGATTTTATGTTCTGTTTAGAACTTAAAAACTGGTGCCTTTCAATTGTTGTTGCACACAACACTTAAAATTTACGGAAATTTTTTGACTTGCAAAGATTTTCTAACTTTTTTTCTCAATTATTGTAGGCATCGGATTGTCCAACACACTGTACATGTTTGTTGTGTGTGGAACTAAAATACTGCAGCTGCGAAACAGAGAAAAGTCGTAACTAATTACCATTCGAGGCATCTCATCCAACCATTACCCGGATATCTCATTATTCGAAGATACTTGGAAATTTTTATTAAAAAAAAGTCTAAATATGAAGCGAAAAAATCAAATCAACGATTTTGGAGCCATTATCAGGTGGGACTAATTAGAGTTTAATCAAACTCCAAAAAAAAAAGTTGTCAACTTGAAATTTAGATAATTTATCCGAATATACCAAAACTAGATAATTAAAAGAATAAAGAAAATCAACTTCCCTTGGTTCCTCTTCCGAGCAAAACTCCAAGCTCCCTTTTTCCAAGTTCCAAGTGTGTGGTGAGCAGCCACCACCACGCGTCCCGTCCTTGGTCCCCACCTTCATCCCTTTCTTACCCTTCCAATGGCAAAGGAGATTCCTTCCGAATCTTCTCCCCCTTCCTCCCAATATAACCAAAACTCCTCCAACTCATCACCATTCTCATCATCATCTCCATTTCAAAAAAAAAAAAGAATTTAAAGAATGAGAGCAACCGGAGGAGATTCCCGCTTCCTACTGATCGATCTCCAGAGCTCTTTCTACTCGGCGCGCCAAATCCCGCTGTCTACGACTTTAACCTACCTCTCCTCGACATTTCGTCGAACACGTGGCGTGCACAGCAGGCGGATCGCGTCGTCCGCCTCCCCGGCGCCGTCCCTCCTCCCCCGGCCGTCCGATCGGTCCAGGGCGGGAAATGGGTCGGTCTCGGAGAAGCCCACCTCGGCGTCGCTGCCGTGCATTTCGGGGTCCGGGGAGCTGGGTGTGTTCCTGGAGCTGTTGCCCGCGCGGATGAGGAGCGAGCTGGGTGGGCATCCGGATGTCGGGGAGCTGATCGAGGTGGTGATGGACCTCGGGAGGGAGCCGCTCGCGCGGTTCCCTTCCGGGGACTGGGTCATCGCCGAGACGCCCGTCACTCTTGAGGATCTGATGCATGCTGTTTCCAAGGTGATTTCTGGAAGACATTTTTTATGCCTTCATTTGGGTTGTTGGAAAGTTTGCATCTTTATCACTGGTTTTTAATTTTTATGCGTGTGGCGAGGACTAACTTGATTGATGTAAAGCTAGACCGTGAAAATTGGGACCGCGAATTGTCATAGGTTGATGAGGACTAACTTGATTGATGTTGCGACGTTGATGGCTGAATATTGTTGGTTTATCTTCTCTGAAGCTGCCTTTTAATGTTCTTGTTCAGGTTGGTGATTTTTCTGATGACAACCGTTCGGGTATTGATAGTAGCTTGCACCGTATCAGTGCCATCCGGAACCGTAAATTGCAAATCATTGGCCTCACTTGTCGGGTGGGTAGAGCGATATCTGGGAGTGCTGAGATTATACGAGACTTGGTTGAAAGTGGGGGGTCCATCTTGGTGATAGGTCATCCAGGGGTTGGCAAAACGACTTTAATCAGGTACATCTTTCCTTATGTCTGCGACTGTTAAATCTCACGTCATTTTGGTCGGGTCATGTTCTTGCTGTTGGCTTAGCAAAACTGTACATATACTCTCCCTATGGTCAAAAGCCATGGATGAACCTTTTATTGCATCATAATCTGGTCGGGCCAAATATTTGCATGGCACGTCTGCAGAGCACTTAATCCAGCTGGATTCACCATCTCCTTGGTTTTCCCTCCGTTTGGATAAATCATTGAATTGTTGCACTCATGTTTTCATCTTAGTGGTTGAATTTTGCTTGTTTATAAAGAGAACTGAAATTTGGAGAAGCGGTTGAATCCATTGTGTCTTCTTAAGTTGCTTCAGAAATTGTGAATCAGCATTTTGTAAGCATATACTTTCAAAAAAGCATTTTGTTCCCACTACTTCACTCTTATTTCAAATAAGCTACAATGTGAGACTGCACTGATGTTTATTGGTTTTTGGCTGCTTGTCATTTTTCCTTATGTCAGAGAAATAGCCAGAATGCTGGCAGATGATCAGGGAAAACGTGTTGTCATTGTAGATACATCGAATGAGATTGGAGGTGATGGCGATGTCCCTCATTCTGGAATAGGCCGTGCCAGGAGAATGCAAGTCCCGAATGTCAACATGCAGCATAATGCAAGTCTTGCACTTTGTTGGGTTTGCTTCGTTAGCATAATATACACAATTGTTATCTTGCTTATGTCTTTGATTGGGTGGTACTGCAGGTGATGATTGAAGCAGTTGAAAATCACATGCCACAGACGATCATTATTGATGAGATTGGCACGGAGCTCGAAGCCTTGGCTGCTTGTACCATTGCTCAACGTGGAGTTCAACTTGTTGGAACTGCTCATGGGATGACAATTGAGAACATCGTGAAGAACCCGTCTCTGCAGATTCTCGTTGGTGGGATAGAGGTGCCTGAAACAGCTTTATGTTTATCATTGTCTGAGCCCAGCTTTATGTATATGGATCATGCTTAATTGTCAATTGAGATCTTGCAATTGGTGGCCTTTTTCTTCAACTATTTTTTTGATTAATCCAATTATGTTCTGTTGCTTGAAACAGAGTGTAACTCTTGGTGATGAAGAAGCGAGAAAAAGGAAAGTGCAGAAGACTATTCTTGAGAGGAAAGGGCCACCAGCATTTACCTGTGCTGTTGAGCTAATATCAAAAACTGAATGTCGTGTTCATCACCAATTGGATGCAACCGTAGATGCTCTTTTGGCAGGTGTGTATTACATTGCTTTCGGAAAATATTCTATATTTGGAAAGTTGAGTTTGCTAACAGGATGTATCATTTGATTCTCCAACGGACAGGGAAAACTCCTCTATTTGAAATTCGTCAAGTGGAAGCTGAAGATGCAAACATTTCTCTTGACCCGGCTCATTTACCTTCGAAGGTTAATGCAGATGAACCACAATTGGTGACTATTGACCAAGAGAAAGGCAATGAGGCAGAATCCGAGAAAGGTGCCGAATACCATCAAGACCGGTTAAGAACAAGGAAAGCCAATAGATCTTTAAGGAAGAGGACTGGGCCATTTTATGTGTATACTTATAAGGTAAACCAGACAATTCTTATCATGACCTTTTATCCGAATCCTTCAGAGGATTTCTGGCAAAAGAGTTTTAAGCAAATTTTATGCTTAATAGAAGAGACGACTTGTCACCAAGTGCATCAGGGAAATTACAGGGTATTTAATTCAGTTGCCGTTGGTGGAATTTATTTGCTGGTTCAGATACTTGAAGCAGACCTTTTGCAAGTGGTGAATGTCATGGGCCTTGACGACAAGATTGATGTGGTAGCTGACGTAGGAGCTGCAAATGCAATTCTAGCATCTATTTCAGAGTTGAAACAGAACCCGTGGATCCGCACCCTCGCCAAGTTCCACCAGGTGCCCATATATGTTATCAAGGTACGTCGCCTAATTTCCTGCATTCAGTCTTATCACTGCCAAGCAATTTCCTTCGGACATTATTCAGGTCTCTTGTTATATGTCCAACCTGGAATTCATTTAGGGTTCTGCGCCTACTTTTGTAAAAACTGTGATCGAAGGAACTTCACTATTCAAATGATAGTAGTCATTTCTATTTGAAGCCATCGTCTCCTCATTTAACTATTTATTGCTTTTCACAGTCAAATACTATGGCTCAAATGGTCAAGGCGATTAACATGATTCTCGGTAAGAAATCATTTGGCCATGCTTCAAAGCAGCCACTCAAAAGTTCGGTCGACATGGAAATTGAAGAATTTCTCCATAAAGACATAGAAATTGAAGATGATGCTCCAGAAAGGAAACCCACCCTCGAAGAGATTGATGCCTTGGAGGTAAAATCTGTTTCTTTGATGTCTATACCGTTTCTGTTTCTTCATGCTTTCTAGTTACTGGCCTGCAATTGCTAGTGTTCTTCATTGATGAAGATGCAGGAGCCATTTCGTGTAGGATATTTTCATTTGAATGATTATTCACACGCTTTCCACACAAAATGAGTTTGTGGTGTAGCCTAAAAGATGAGAATTCGCATCTCCTCTTTTAACCAGATGCATGATCCTCGAAGGTTATATAATTTATTTTCTGTGAGCTCTACGGCTTGTATTTTATGACTTTTCATTCTATCCACTCCGTACTGCATGAACAAATCTCTGTTATTCCTTGTAGGAAGTTAGACTTGCAATCGAGTACATTGTCATCCCCGGTGGAGAGCCAGTGGAGCTTCTGCCAAGACGCTCGGACATAATCGCTCGGCAGTTGAAGCTCGTCGAAAGCTACCAACTCGCTGCTGAGAATTCTGGCACCGATCTCCATCCCAGGTTGCAGATCCTTCCACAAAGAAAATACAACAAGCCCTCTTACAAGACATCCAAACCCGGTTCAATTGTACAGAAGGTGACAACAATGGAGACTGTAACCGGCAATTTCGGAGCCACCACCGTAAGTCGGTTGCCTCTCCTGCCCGAATAGACTCACTATACACCCCATTGTTACGGCTCTCAACCATTGGTTGATACCATCGTCTCCTGTACAGATGTAAATTATGTATCCATCATATCTGATGTTCATTATTTGAGCAAACCAGTCATGTCGGGCCATTGCCCTTCTGTATTCTGTATAGTTGTATAATCTCGGAGTTGGTCCTTGTGACCCTCCAAAAAGGTAAAAGGAAATGAAAATTTCTTCCTAGTACCCGTGCACATATTCTCAAGGACGTGAGAAGTTTTGTTAATACATCACCTTATCACCATTCAGTGTGCCGACAAATCTTTGTTCGAGTCAATAGAATTTTTAAGAAATGGCAAAATTTTGGTATGAAAGAAATCAGATGCAGTGTTAAATACATGCACGGCTTGGAAGCTATTCTTTGAAGGAACTCTATTTTTTTAAGCTCCTTGAAGTCATGTATTGGAAATCTCCACTGGACGAAAAGTGAGGATTTTTTATTGGTAGATTAGAGATTTTTATTAGTAATAATAAGAGTAAACAATTCTGAATCTAATCCTCCATGAAAATTTTAAAAAAATCCAAAAGATTTTAATTCAAGAGAAGTTCATGGAAAAGGTTGAGCCAAAAGATTCTAATTCAAGAGAAGTTCATGGAAAAGGTTGAGCCAAAAGATTCTAATTCAAGAGAAGTTCATGGAAAAGGTTGAGCCAAAAGATTCTAATTCAAGAGAAGTTCATGGAAAAGGTTGAGCCAAAAGATTCTAATTCAAGAGAAGTTCATGGAAAAGGTTGAGCCAAAAGATTCTAATTCAAGAGAAGTTCATGGAAAAAGTTGAGCCAAAAGATCCCAACACAAAATAAATTTACGAGGGAGTGGGAAAGAGTAATCCATCATTTATAAACTGATTAATTGGTAATTGATGCTTCTAAAAACATACACGTATTATATATATATAAGAAAACATGAAAAACAATCTTAAAAAAACATAAACATATACATACATACACGTATTTGATGCCCGGCCGAGACCTATGTCCTAGTGATTCAACGTACTCTACATTTTTTGAGCCAATTTTGGAGTAGTTATTCCAACTTAATTAAGAAGTTTCGTATTTAAGTATTTGTAACACATTATTATTAAATAATTGTTTGGAAAATTTTACTACATTTCAAAAGTTTTATAGCGCTCGAATTTGGATTAGTTGAAACATTATTCAAATATCAGTTGGTCTAATTTTTTTTCCAAAAAGAATTGATACTATAATTAAAAAAAATGGTCCTACTAATCAAAATTCCTGGTTCCATCACTCGTTCATATTGTCCTCGCTTATTTTGAGCTATATAAACATTTAAAATTTGGTGGAATTTTTTTATAACTATTTAAATCGATTCGTATCCAAATAACTGGTGATTTAAAAAAATAGAAATTTTGTTCCAGGCCGCTCTATTTTACAAGGTAGCTGTGACGCCCCAGAAAATGGACATGTCAACCAGTTAAATCGATTTATAACTATTTAAATCGATTCGTATCCAAATAACTGGTGATTTAAAAAAATAGAAATTTTGTTCCAGGCCGCTCTATTTTACAAGGTAGCTGTGACGCCCCAGAAAGTGGGCATGCCAACCGCCACGGGATAAACTTCCCCCGTAAGGCCACAACTGTTTCACAGAATTCGAAAAAGCCCAAAATCCAAAACATAAACAACTTAAGTCCAAAATCCAAAAGCCAAAATCAGATATGAAGAACATGATGTCCTAAATATCTAGAATGCATGACCTCGCCTTGAGTTCTCACTCTCGATCCACCCCCGAAGAATCTGAAATAAAAATGCGTATTTTGATGAGATACGCAACTCAGTAAGTCGAAACACAACAATACCGTTATACCAACAATATATAATCATATAACAATATCGTCATATCAGACACTAAGCACATAACAGACGTAACTCCAGAGTTCTACTATTGGGATCCCTTGGGTCACAGTAGACACTCAATTTCGTTATAGAGAACTGAAACGAAACGAGGACTCACCAAAGGGCACTGATATCCCCACACTTGTGTAGAGTACAGAAACCATATAAAACAGAACTCTACGGGCACAATAGTGAAGGGATAATCCCGACCAGTACAGTATTTAGTACCCAATATTTAGTATTCAGTACAGAGTCCAGGTGAACAGATCAGACAGGATCGGTCAGATACAGATACATACTAACGAACGAAATAACAAGTCTCGCATATAATAGAATTCAATTCGCACAACACTTCAATATTTTAATCCACGTAACACATGTCTCGTATGCCACATCACCAAGATCATATTATTATCATGCTCACAGAAACACAAATTTACTTACATGGTATAATAATTAATGAATAGAATATATTGACATAGTGGAATGCACATCACAGAAATATTAAGCTCAAGCACAAGCCGACGAACACAGAGTTAAGATCATATTCTCAGAATTCAGATGATGCGATGACACAAATTATATGCGGACAATCGTAAGCAGAATAAACTCAGAACATAATACTTCCAGTGATGCAGACACCAAGTACGTACATAGTACGGAGTACAAATGGAGATTCAAACTTACCTCATTCCTCTCAGAGTTCTGACGTGATTAGCTCATGTACCCACTATCCCTCCACAATTTTCTCGAGATCTCTAACGTCACGAGACGTAACGTCATGCTTGCTTCCAACCCTAGGCTCGCCTAGATCACCTAGTTCACTTCCTCCACCTTAGCAAAAGTGAATGAAAATATCTTAACAAAGTGGTGAGGTCATTTTATAGGCAAAAACTTTAGTGGGATTAGGTTTGGCCAAATATAATTTGGTCCCTGGTCAAATTATGTTTCAGTCCCCCATCAAATCTTCCCCCATCAAATCTGAAATTTCTATTTTGATTGCTTGGTCCTTACACTCTTCCCTCCTTAAATAAAGTTTGTCCTCAAACTTAAAATAAAAGAAGCTTATCTTGTTGCTCAAACAGATAGGGGTACTTGTCCATCATTTTTGTTTCTAGTTTCCAGGTCGCTTCCCTATCGGTATGGTTACTCCATTGCACTTTAACATAATTGATTGACCTCCTACGGAGTCTTTGAGTTTTTACATCAACTATTCTCAGCGGCACTTCCACGTAGCTGACGTCGGATCGTAGTTCAGTTGGAATTTCTTGCACAACTTGTCCCTCTCTCGGGACATATTTCTGCAGCATAGACACATGAAAAATATAATGGATCTCACTCAAAGCTACGAGGTAAAGCCAGTCGGTATGCCAATTTTTCAATTCGCTTTAATACATCATATGGCCCAATATACCGCGGACTGAGCTTTCCCTTAACCCCAAATCTCTTGACACCCCGGGTGGGTGAGACTTTTAAGAATATGTGATCCCCAACTCGAAATTCTAACTCTCTTCTGTGGCGGTCTGCGAACTTCTTCTGTCGCTTCTGTGCTGCCTGGATCCTCCCTCGGATTAAAGGCACCTTTTCAGTTAATTCCTGAAACATCACCGGTCCAAGTATCCTTTTCTCGCCCACTTCATTCCAACTAAACTTTCCCCGTAAGGCCACAACTATTTCACAGAATTTGAAAAGGCCCAAAATCCAAAACATAAACAACTTAAGTCCAAAAGCCAAAAGCCAAAATCAGATATGAAGAACATGATGTCCTAAATTTCTAGGATGCATGACCTTGCCTTGAGTTCTCACTCCCGTTCTACCCCGAAGAATCTGAAATAAAAAATGCATATTTTGATGAGATACGCAACTCAGTAAGCCGAAACACAACAATACAGTTATACCAACAATATATAATCATATAACAATACCGTCATATCAGACACTAAGCACATAACAGACGCAACTCCAGAGTTCCACTATCGGAATCCCTTGGGTCACAGTAGACACTCAATTTTGTTATAGCGCACTGAAACGAATCGAGGTCTCACCGAGGGGTACTGATATCCCCACACTCGCGTAGAGTATATAAACTATATAAAACAGAACTCTATGGGCATAGTAATGAAGGGATAATCCTGACCAGTACAGTATTTAGTACCCAATATTTAGTATTCAGTACAAAGTCCAGGTGAACAGATTAGATAGGATCGGTCAGATACAGATACATACTCACGAACGAAATAACAAGTCTCGCATATAACAGAATCTAATTCGCACAACACTTCAATATTTTAATCCACCCAACACATGTCTCGTATGCCACATCACCAAGATCATATTGTTATCATGCTCATAGAAACACAAACTCACTTACATGGTATAATAATCAATGAATATAATATATTGACATAGTGGAACGCACATCACAGAAACATTAAGGCCGCAACTATTTCACAGAATTCGAAAAGGCCCAAAATCCAAAACATAAATAACTTAAGTCCAAAATCCAAAAGCCAAAATCAGATATGAAGAACATTATGTCCAAAATATCTAGGATGCATGACCTCGCCTTGAGTTCTCACTCCCGATCCACCCCCGAAGAATCTGAAACAAAAATGCATATTTTGATGAGATACGCAACTCAGTAAGCCGAAACACAACAATACCGTTATACCAATAATATATAATCATATAACAATACCGTCATATCAGACACTAAGCACAAAACAGACGCAACTCTGGAGTTCTACTATCGGGATCCCTTGGGTCACAGTAGATACTCAATTTCGTTATAGCGCACTGAAACAAAATGAGGTCTCACCAAGGGGCACTGATATTCCGAGACTCGCGTAGAGTACATAAACCATATAAAACAAAACTCTACGGGCACAGTAGTGAAGGGATAATCCTGACCATCACAGCATTTAGTACCCAATATTTAGTATTCAGTACAAAGTCCAGGTGAACAGATTAGATAGGATCGGTCAGATACAGATACATACTCACGAACGAAA
Organism: Hypericum androsaemum; assembly: GCA_963995505.1. Taxonomy (NCBI): domain Eukaryota; kingdom Viridiplantae; phylum Streptophyta; class Magnoliopsida; order Malpighiales; family Hypericaceae; genus Hypericum; species Hypericum androsaemum. The sequence goes on from OZ023199.1 coordinate 341,313, forward strand.
CAACAAGTCTCGCATATAACAGAATCTAATTCGCACAACACTTCAATATTTTAATCCACCCAACACATGTCTCGTATGCCACATCACCAAGATCATATTGTTATCATGCTCACAGAAACACAAACTCACTTACATGGTATAATAATCAATGAATATAATATATTGACATAGTGGAACGCACATCACAGAAACATTAAGGCCGCAACTATTTCACAGAATTCGAAAAGGCCCAAAATCCAAAACATAAACAACTTAAGTCCAAAATCCAAAAGCCAAAATCAGATATGAAGAACATTATGTCCAAAATATCTAGGATGCATGACCTCGCCTTGAGTTCTCACTCCCGATCCACCCCCGAAGAATCTGAAACAAAAATGCGTATTTTGATGAGATACGCAACTCAGTAAGCCGAAACACAACAATACCGTTATACCAATAATATATAATCATATAACAATACCGTCATATCAGACACTAAGCACATAACAGACGCAACTCTGGAGTTCTACTATCGGGATCCCTTGGGTCACAGTAGATACTCAATTTTGTTATAACGCACTGAAACAAAACGAGGTCTCACCAAGGGGCACTGATATTCCAAGACTCGCGTAGAGTACATAAACCATATAAAACAGAACTCTATGGGCACAGTAGTGAAGGAATAATCCCGACCATCACAGCATTTAGTACCCAATATTTAGTATTCAGTATTCAGTACAAAGTCCAGGTGAACAGATCAGACAGGATCGGTCAGATACATATACATACTCACGAACGAAACAACAAGTCTCGTATATAACAGAATCTAATTCGCACAACACTTGAATATTTTAATCCACCTAACACATGTCTCGTATACCACATCACCAAGATCATATTATTATCATGCTCACAGAAACACAAACTCACTTACATGGTATAATAATCAATGAATATAATATATTGACATAGTGGAATGCACATTACAGAAACATTAAGCTCAAGCACAAGCCGACGAACACAGAGTTAAGATCATATACTCAGAATTCAAATGATGCGATGACACAAATTATAGGCAGACAATCGTAAGTGGAATAAACCCAGAACATAATACTTCTAGTGATGCAGACACCAAGCACGTACATAGTACGGAGTACAAACGGAGATTTGAAATTACCTCCTTCCTCTCGGCGTTCTAACGTGATTAGCTCACGTACCCACTATCCCTCTACGATTGTTTCAAGATCCCTAACATCACGAGATGTAACGTCACGCTCGCCTCCAACCCTAGGCTAGCCTAGATCACTTAGTTCACTTCCTCCACCTTAGCAAAAGTGAATGAAAATATCTTAACAAAGTGGTGAGGTCCTTTTATAGGCAAAAACTTTAGTAGGATTAGGTTTGGCCAAATACAATTTGATACCTGGTCAAATTATGTTTCAGTCCCCCATCAAATCTGAAATTTCTGTTTTGATTGCTTGGTCCTTACAGCAGCAATGTGCAATTATAAATGAGTTATGGTATATAAACCCGACGGCGACATGTCTGCAACTTTATCAATAAACAACAATAAATAAGTATAACGAGGTATATTTTTGGGTATTCCTGGGTCTGACTATTTTGGTGTCGCTTTTGGTATCCGTTATAAATAGCGTTTATCTTTGCGTTACTTTGATAGGCTTTATCTGTATATGTACTTTGGTGAATTCTTAGTGAATACAACTTTTATTTATCAAAAAATAAACAACAATAAATAAGTGTAACGAGGAACATATACACCTCCCAGGCCGCTCTCTTTCTGCGGTGCTGCAAATGTGATATGCGATTATTTTAGTTTTTTTAATTGATTAATTTAACTTCGAATCGGGTAGAATTTTTTATGGTGATAAAATACGATCAAAAAATATTTAACATAGTTATATTTTTAAGAACTCAAATTCAAATGTCTTAACTAAAGTAAAATAACTCCATTGCCAATGTAAGTAGGTGTCATCAAAAAAAATTTTGAAAAGGAACTTGTCATTAATTAGATGTCAATAAATATTCGAATACGGGTTGATTTCTTTTTTAAATAAATGAAGCCAATGTTTATGAGTGTCAACTTGTGCATGTCACTGAAGGCAAGGACCACTCTTATTTACTACTCTTACTCCTCAACATTTAATTTCATCATCTTTCAGTCCGTACATTTCATTCGATTCAAGAAATGTCAGTTCCCTAGAAAAAAGCTGGTCGTGCGTGAGCTTAAATGCCAATCGAGTAAAAAAGATGATTGAATGCTCGTCTACAAACCCGACACAGAAATGACACCATAATTAATATCAAAATTTCCATATGTCTTTTCAAATTAAACAAAAATCGGGCAATCAACTGAGTACTTGTCTATGCGCGAGAATGGCTCATTTGGACGGACTCTTTGAAGACTTTATGTAACCAAGATTTTATCTTATTTTTGCAGTCGCGAAGGCTAAATTAGCCCAAATTATGACAATGTATTGTGATTATTCTGACTAATTTCTTAGGCGACATTGTAAATATATAATGATCTTAGCGTTTTAATACAAAGTTTATTGATTAAAAAAATTTGTGCGAGAATAGTGAGTCATTAGATCAATACGTTTCGAGACCATGGAGAGCAAAGTGAACCAAAAGCAAAACAGATGATCAGACGTTGCATTATCCTCCTCTTAGTCTTCGACGTATGATCTTTTAATGGTACCTCTCATTCAATTCATGAAAATGTCAGTTCCTTAGAAAAAAAAACTGGACCCGAGCTAAATGTCAATTGAGTTAGAAAGATGATTGAATATTGCTATTTTTTTAGGGGAAAGATATTACTTTGTTCATTATAATCATCCAAAAGTAGTAGTACAAGTTCATCCTGAGGGACATTTAGTATTTTTTTTCTCCGTCAGTGAACCTAATCTAGATGTTCCAGCTAGCCAATCTGCTATGCGATTAAGGATAAATACAAATTTACACATTGGTTAGCTTGTTTTTTGGACAAGGTGATTTGAACATGCTTCAAACGAAGCTCATACATTTGAAAATAATTTGCTTTAGCTATGGTCTCATACTATCATACATAAGTCGTGCAACAAACACATATCACGAGATCAACAATTTGACACAATGTTAAGTTTCTATACTTACAAAAAAATAAGACGATGAATTTTTATATTTTACATATTTATAAACAACACCCAACAAAATACCACAATCCTGACTTAAACCATATGTTAAGAAATAACATATTCTTTCTTTTTATGTCTTTTGATGTATGTCTAAAATACGCATTAAATGCACAGGATGTCGAGTCATTTTTACACGTTTGTCTTTATTTTAGTATCATTTTAGGAAATATTTTAGTTTTGGGTGACTAATGAGTTCTTTGTGCAAAATTGTAGGAAAATGAGGCAAATTTGGAAAGGAATTATACCTGAAGAAGGAGTCCAGCAGGGACAGCTGAATTGAAAGTATTTTGGTCAATTTTGCAGTTGAATTAGAGGACGTCTATTAGACAGATAATTGAAGAACTTTCTTTCCTCTTTCTGTGGATATAAAGAACGCAAAAATCGGAGGTCGCAAGAAGAAGTTAAGACCAAAATACTGAAGGCTGATCTGGCAGATTTTATTGACGAATATTCGGGAGAAAATTGGAAATTCAATTTCTGCATCCTTGAAGACTCTCGAAATGACTTCTCTAGGTTTTTACACTTAGGAGGGGTATACATAACCCTCTAGACTTATTTTAGATGGCACTTTTCATTCCAGAGAATAAAATACTTTTGATATTTTGTCTTTGCCAAGACTACGAGGAACTAAATCTCTAGGTTAATTCTAGGGAGGAGACCGAGGTTTTAGTTGTGAGGATCTTGGTTATTCAATTTAATTCAATAGCATTTACTTATTCCTTGTGCTTATTATTGTTCTTGAATGGTTTGCAGTTGTGGATTTATTCTAGAACTTATTTGTCATTGATTCTTGATTAGCAGTTACAGTTAGGAATTGAACGAGGAGCAAGGTTAATTTAGCGAAGAATGGTCATTACTAAATTAATTAACTAGAAATAAGTAAGGCTAGTTTATAGATACCAAGATTTTGAGTATAATTGTTAGGAGTAGGAATATTCGTTCTTAATGCTATAGCCTTATAGGTTGAAATCGGTTGATATTCTATCTATTAGGTAGTAAATAACTAGTTAAGCTCGTTTGGCTAGTTGATTGTTGATGTTTGTGGTCTCTTTGTGGTTGCGGGAGATTTACACCTACTTGCTACATGTATTAGTGTTGGGAATGTCTCAACTTTCTATTTAGTTATTGCCTAATATAATAGAATTCTAATTAGAAAATAACTCTAGGGTTAGTCTCTTATAAATAGGAGGGCAGTGTTAAGGAATTCCTTGGGGCTAAACACAATGGGTACCGTAGTGTAGTCAGGGAGAATGGCTTGAGGCGGGTAGCCTCGCCATAGTCTATGTATCCGTTGTACTCCATATCATAGTGAAAGATCGTCTATACCCCCGTGGAGTAGGTCAGTTGACCGAACCACGTATATCGCGTGTCCTCAATGTTCCTATTATTCTCCTATCTCTCTGTTGTTGTGCATGGGCCTACCGAAAATGCTTCTGATGTCCTAACAATTAGATTATCTTTTGTGATCCGGTGATCAACCAACCTATCGTGGTACTCCGATCTCGAATCTGCCGCTTTTCTCTCATTAATTTTTACTGTTACAACTCTCTTTTGTGTTTGTTGATTTCGTAACGATCTTGAATCTCACAAAAATCTCTTTTTACTTTTGTTTAAATAGTTAGTTTAATTAATTATTCGTTCCTGGTTAGATCCAACTCGATCTCAACTCCTTTTTGTGTTTTGAGTAAAAATCAGCGAGGAACGAACTTTTCTAATAATAAGAATTTCTCGCTATATTTGAAAAATCGTACCATTTTAAAAAGAATTCAAATCGCTTATTACTTAAAGCTAACTATCCGTTATATACGGATCATGTACTTGTAATTAAAAGCAGGAGCTGCCAAAAGAAAGCAACAGCTGCTCGTACCAGTAAGCACATTTAATCGTGGTGGGTACCGGCAACTGTAATTTCCCAAGACAGTTGGGAACATAATGGCATCAACAGAAGCAAACAATTGAAGCGAATACCAAAAAATGAGAAACAATCGAAATTTAGAACAATGGATGAAAGAATTGTGTAGTTATTTTTTTTATAAGTAAGAATTGTATAGTTGTTCTAAGTTAACCAAAATATCTCAAATTAAACTTAAATTATTTGGTTTAGCAAGTGTTCGAATATCAGGACCACCACCCTAGAGCATGTAGCCGCCAAAATCTCATATTTGTTCTAAAACATCTCCGAGGCATAAAAAAAGACGCATCTAAGTCAGATGGACTACCTGAAGTAGCAAAAACAACCATACAATTTCTCTGGCAAACTAATCAACCACGCAATTAAAAGAGTACCAAAAGAGAGGAAAAATTACAGGATAGCCTGATTTGGACACTTGGAAAATCCAATCATCAGAAAACAAAAGCCGTGAAAGTGTACAATATTAGGGAACCAAAGATCACGGATTGACTATTTGTAGGGCATGTGTATTTCCCATTTGCACCACTTTTTATTGCAGCATTACTTGTCCCATTTTTACCACCTGTCCCACTCCCTGCAAAAAAAAAACAAAGATTTCACCCGATTAGTACCATGAAAAATAGGAATTAGTATTAAATATTTATTAAAATAATTTTGACATTAAAAAATTTTACTTAGCTCAAAACTAAAGTATCTGTCTCATTAAATGTCTGAATCATGTAGCGGAAAATTTATTTTTAATATGGGATGGGCAAGTTCCAGAATTTCTAAAATTGATCAAATAAGTCGGGGTATTATCACAATTTTATTTTTTAAGCAGCATGTGCTTGCGAGCACTAATAAGTATAACAAATAGCAAATATACTTATTTACTATTTTGGCAAATTATATGCTAGATAAATACAATATATTTATAAAAAAATGTCCGAATTAGTATATTATAGAAAATAAAATGTAGATATAATGTTTTAAATTAATTATTACCAGCGGTAACTGCGGCGGAAGTGCTGTTGGCTTTCGCTCCGTCGACGTTGTCAAATTCCTTGAATATCTTTGCATCGGGAGAGCTAGGCGACAGATGCAAGAGATCTGAAAAAAAAAACATTAAAATTCGATAGAAACAATTTTATCCCGTTTGTTTGTGATCTAATTCGACTCGAACCTGAATATTTTAAAGGACTTACTGATACAATCCGAGACATTAGCGGGTGCATGGCAGGTACTGGGAAGCGTAGCGGCAAGTGTCCCGTTAATCTTAAGGCCTAGGTTCGGGTCATCCCTGTCCTTGATGAGGATGCACAGGCACTTCTGGCTCTGCTTCAGCACCTGCTTCAGCCCGGTGCAGCAGTCCACCGTCGGGGCTCTGGCCTCCCCGCCCACGTAAGGCAGGCACGTTGCGAGCCCCACCAGCTGCGCCGCGCACTCGGCCCTGTCCTGCTCCAAGTCCGCGACCCCCTGGTCGGATACCGCGACCACCAGCAAGAAGAGGGCCAGCATGTGTTTAGCTCTCGAAGAGGCCATTATCTTCTAGGTAAGAAAGAAGTTTCTAAGACAAGGGTCAAGTGGTGGACTCCCTGGTCCTGTAAGGGCTTTTATGGTATGGTTGTTTGATGGGTTGGTGTGTGAGATGTATTTAGATTAGGTGGGACAATGAAGCTCTTTATGGTGTGATGTAAATCATGTGATAACTATATCTAGTTTTCGAGTAATTTTACGATGATTTTTCCATACCCGATAACAATATTCGTAGGATTGATTTTTTAATAAAATTTAGGCGGGATAAAATGAATCACTGCCAATTAATAAAATCTTGACTATCAGTATATCAAAAAAAGTAGATTAATTATCATTATTTTTTTTTCAATATTGTGTCTTCAGGGAGGCTTTACATGTCAATGATAGTTGGAGATTTGTCTTCATCTGATCTATTGCCACATTTAATCCCAATGGGAGAGTTAATGTGGTATTGTTGGGAGTTGGAAGCAGATCGATCAATGTGTTCGATGATTTCACGAAAAAAGTGGTGATCACATAAGTTTTGGTGACTATATATTAAAGGCTTTTTTTGGTCAAATTAAGGGCCCAAAATTAATAGGAAAAATTTTATGAGTACTGTTTATAGTCTAATATTGTCGGACCTATTTAAAATAAGGATAAGTCCATCAACGATGTCTGTTCTTTTTAAAAGTAAGATTTCTTGACTAGCTTGAGGATAGGACAAATTATATCCAAATCAATTACTATAGGCCATCCATTTTTATAAAAAAAATATTTATTAGATTGATTAATTCATATTCAAGTTGAATCAACTAACAAAAATTTAAATTTTTTAGGCCATCCATTTTTTCTAAACTTATATTGTATTTAATATTTATTATATTAGCTAATATAAATTCGATTCGGATTAGTCTACAAATATAAATTTTACATGTAGTTATTTTTTTATAGTTGAAACTCAAAATCAATGGTTAAAGCAGATTAATCAAACGTTGTTTAATTAATCCGAATACTCGATTAATTTCCAAGCCAGCCATAGTGGCCCAGCTGGATTTTCTGAATGGACAAATTTGTTCTTACACAAGCCCAAATTCTGTTAACGCAGGGTTAACATTAATATATGAGCATTTGGAATGTTAATGACAAGTAAAAAATTAAAGACCAACTATTACTAAGTCATGATGGAGTTGTTTTAGGTTAATTAGATCCGAGTTCGAGTCATTGAGAACGCACTAACTACTTGTTATAAAATTTTATTAATTTTTAAATGTGTTACCCGGTTCGAATTTGAATTAGTCGGTCTAATACTAGTCGGTATAAACCAAAATGTAAACAATAAAACCATGTTCTCCTTCCTTTTTTTATAAATAAAAGAATCATGTTGTCTCTTTAAAGCGTGATTCTTTCCTAGCTAGCATGAATCCGAAACTTTTAGAGGCTGATCACCTGTACTTTTGTTTTGGCAACCCGTGACAGCTTCAAGTTTGTTTACTGAATATAATCCGTGATTTCCATGGATCGATCCTGTGATTATCTGTTCCAACGAATCCATTTGGGGCCGACAAGTTCTGTACTTTTGCTATGTTTCCATGTCTTAAGAAATTGACAATTTTGATTAAAAGAGTTGTTCCATGTGGTGGAGAGTTAAAATACCATTATAAGTTTGAAATTTTAAGAATTGAACAAATACTACCAAAACAATCACATATGCTTGACTGGATTTTTTGGTAAAAATTACAAAAATTATCGTGAATGATATTTGGCCTAGCGGTATAATGCGTACTACGATTTAACTTAATTTTTTAAAAATCAGAAATGGTAAAAACTTATCGCCCATTGGAGGCCGCCATGTGGCACGACCTCTCTTTTTTCAAATTCTTTGATGAATAATAAGTTAGGTGTTCGAATGTCTTTGATACTTTATTTTTATTTTGTATAACTTGTTAAGCTGTACAATTTTGAAAACAATTAGGAAACAAGGGAGACTATTGCTAATAGGTCACCTCCCTTTCTTTATAAAATCTTTTTACCCAGGAAAAAAAAATGACTACGGATATTTAAGTATCTAACTTTTGAATTTTTCTAATGTATCGGGTATATTTAGATTTAAGTATTACGAATGAAAAAAAATCAACAATAAAAAGAGCTATTTGTAAATAAGATCAGAGCTCCACTTCAAATATTGAAAATTTGTAAAAAATATCTACTACAACCAGGCCGGTTGCATCATCCTCTTCGGGGTTCCCGAGGGTAATTTCACACAATTTCATTAAGATGGCGACGGTGGATAAAGGGTAAATCGGATGACAATTATGAGGCTCAGTATATTACTAATACTAGTAATAAACTATATTTACCAAAAAAAAATTATGAGGCTCAATTGAATTTGTATGATAGGTGAATCCTGTAATTGTTGTAATATTCACAACGTTGGATTTCTATTTAAACCGATTCTTATACAAGTCTATATCAACCTGACAATAGCTTTTATCTTAAACCTATATATTCTGATTACACATAAATGCTCACATCTTCCACCAGCTAGTCCTGCTTCCCTCAAATCATGAGTTTTCCATTAACACAAGCAATTTATACCGGCAAGAAAACGTGAACTCCCCACCTCGGGACAAGTTTTATTTAGTCATCGCTCAATCCAGTTTCCAACGTGCAAGATGATTGTTTTATAGTTTAATTAAAGATTTTGAGGTCGATCAATATAAACGAGATAATGTTAAATACTTATTAAAGAGAATTTCTCTATTGTTAAAAATTATTTCCAACTCTAACTTAAAATATTAGACCAATATTCGATTCAATAATTAAGAAGTTGCCGCCAACGTAGATATTGTGGATAAAGAATTGGTGAGGTGAGAGCCAGGACAATCTGTTTATGGTATAACTCACAAGTCAACTTGCTTGCTGGTCCTACCAACTAAGTTCATCCCTCCATTTTGTTTCTAAGAACCTCTTGCTACTCCACGAAGGAACACACAAAAAATGCATTTTCAAATGCTTTCATTTAAATCAACATGCACATAAGATGTAGTTATTAATGTTCCAGCACGAGATCCACTGCAACAAAATTAGGATGGCAAAATACATTTGACCTAACAACATAAATTATTGATTTTATGGTGTTCATCTCAGATTGATCTCGCGTGGATCTACGACATTTGGCCTAATTGACAGAGGTCATGGATTAACAAAACTAGGGATGACAATGGGGCGCCATGAGTGTGATATTTGAGGCTAGATCAAATTTGATATTAAAGTGGATTGATTTCATATTTATTTTTGTCGAAATTCGTACAAATTTTGGTACAATGAACTTCGCTTGAGGAGAATGATAACATTACGATGTTAATTGCATGAACGATAAACTTGTTTATAAATATGAAAATTTCATATCCAAATATCAACCGGATCGAGTTTAAGCTATGTTACAAATAAATAAAAATCCTAAGTTTCCATTACCAAATTTGAACATCGTGCATGCTCAATTTCAGACCTTCTAATTAAATCCTACGCTTCACCCAGTCGAGTTTCCGTTGGCTAATCAATCGTCCTTGTCGTCCGCGTACAAACGACCGCCCACCATTTCCCCAAATCTTCCTTCCTCCTCCCTCGAGTAGACACCAAAACAAAATGGGGAATAATCCAGATCGCGGCGAGGAACCGGCGCCGGAGACGGCGGTGCTAAAATGCGCAATGGCATCGAGGTGCGTGGTCCTAGCCCTAATGGTCCTATGGCGGGCCCTACTCTCCCCCTACGACACGTCGTCTCCCCTAAACCCTCCGTGCCTCCTCCCCCGCGGCCACCCCTCTCCTCCCCCGCCCGAACGACACCGTATCGGATCGGCGATCCAAAACAGCGTCGTTTGGGACGGAGTGTACTTCGTCCGGATCGCGGAGTGCGGGTACGAGTACGAGCAGGCCTACGCCTTCCTCCCCCTCCTCCCTCTCTCCATTCGCCTCCTCTCCCGTACCGGTACGACTACGACTACGACACTTTTCTGCTCTTGACTTATGGAATTTGACTTGTTTTCAGCGTTGACTTTTTCAGTCATGGCCCCGCTGGCCCCACTCGTCGGTCACCGGGCCGTCCTGGCGTTGGCCGGCTACTTAATTAGTAATGCAGCTTTTGTACTCGCTGCTGTTTACTTGTACAGGTCTGGTCACTGCTCGGTTTAATTTTTCCGAATTCGACTACTTAGCGGCTCGTTTGGTTGCGAAGGGCTTGAGGATGCTTAATGTTTTAACAGGCTTTCGGTGGCTGTCTTGAAGGACCACAATGTAGCTCTCCGGGCATCCGTTATCTTCTGCTTCAATCCCGCTTCTGTTTTCTACTCTTCCATGTAACTGTTCTTATCTTGTTGTTGTTTGCTCTTTGTTAAGTTGAGGCCCCGGTGGTGGAGGATTTGGTAACGCCGGATCTTTTGCAGTTACTCCGAGAGCTTGTATTCGCTCTTCTCGATAGGTGGATTGTATTACGTGGTCTCTGGAGCGAACAACATTGCGGTTCTTTGGTTTGCTCTCTCTGGCTGTGCAAGGTCTAATGGAGTTCTTAATGCCGGTTATTTCTGTTTCCAGACCATGCATCAGTTTTACGATGCTTTAATCCGAAGAAGATCGGCCTTTGTAAGGTCTTCTGTTTCCTTCTGCTTCATGGTTTGGAGAATTACCGTGTCATCAAAATTCCTAATTTCTTTGCTTGTGTCCTAGTTGGCAGGAAAATATGTCATCGTTGGAGTGCTCCGTTGTACATGTACATTTGTTCCATTTATCGCTTTTCAAGCATATGGCTATTACAATATCTGCTCTGGGCATTCCCCCGATGACAGGAGTCCCTGGTGCAATGGGAAAATACCTTTGCTGTACAACTATATACAGAGCCATTACTGGTATGCTTATGGGCAATTGTTTAAGCATAGTATCTTCTTTCCTATCATATTCATTGTGTTTTGTTGTCGTGTTTCCTTTTTTTCCTTCGCCAATTCCTGGCGACTGAAATTACATTTTTACGTCTCTCCGCAAGTACTACTGTAACTTGTGAATGATCATTTCGTCCTCCATGGTTTGTTTGCTGATTAGTGGGCTTGCTCTTTTAAATTTTTCCAGGGGAGTTGGTTTCTTGAGATATTTTCAGCTGAAACAGTTACCGAATTTTCTGCTCGCATCCCCAATTTTATCTCTGGCACTTTGCTTGATTATCCACTATGTAAGCTCAGAACCAAGATACTTCTACTCATTGGGTTTTCAAGCCTCAAAGGGAGAGAAGATGGTTGTAGCACCATCCGCATGCATAGATGAAGTTTCAAGATCAGAAAATGAGCCCTTCAATGAGAGATTTACTAGTAAGTGCCTTCTTACCTAATATGGTTGGTACCACATGTATATGGCTTTATTGCAACAATTTCTCAGAGCAGGCATATTTTTGCACTGATATTTACGCCCTTAGATACCTTTCTCCGGATGAGTAAGATAAATCCAAATTTGTTTGAAAATCAATATACTGCTTTTACTTAACTCTCCTTATTCAGGTTGTTGTACTCAACTTGTTTTCTCTTTAATTGTGGCATTGGCAGGCAGTAATAGCCTCAGACAAAGGAAGCAGCTCATCAAAGAGGGCGACCCGGATGGCCTGCCAACTGAAATTTACTCATTGGAGAGACCAAGATATTTGTCGCCCTTCATTGTTCCATGTATATTTCATCTAGCATTCATGGTTGCCACTGCTTTTTTTATCATGCATGTGCAGGTGAGGTCTCATTTAATTTACATAGTCTGGATTCTATTTAAGTTCATGAAAGGGATGTGACTGTCTATTGCTCTTCCCAAGATGATGGGCCCATTCTTAATTCTCTTCTCAATCTTCTAGCGTCATATAATTGGTCTTGATTATATTAAAAGCTAGAGTTCATCCAATTCTTGATTTTAATTTAACTATTGGCAGGTCGCAACTCGGTTTCTGTCAGCAAGCCCTCCTCTCTACTGGTTTGCTGCTTACATGATGGTTTCTCCAGCTTACCATAGATGGGGTTACGTGATTTGGGCATATTCTGCTGCTTATATCCTTCTTGGCAGCCTGCTCTTTTCAAACTTCTACCCATTCACTTGAGACTCTCACTTGTAGGGTATCGGCATCCTGGCGTGCACATTATCGAGTTGATCGCTCTGCAGTGGTAAGGAAAGTTTGAGAACAACTACTTGGGCTGGTCAAGCAATCCTTTGGCAGCACCGGCTGAGAATATCTTTGGTTGTCGGAATTTTACCAGTGATAAGAGACTGGATGAGATGCATGAGATGACTTCCGGGTCTTCCGTAGCGAGAATGCTCCTACAATGACTAAACAGGGTGCACGGTGGGCACATTTATACACAGCTTCGGTTGTTCAAGGAGAGTTGCTCGTGTGGGACATGCATCAGATTAGATTGAACAGACTCGTTTAGGAACTTGGAATGCGGCTTTGTTATCTCATTGTAAATTAAGTTTTGGTTCTTAGAGATATGATTAAACAATACCTTCGTACGAATATTCAGAAAGAACACAATGTTTGCTATCCCAGGATGAATATTCAGCCTGCTGCTCAGAGTTCCCTCCTCCCACCATCACCTCAGGTCTCGCCTTTCCGGTCGGCTATGCCTAGTGCAACTCCTCAACCTCACATGTTATCAAGGCCGTGAGCTGGTGACCAGATCAATCAAATGCCGGTTACATGCTTAACGCGCACTTCGCTGGGAACGCTGCGGGTGCAATGTTTCCTCCCAGATTTCCTCCATTTCCAAGTTCCAAGTCCAGGGGCGCCAGCAGTTCCGCAGACATGATCGAGCAAGGCCTAAAAACTCACTGCAGCTTCAATATGGTTCTCCCATGCCTATCGATCCAGGGGCAAGGAATATGGCGCGTCCAACCGAAAGGTTCATCAACAATCCTCCCACCGTTCCTGGACTAAGCAGACCACAGATATACGATCAATTCTCACCCTCTGATCCTTCTGCTGAGCTTCAACATGGAAGTAATCAGGGAAAGAACAGGAGAACGGTCCCGAGTGTGAAGATCTGATGACATATGTAGGGGTTAAGTGGAGCTGCATTAGAACTGTTGAACTTTTAGCCGTAGTCAGATCCATGAAGTTTCACATTATTCTGAATGATGTATTTTCTATCCCGAATCCGAACCAAAAAATATAATAATTTCCGAATCTGAAACATTTCTGATCCGGGTTTGAATAACTCGAATTATCAAAATTGTTGAATGAAATGAATTAGAACAAATCTTTCTTAAGAATAAATCATTTCGAGTTGTATGTTTCTCCATACCAATTATTCTCCCTTATTTTCCCAAAAAGCAACGCATCGCTCAGCAAAGGCCGAGCTACCATACCTGATGAGTGTACTCCAAAATGTCCTCGGTGTGTTCGTGCCATGAACGCCTTCTTTACTTCTATTTCGAAATCTATAAAATTCATAGTCGAACACTGTCGTGTCCTATTTAAACAATGTCTCATGCAATAATGTTTTTAACATTCGTGAAAAACTTGAACCCAAGATGTTTTTTTAATAAATCAAAAAATTTTCACTTTGAAAAATTCTCATTAGTAACGGTTTTCGACTTTGTACATATTACAAAACAGGCATAGCTTCCATAAAGAAAAAACAATGAAACACACAGACGCAAGTATTGCAGAGATCGTTACTTTCACGCGTCTCCTTTGATGCATATATTCACGGTAATGAGACTAAAGTTTGTTAAATGCTGTAATGGTGTTCTTTCTATAACTAAATGGTTCCATTACCGCACCCACAAGAAATTTATAAAAAAAATTACAAGGTTGCGTGATGGAGACAATCTAAATAGGAAAACTCAATTCCGTAATGCAAACATAATTTATAGTTCATAAGCGTGATTTCCGTAATGCCCTGACGATTTAAGAGAGAAGCATCCTCCAATTTGGTTTGGGCAACTAGTTTGTTCACATAAATAAGTTATTTGCGGTGTCAACTATCCTCATCCTAATCATGTGGCTGGGGGAGATTAGAATTAGTGACCTGTTAATTGCAAACTTGGGTTTTGTACTTAAAAAATATGTAACAATGTTCACGTCACGATCTTGAATAATTTGATTAGAATTTAAGGATTTCAATATATTCCCTCGCATCATTTGTTAATTTGGGATCTTCTTGTTTGGGAATCAGTAACTAAAGAGCTCCATATCCTGTCAAATTAATTTTGAAGAGCCGCACGGTTTTCTGTTGTTTAATAAAATCTGCTTACACTAATCGGAGTTGGTGTATTTACTCATGACTTTTAACTTGCTCCAACATAATTTTGAATTCGAATTTCGATGTAACAACTCTTTTATTGTCATTAACCGTGATTTTCTCTTGAAAGATTTTATTTCGAAAATATAACAATTATTATAAGAAAGTAATATGAAAATAATTTATTTTACTTGTAGAAAGAGTGGGTGGCGCAAGTGAAAGGAAATCTTACAAGACAAAAGATAAGTAAACGTACAATTAGACTATATCGTAACGTAAGGAATTTATACGTGGGGGCCAAAATGTTGTAAACTAAAATATATTACGCAATCACTGGGCCCTACACGACCTCCTCTATTCTATACGTTAGTATCCTAGCTGAATTTTCCCGGCGATTCACTTTGGACGCCCCTAATTAATGAAGTTTCACACGATAAAGTCTCGAGACATTTTGGATCGGAACTATACGAATAAAACATGTGATTGAGACATTTTGGTCGTTTTAATCATTCGGATGAATTTGATCTAATATCATTTGATTTTGAAATCAGAGATTAATTAAAAAAATTATGATTATTGACTAGAAGGTTTGAGTTAGTATGACAAAATTTATCCAACCCAAATTTAGATCGATTAATTCAATGAATATCGGATACTATGTGATTTCGAAAATAAAAATTATTTCAGATTGTATTTGAGAAGTACCTTAAGAAAAAGAAACCGGACATAATTTTTTACCTAGAAAAGCTGAGCATTTGACGTAGGAAGGTACCCAAAGAGAAATAGCTGAATTGCTTTAGGATGAAACTACCTTCTTGTACACACCAAAACACATGGTAATAAAAAAAGCACCACCTGGGCTAGAAGCCATTGAGGCCAACCCAAATAACAAAGAAATGATTGAATTTCACACAAAATTAATTTAATTTTCCCCAACCCCAAAGACTAAAAAGTATCTATATGATATCCGGACACCCGCGGACCTATATAATAATTAATAACTAACCCCAAATTTTGTACGCTCACCTAATCCAAACTTCAACGATCTCAATTCTTCTTCTTTACTTTTACTTTTGTTTCTCCAACCACCAAACTCCTCTTTCTCTTCCTCCTCACCTTTCAATGTCAATGGGAGCAAGTCCTCTTCCTCCTCCCATTCGGACAAAGCTCTTGGCCGTCTTCTGAGCCTCCACGTCACCAAATACTTCGTCGTCCTCCTCCTCGAGCAACTTAAACTTATCACCCTCCTTGGTTAAGGATCCATACTCAGGTTTCTCCCGGTACAATCTCTTCAACCCCAAGTAGAACCACATGATCAAGATGGTTGTGAAGATCAGGTACCAGCTGAACTGGATGTTTACAAGTGCCCTAGCCCGGTGAAGCGACATGTCGTCCGAGCACCTGACGACCTCGTGCCCGGCCTCTAGGCTTATGAAGCACCCTTTAGGGATCAGCGAAGGTGTCCATAGCATCAGCCCCATGACGACGAGCCAGACGCCTTGGAAGAGAATGCTTGCCGACCTTACGAACCCGACGAGGAAGCTCCTAGGGTAGGGGATCCCGAGGAGCGTCGTCGCCAATGAGACGACGATAACAATCTGAAGAAGCAAAGAGCAGATGGTCAAAGTCAAAACTAGTGCAATCTTCGGGTCAAATAGTATTTTGAATCAAGTAAAACCAACCTGGAGGAGGAGATGGTACTGGCCCTCCACCCCCATGTGGTCAGCAGAGTGGAGGTGGAAGAGGAACAGCTGCTGCCCGAAAGCCAAAGCTCCAAGAAATTGGGTCAACTCATACTCGGCCTTCGGCTTCATTATATCGAATACCAGCGCGAACACCGCGTAGGTGAGGAAGGTCATGGAGATGGAGGAGTGCTCGAAGTTCTGCAAGTGGTTGGAAGGGATGGTCCCGTCCGGGTCGAGCGGCTGGTGCCTGTCCGGGCCGATGAAGAGCTCCATGGATATGGACATGGAGCTTCCCAACATGATCACTATGAGCTCCATGTGACGTAGCTTGGAGGAAGGGAACCATGGAGAGGATAAGTAGGTGTTGGGGTTTCGGACGTAGAGCTTGGTGTGGTTGAAGAGGTGCCATAGCCCCAGGAGGAAGAAGCCCATCCCTGGAGCTACGTGACCCACTAAAGTTCCCATTAGTTTCTCGGAGTTTAGAGAGAGAGAGAGAAGAAAGAGAGAGAGAGGAAATTGGGTTGTGTGCTATGCAAGGAATTGGGGTTGGGAGGTGAGGTGGACAGTGAGGAGGAGAGGGTTTTGGGTTTTTAAGGTGGGGAATACATATGTTGAAATGAAATGAAGATGTTTTGATTTTAGAATAATGTTCGATTTTGAATATAAAAATTAAAAAAATTATGTAGATTGAAATTGTGAGAGGTCTAGAGGCTTCGGAGGAGAAGTTTGACGTTTATTATTCTTTTTGAATGGTGGCTTCGGGGATGCGTTGAAAGCTACTCTAGGTAGGCAGCCGAGGAAAGAATATAGAGAGGAGATAAAATTGTTATTGAGAGAATTCAACCGTTGACCGGCTCACTAGATTTAAATTTAATCAGTCGGGCGAAATGGGAGCAAGCCAGGCGGTGCCAATCTTCTAGAAGTAAGAGTAAAAATATTCGATGGTTTGGGTTCGAGACGAGTAAAATTTTGGATAGTAATAAAATTTTACATTGGAACAATTTTGTTTGTGAATTGATCTTAATGTCAGTTAGTACTGGCGAAATAATTTTACACCACCGTTAGCATTAAATCAACAGGTAAATTATCATTTCAACTTAAATTAAAATCATTTTCAAAGAAAGTAACTTAATACATCCAACCGTCAAGGACCTTAGAGTTGTGCCAAATGTCTGCGCACGTTTATAATTCGAAAGGATAGTTTTTTTTGTTAAGTAAATTTTTCATTAACAAACAATCTTTACATGATTGAACATGACCAAAATAGTATAAAATTACAAGAAAATTTATGCTAGTCTTGCATGATCTGATAATATGTAAAAAGTCATGATTACCAAAATAGCCATTCTTTTTTTTTGGTCAAAAAAATAACCATTCTTTAGTTTGGCAGAAAACTCTAGATACGCCATGAGATGATGAGAAGGGGCAATGAAAAAGGGAAATTCTAGAGGATATGCCCACGTTGATGACTAATTTATGCACGTAATCAATTAAGTTTGAGTGTTATGGATATAACTATATTAAAAATCAGGAAGAAAGAAATTATCACCTTTGTTATTATTTTAGAATATCGCGGACTTCACAAAAGAAATTCAATCTCTCGAAATAAAAATGAGCCCCGATTTCATCTGATTATTATTTATTACTGAAAATGAGTTGTGAATTAATAATCATGGGATTGGATACTTGATCAACGGAATAAGAACAAAAACAAAAGCATTCGACTTTAATATTTCTACTGGACCACTGTAAACATTTTCTTGAAGCGGATTGATTCCGTAGAGAAATATTAGTAGCATAATCTAGTGGATTCCGTCTTCACTAATTAAGATATTCAATTTAGAGATTAAATAAATGATCACGTTTTGTTCCTCAGTTGTCCCTCGATCTCTCAAGGCCGTGAAGAGGGAAGATGGTTAATTTATTGTTGAGATTATGGATAGTTGCATGAGTAATAGTTACGTGAAAAATCTACATATTAAAATTTTAAATAAAAATATTTTAACATAATATCAAAGCACCATAATTTCGTGGTGATTTCTCAAACAAATCTTATATACTCTTTTATTTTCCTTACAAATCGATAAAGCAAAAAAAAAATATCGTCGAACATATTCCAGAGAACGGTGGTAGAAAATAATCGAACTCTAATTAGCTGAATTAGGAGTTTCCCATTAACGTAGCTACAGTTTCTAGAACTTGGCACCAAATTGAAGAATTTTTTTTAAAAATAAGTAGAATTTTATTTTATTCAAAACATGGCCAAGATTAAAAAAAATTGCAGACATTTCTTTTTCTTGATCCCCTCCTTCCACGAGTTTTTTTGTATACCATTTCGTATGTGACATCTATTAGTTTGATCAATGCGAGTAATCTAAGTTCAAATTTATAAGTTTTTTAAATGATTCTTTGTTTGATATTACTTAGAATTTAAATTTTTACTAACCAACTTTCGAGTCGAATAAAACATTTGTAACTTTTAAAAATGATAAAACTATTCCAACAGAGATATGTGTTGAACGCTAATGGTTCCAACGGATATCTGTATTTCAAATGGTTCGAGTTCTTCCATCAGAATTTTAGATAAGTGAATTCTTGAACTTTTGGAATTAAATTTATATTGGCTAACCTAAATGATGTAGCCTAATAATACAAATTGTTGTCAATTTTTTGAAGAATACTAGGGTTTAATCTTTGACGAATGTCATAGTGCAAAAATTATCTTTAAAAAATTTTATTTTTTTGAAAGGCTAATTAAATTTATTGGCTACTAAAGGCTAATTAAATTTCATATACTTGAAAAGACTTCTTGGTCAGGACGCAGCAGCCAAAATTAAATTCATCTATCCGATCAACATACGGAGTTGACCTTCACAGGGGCTCATCACTTTTTTCATCTGTTTCTGAGATTTCTGTTGGTCAAAATTTTGTTAACATTGGAGCTTCGGGACAGATTTGGTGTCTCACCCATGAGAATTAATGCAAACTAATATTATTAGATATGCAAATTAATATCATTTCACATGACTAATACAAGTGTTGCTGGATGAAAATGGATCCGCCCTTAAGTTTGTGTTGGGAGGGATCGAATCCTACTACCGTTCAGATCCTGGGATTATAACTTCACGTGCAAACCAATCTTGTGCAAACAAATCTCGTGCAAACTAATCTCGTACAAACTAATATCATTTCATATACAAACCAATATCTCTTCACATACAAACTATTACAAACTATTATCACCTGATAGGTTAATAATCATCAAATTTAAAAACAACATGGAAATAAATTTTGTTTAGTCTCCACTTAATCCGATCTCTCCAAGTTGTAACGCATTTACCCGTCAAAATATATTCATCTTTCTTCTTGCGTTACCTCTTGCTTCCGCGCAATGACACGCAATTTTTCTTTTTGGTCCAGACAGTGACACGTACTTGGCTACCAAACATGCTAGAGATTTAAAATTAATTGATGGTCCAAGATGCTCATTAATTATGGCTAGCCGATTTTTTTTTGGGGTATAATAATGGACTAAATGTCTTTTGGGTTTTGGAGTATGAAAATATTTGCATGAGGTGTTGAATAATCGAGTGAAGTCCACGTAGTATTACAGGTATGTGCCAACTTACATTATGCGTGCTAGGCGAGTTTTGTGTTGGACATGGCGATAGCCAGTGACTTGGCTGTCGCAAGAGGTACATTACAGAAGCAATAGGAGCAGGTGGTCTGGCGAGTGCCACCCGTTCGCCTGCCCCATCGAGCTCATCCTTAATATTTCCTATTTTGTTCGTTTAAGACTCTTCAATCAGATTAGGGTTGGTTCTCGTATATAAATTCATGTACTACCTTTGTAATTGTCGTTAATGAAAAATCCATGCTTGAAGCGCCCTAGACGTAGTCATATTGACGAACTGAATTACCAAATATCGTTGTCTTTTTGTTCTTTAGTTTTGTTTGATTTCTCGCATTACTTCAATTCAATTCTTAATAGGATCCTCTTACCTTGATTCATTAACATAAGAAATCGTATGGGTACACAGGGGAAAACAACCCCATAAGGTCTTCAAAATAAACATCCAAATAGGTCCCGACGGGCACATCATACACAATGTGATCAAAGGAAATCGTCAGGGCTAACTTGGAGAGGGCGTCAGCTACACGATTCCCTTCCCGCTAGGTATGCTATAGGCGAATCTCCCAATCACGAGCCAGTAGCTCCCTAGCTCAAAGAATCAAGGTCGTTATGGGTGGTCTCGTGCAACGTCGCTTCTGCCACAGAGTATAGCCAATGATTGGTCTTGCCCCCAAGTCAGCTCGAGGCCCAGTATGATTGCCCAGAGCTCGACGACCATCGACGTACAAATGACTAATACCTTTTGCGAAAACCCAGTGGCTACCAGCGTCACGAACAACTCCACATGCACCTATTGTGTCTAGATTGCCTAATGAAGCTCCATTAGTATTGAGCTTCACAAAGCCATCTGGCGACCCTGTCCAAGAGACTGCGATCTTTGATCAAGGAAAAGTGGAGTAATCCAATTTATCAGGACTCGAGCAAATTCATGTACCTTTGTGACGATGATGGAAGGGGGCGGTAATACACGTCTGACATACCACGTTGTTCCTCCGCAGCTAGCCGATCTAATTTAATCAAAAGATGTCAAGTTTTTTTGTCAAAGACAATGTAACCATTTTAAATAATTTGTTGGGAAAAGTCTATTATTTTTTCCAAAATTTGATCCAATAAGTATCGGATTGTCGAGTCATTAGGGATGGCAATAGGTAGGGTAGGGTATGGTATTGGTAGAACCCTACCCATATCCTAGTTTGGAAAGTTAGACCAATATCCTACCCTAGACCCTCGACAAATCTCATTATTAGACCCAAACCCTTACCCTCAGGGTTCGCAGGGTCTACGGGGTCCTACAGGGTCCGACCCTTGAATTAAATGCAATACATTTTTGATAATTTTTAAATATAAAATGTTAATTCTTTATATAAAATTTAAATAAATCATAATAAATATGTGAAGATTAATCATGAAATATCTAGTATATCAATAAAGAAAATTAAAATTATATATATTTTGAATTTCGGAGTCGATATCATGGAACATATTCCATAATATTTGAGAACTCTATTATAATTTATAAGTAAAATTTAAAGATAGAAGGGTCTATTTAGGATTTAAGTATGGTCTAGTTAGGATATGGTCTAAATTAGGGTAAAAGGGTAAGGGTATGGTAAGAATTCATATGATTCATACCCTACCCTAAACCCTACCTCGAAAAGTAGACCCATACCCATATCCTACCCTAGACCCAGTCAAAGTCAACATACCCTACGAATCATGTCATAAAAAAAATTGGTGTGACAAGAAGATTAAGTCATCAATGACATCCGACGAATCAATAAGTTTTTTTTGGTAACTAATTAATTATCATATTTTTGTGATGAAGGACGTCATCAGGCGGGAGACCAATTTCTTTTTGCCTTTTTTTTTTTTGAACACACTTTTTGCCTTTCTAGAACCTGTGCTTAATAGTACACTTTTTTTTGCAATGGATCTATGCATGGAGCCGCCATTTATTTAATTTGACCAAATTAAGAAAATTACTGGAATCGTCATGCATGAGATTGGTTTAGGTGTTAATCAATTGGACGAGAATCTATTTTTGTTGGTTTCTTCCTCTGGAGATTTGTTACGTAGATAGAATCGCATATCTAAAAAAATTTAGGGAAAAGTCCACTTTCGTACCCTGTGGTATCGCCCAAAATCATTTTAGTACCCTGTGGTAAAAAACCGATCAATCGAGTCATACTTACGGGGAGGAGGAGGAGGAGGAGGAGGACGCGGGGAGGAGGAGGAGAAGGAGGAGGACGCGGAGAGGAGGAGGAGGAGGAGGAGGATGCGGGGAGGAGGAGGAGGAGGAGGAGGACGCGGAGAGGAGGAGGAGGAGGAGGAGGCGGAGAGGAGGAGGAGGACATGGAGGAGGACGCGGAGGAGGAGGAGGAGGACGCGGAGAGGAGGAGGAGGAGGAGCAGCAGCAGGATGCAGAGGAGGACGCGGAGAGGAGGAGGAGGACGCAGAGGAGGACGCGGAGAGGAGGAGGAGGAGGCGGAGGAGGACGCGAAGAGGAGGAGGAGGAGGAGGACGCTGAGGAGGAGGAGGAGGAGGAGGAGGACGCTGAGAGGAGGAGGAGGAGGAGGAGGAGACGGAGGAGGAGGAGGATGCGGAGGAGGACGCGGAGAGGAGGAGCAGGACGCGGAGGAGGACGCGGAGAGGAGGAGCAGGACACGGAGAGGAGGAGGAGGAGGAGGAGGAGGAGGAGGGAAGGAGATGGATGTCCACGTTGCGCCACGTCATCAAAATTTGGTGACGTGGCTGGCCACGTAGTTCGGGCAGGGTTCAGGTAGGTTCGGGCAGGTCCGGGCAGCTGCCCGAGGACCTTTTTGATATTAATTGGAATAAGTATGACTCGATTGATCAATTTTTTACCACAGGGTACTAAAGTGATTTTGGGCGATACCACAGGGTACTAAAGTGGACTTTTTCCAAAAATTTATTTAAGCTCCAAGACATCCAAAACAAATATTTTATTTTCAGTAAAACTAAAGATCAAATAGTACCTGGTACTTATTGAGAAAATATAATGGGCAAATTATCCCGTAGTCCCTGGTATTTGGTCATCTACCTCCTCGGGTCCCTGCATTTTAAAAACTGATTTTGCCATCTCCGTCTTTAGTTAAACCTTCCCCTTGGGTCCCTGGTTGACGTCATCGGCTCTTTTTTTCATTTTTGGTCAAGGAAATAACTATTATATCCCTGTGATCATCTTCTCAGGCGAATCCAACCTTCTAGTTATCTTTTGCGACGACTCTCCGGCGACTCTTCGTCTAGTCCGGCGAACTCCGGTCAACTTTTTCGGCCAAAAAAATAAAAAACCTAAAAAATATTTTTCCGCAACCACTTCCCCCACCTCTTGAAAATCCATTCCGGCGAAATAAAGTGCACAGTTTTGCTTTTTTCCAAGATAAGCACACAATTGAACGGAGGTATTCTTCCTTTCTCCCATTGGGACTCGCTTGGAAAAAATTGAAAAAAGAAAATATTTCCAGATCTCAACTTGCACTAAATTAAAAAAATGTCGAGCGACAGCGATGAGGACGAGCTCCTCTCCGGTTAATAATTTTCTATATCTCCCCCCTTTCTCTCTCTTGTGGAATGCCACCAAGCTCCCCATTGAAGGACTAGACCTTCACCCGAGCTCCACGTCAGAGGGAACACCATCTCCACGCACTGGCTAACCCTAAACTTCACGACCCTCTCTCTGCCGGCGCCGGCGTCGGGGTGGCTCGCTAAGGAGATGGCCAGTCGAACAAAGAAAAACTTAAGAACAGTGGGTGGAGATGGTGTTCCCTCTGAAAAACTTGAGATTTGGTATCGATTGAGATTTGGGTCGATTGATTTTTTACGGAGGAACCTAATTAATGATGTCGATCGATTGATGGGGGATGGGACGTCGGGGTCCAGTTCTTGTTCTTTTCCATTGATATCGGGGTCCAATTCGGAGCCATGGGACCAAGCCCGGACGACCCAGCTTAGAATCATCTCGCCGATTTATACGTCGCCGCAGAGAAGAAGCTCAACGAGGGGGTCAAGAGCTATCGTGTTTTAGAGGATGAAGTCAGAATTAGGGTTCAAATTGTTTTGGCAAGAAACGTTTGCCAGAGAGTCGCCGGAGTTCGTCGGAGAAGATGACCAGCAGGTTTTGTTTGCCTGAGAAAAAGACCACCAGGGTATAATAGTCATTTTCATGTCCAAAAATAAAATAAAAAGCTGCTAATGTGAGCAGGGACCCGAGGGGAAGGTTTAACCAAAGACGGAAGACGGTAAAATCAGTTTTTAAAAAGCAGGAATCCGAGGGGAAGATAACCAAATGACAAGGACTAGAGGGTAATTTGCCCAAATATAATTAATGCTCGTTAAAATAAAACAAAGGAAGGTTCTCCAGTCCTGGACCCAATAATACTCATAGTAAAGGACCCAATTTGGACGGTCCAACAAACAAAATGTACGTGGTGGCTATTGGACTGGACTATGCAGATATTGGAGCCCAACACTTTGAAAAGCAAAGCCTGAAGATCTTGTTATGAGTTGTCACTTTATTTTGAATCAAAGCAGAGCCCAACACTTCAAAGCAGAGCCCAACGATGTTTTTCATCGCGGGCCTCTTAAATTTTTGGGAAAAGTCTACTTTAGTACCATGTGATATAGTCCGAAATTATTTTAGTACTCTGTGATAAAAAATTGACCAATTGAGTCATACTTATTCTATCCACGGACAGCTACCCGGACCTCCGTCGACGGAAAGACCTCTTGCTCAGCCGTAGACAGCGGGATCGTGATGAACAACCCGGTGGCAGTGGCTGTTACGCACGTCCTCCTCAACAAGCGCGGCTTCCCCTCCGCCCAAGCTTCGTCGTAATGGCGCTTGCTCGACCTTGACGGTCGTCAATGTTGCGATTGACGACGTCTCAGAAACTGTGGGGTCGGTAAGTTTGGTGGGCTGTCCGATAACAACTATTTAACATGACCTCAAGCCAATTTTGCAGTAAACCAAATGCTACCCACATGCTCGTTTGGGCTAATATATTTGAGTTAGGAAGAAAGTTCATTCTTAATTAATGTGAATTGTTGCGGTACAACTACCCATTTATCATGGCGGCTGTGACAGTAATCTAGCAAAGAGAGTGCTTTAGAGAAAAGGTAGAAGAAGAAGAGGGGAAGGAGGAGAGAGAGAGGGGGAAGGGAAGGGGGAGAGATGGATGTCCGTGGCTGGCCAAGTTAGTCGGGCAGGGTCCGGACAGGTTCGGACAAATTCGGACAGCTGTCCGTGGACCTAATTGATTTTAATTGGCTGAGATATGATTCGATTGATCGATTTTTTACCACAGAGTACTAACGTAATTTTTAGCTATACCATATCGTATTAAAGTAGACTTTTTTCTAAATTTTTTTAAGAGTAACTTTCCTAATGACATATTTTTTATTCATACAATTTTAATTAAAATTTTTAAAAATAAATTGTAGTTGTCAATCACTTTAGATTTAGAGGTGACCATGGCTGCGATTCTAAATATATAGAACCTAGAGCCACCGGTTACCATTGAATCGATGATTTACTTTTTAAAAAAATATAGAAGTTCCATGGTTTACCTTCGAAAGAATCAAAATTTGATGTGATTTCACAGTTTCAGAATTGCCTTCCACAGTTCCTAGTTTGCACATTTCTCTAAAACACCCAACCGTAACCGTGGCCACATTTCAGGTTCCAGTACCAGAACCTCCGGATTGGACGGTTTGAAGTGAACCGTGACCAAGAAAATTATGGTTATGGTTCCGTGAACCATCGCCATGATTCAGGTTTCAGATACCAAAATTACTGGTTGAGCGGTTCAAACCAAACCTTGGGCAGGTACATCGTACCACCGGTTCAATATATTTGGTTCATCAATGTGAAGTAGCGATAACGGAATCCGGATCAATCAAGTCAACATAAATCAAGACGAGGGTTTGAAATTTATTCCTTTTTTCAATTGAAGCGTGGAGTGTATTCCACGCTGGACGCTGGTCATAGTAACGTGTATTTTAATTCAAAGATGGAATACAATTATAATTTCACAGTAATATTATTAAAATCATATAGCTAAAGATTGATTAGTGGCATCTCGATTCTCGTGAGTAGAAAGTTAGCGAGCATGCATGCATCTAGATGCATCTAGAGGTGAGCAAAAAAACCAAGAACCACATAACCTATCCAATCCAAATCAAAAAATTCGATCCAGAACCAGATCCAAAGTGAATTGGTTCGGATCGGTTCTTTGTTTGTTCAAAAAATAGTTCTCGGATCTAGTTCAAATCTATCTGAAAAAAATCATAGAGAACCGAACCAAACCATAATTTCTTTATATAAGAAAAAAGAAGCTTATGTGTGCACTAACAACCAATTTACAATTCACCTCTTGATATCTTTACCATCTGTCGTTGTTTTACACCTCTAGCTTGAAACTCTTTGTCATCTCTCGTCATTCTCATCAAAGTTATAATTACCCATTTTTTAATTTTTTAATCAAATTGTGGATCTTTTGGATCTGAACTAAACCAGACCAAAAAATTTGGTTCGGTTCTGGTCCAGAATCGATAATCAAATAGTTTGGTTCGAATCTTATTTTTTCCCTTAAAATGGTTCTCAGTTTTTATGGTTTGGTCCGAATCAGTTCGGTTCGGACCATTTACTCACCCCTACATGCATCTACCCTTCAGCGAGCCTCTACCACTCTCCACCTAATTAAGTAAGTGAAATTGATAAATTAGTGTCATAATTATCACATAATTGCTCTTTATCTTACGCATAATGTGCAGGGTTGAAGTTACGTTGGCCTAAGGGCCCACTTTTGGTGTAATTTTTTCCAAGGGGAGTAATATATTGATCTACTTATTAAAAAAAGTTATCACATAGTTAGATGGTTAGCTGCCTTAAAATTTAATAAGAAAATTTTGTCATATATCTTTTGTTAATTTATATATATGTGCGATAAAAAACAAGATTTCTAATTTAATCGTATCTCAAAATTGAACTTTGAAAACCCAATAGTTAATTTCTGAATATTAGTTATTTGCGAATAAAAAGTAGTCATATTAGTGTATTCCGCACCTCGTTGCTAATGCCTAATGGCTACTTAAACCGTTGACCACGGAGTACAACCTGGCTTACATGTGGGAAGTTGCCTAATTGCCATTTTAGCTAATATGGCTACCTTTTCTGTTCTCCAACCTATCGAATTAGTCATATCATTGATAAAATTAATAACAATTATATAATCAGATAGAATTTGAGTGAGTATACTAGTGTAACTAGCCAAAGGAATATAGTCTAATGGTAGAAGATGTCGTCAAGGAGGTTATATATTTACTTTAAAAAAAACTAGTGCAACTAACTTTCACTAATTTCACGGCTAATTGAATAGTCAAGATTTCAGCTTCCTATCCAACTAGCCGTGAATTAACTCGTCCTCCTTGAGGCGGCTTCTTTTCTAGTCTTTTGATCTGCAAGAAGGTCCATCTAGATTGGGTCGTACTTAAATAATCTAATACTTTATTCAACGAATCAAAAATACTACTTATTACAAAATACTAACATATAGCTAATAAATAATTAGCAGTGTCGTCACATCAATAACCACTCCACATGCATGTTGCTTAATTTGGCATGAACTAACATGGTAAAAAATGTGTGGAAGAAGATAAGTCCATTTGATTAAAATTAAATTGCAAGAAATTTGAATTCACAACAATCAATCAGGTAAGTACAGCAGGTCATATAATTAATTCATTTTGATACAATATTTAAATTTTTTAATCTAATTTAAAATCTTAAGAAAATAAGTTAATAAAATTTTACACTTGTAAACAAATTCCAACAATCCAATAATTAATTAGTGCTTTGATGCATTGGCACGATTTTGGTTTTTAGTTGAACTATACTATTCTTTGTATCAGTACTAGGCAATTGTACAGATCCATAGATTACATAACATAATTTATTGGAGATATATAAAAATTTACTTATAAAAAAATTAATCTCAAAATGTCCAATCCATTTGTAAAATTCATATTCAGAATTTTTTTTCTATGAGTTGAAATATTATCATTCGAACAATGCAATTAACCCAATTATTTCGATCTCAGATTTAAAACTTTTTTTAAAGAGCTCCAAGTATTTTTCGAGTTATGTCTAATTAATTAAGCACACCATAGCGACATGCACACGTAAATTTTGGTTTATACCATTTGATTTCTATACATTAATTTATAGACTAATCCAAGTTCCATCAATTTACATGCACATATACATAGATACTGAGAGTGATACATTTTCTTAAAAACGGCCATTGACAAGTTCTCCCATTATGGCTTCCAAGTCCTTCATCGTCTTCATCAACATTCTTCTAATAATCACAATCTCCTCCCCGGTTCTCACCAGAGGAGGGTTCGCGAGGAGCGGGAGCCGCGAGGTGCCGAGAGAAACGATCACCGAGCTTCTGTTCTACTTCCACGACGTCCACAACGACCCCGGCGCCACCTCCGTAGCCATTGTCGCCTCCCCACTCAACGACTCCTCCACCAACTTTGGGGCCCTGACCATGATCGACAACCCGCTAACCGAAGGGCCCAACATGAGCACCACCGTTGTTGGGAGGGCACAGGCAAGACGTCGTCCGGCTACAATTTGTATATTATTACACGACTTTTTTTACTTTTATAACGAATTAGTATACTAATTTAGGTTAAAATCGGGTAGCAAGAAGTTTAGGATTTAACCCGTGGCACGTGTAACTATAAAAATTTAACTTTACAAAAAAGTCTAAATCAGGTAGCCAAAAATTATTTGGCCTAATTTGATAAGGCATATAGAATTGAAAGAAATTCAGATTCAATTTCTAGCCGGTGTAAGAAAAAAAAATTACCTTTATAAAAAAAGCTAAAAATGGACAGGATCTTTAAATAATGTGAAATTTTTCCTAACAATTATTTAGCGATACTGTATTTTTAATTACTCCAACTCAAAATCTTTTGATTAAACTAGAAATATTTCAGTGTCTGGTGGTTCCAATTTTTTGTATATTCTACAAAAATTATCTTTATATCTCTGTTAATTTTTTCCTGTATTATTTAAACACATTCATTTTCCTCCAATATAATTTACAAATAAATATATAATTTTTGAAAAATAAAATTTATTTTCCTTTAATTTAGACATTTTCTCTTGCATAAGTTATCTTAACTTTCGTATAAAATTGCTCCAATATATATAATTTTTTCGTATTGAGTCATCTCATTGAAATTCATTAACATAAAGATTGTTTTATTTCAACAATCAATTTTTGAAAAAAATGAATTAACAGTATTTTCTGATTCTGCCACTGTACAAATTATAGGGCTTGTACGGGTCGGCGTCCTTGGACTACGACGGGCTGTTGATGGTGATGAACCTCGTCTTCATCGAGGGTGACTATAACGGGAGCTCCCTGGCCGTCGTCGGGAGGAACAAGGTCTTCGACACGACCAGGGAGCTGCCCGTCGTCGGAGGGACCGGCGTCTTCCGGTTGGCCAGAGGGTACGCGGTGGTCAGCACATATGACTTCAATTCCACGGCCGGAGGTATCATCGCCGAGTTCAATGTCACCGTGGTGCATTACGATGACGATTCCTCCCTTTTAGCGTACAAATAAAAGTGGAAGTAGCTGAGCAATTTGGTCATTTCTTCCGACCTCAATTAAGCTGAATAAAAAAATATATTAAATAATATGTTGGAGACTTTTCAAAAGTCGCATTCGGTTCTAGCTTTAGTCGATTTACTCAGTGTTCGAATATCATATATTATAAATCATATATGTGTGTGTCATGGCGACATCATGGATTTGTATCTTGTTGGAACTTTTGTTTGCTATTTTCACCCTCTTTCAGGAATCTGTACTGGAATTGTACTATAAAAATTTGATACCCTGATATGTTAAAAATTGTTTAATATGTTAGAAAAAATTTAAGTGATTTAATTTGTTTGTCTATTTAAAAAAGTGTAACTCTTTTTCTGAAAAATATAGAAAAAACTCCAAAGAAATGGGTAACCTCTTCAAAGTTTAAATGTGTGTAAATGGGGACAAAAGTAAGCTCAAAAGGACAGTCAGACCCAAATCCTACCAATGACCCTATGTGTATTTTGAATAAGGACCCAGACCCTAGGGTCCAAACAAATACCCTACCCAAGATCCATGACCCATAGATCCTTAGATTCACAAAGTAAGATAAGAGTGCGATCCACTGGGTCTGAATCTTTGCCATCCCTAGTGGTAATTCTTTATTCCTACTTTTTTTAATACCATTAGAGCAAGTAAATGAAAAACAACATCCACATTTCTTCGATTTGGAAAAGCAAAGCCCAACAAAAACAAGAGTCCACCACGCTTACAATATTGTAATTGCAACACGTATTCTTGAACGAATTTAATCGGGTCAAAATAATTACTGATTTTATCTTCGATAATGATGTATCAGTTAAGTCAACGTGAAGCGAGACAAAGTGTTTGAAATTTGTTTTTTTTTCGATTGAACTGTGGAGTGTATTCCATGGGATAAATAGTAACTGTACGTTAATTTACAGATGAACAAAAATTGAAAGCGCAAAATTTACATCACAATCGAACTATATCTTCCATAAATTTACCTTTAGGTTAATTTGTAACCTTTATTACGATATTTGTTTTTGTTTTCTTGAAAAGTATATATGGTATTATTAAGCTCCATGATAGTTACAAAAAAGTTCAAGCTGGGGTTGCACAGCCAGCAAACCGCAGCACAAACACACGCCCGCCCAGTACACACACTAAGAACCTGACACATCCAGCAGCAGACCGTGGCAAGAGTAATGCACCAAAATTGCTTAAGCAGCCTACCCTGCACCAGACCAATTCACTACTCTATTTATCTTTCTTGTTAGGTATTTGTTAGAGCTTATTTTTTAATTTTTGTTTTAAATATAAAAGTCATGAGTGATATGTAAGGCGAACCGCTCCATAATACACCCAACAACGTGCACCTATCCATCCTGTATTTATGTATCCTGAATTCATCTCAATTATTTTCACAATATATCAGATTATATAGATATTCTTTCACACAACATAGGTCATCAAAAGAATTTCGAAGATCGACCAAAGTTCAAAACCCAAGACTTTTTTAAAAAAATAAATTTCTATTCGACGATTCCTTACTTCGAAAACATCCAAATATTTTTAAATAATGTGATATCTCATACCGAGTAAATTCTGAACCCTTCTCCCTATTAAGACGACAAAATGTTGTTGTAAATTGTGGACAATACCAATTATACATCAATTTAGATAAGGATTTAGATTATGATTATTTGCAACGTTAGCATTATTAAAAAAAAAGATTTGCTGGTGACATCTCGATTCTCGTGAGTAGAAAGGTAGCCAGCATCTGCATGCATGCACGCATGCATCTACCGTTTAGCGATCATCTACCGTTTAGCGATCTTCTACCACTCTCCACCTAATTAAGTAAGTGCAAACGACACATATCACATGTGGAAATCGGCCCCACTCAATTTCAAAATTATTTTGGTGGCCCTATAAAACATGTGGGACCTAGAAAACGCAGCGCGTTATTTATTTAATACGATGAATCTTGGTATCGTTATAGTATTATCGGACAAATATTCGGATAATAAAAAATTTCAAAAAAAGGATTTCGAGGATCCGCATGATGGATACATATGAATGTCTTTCCAAAAGATATTGATGCGATATGGTTGTGTAATCACGATGGATTTTGCCTCCCGCTGTTTTTTACAAGATTGACTAATTACAACCTCGTAATTTATACGAGAGGTTCTCACATATAAACAAAAAATTCACTTATAAAAAAATAAATAAAATGTACATACTAATAAATATTTGTTCTAATTTACTCTGAAATCTCGAAATTAGACCATAAGAACTTAACAGTGAGTAGTGTCCGAATACAAAATTTCAAGTCATTTTCGAAGAATTTGCCGGGCAGTCGTACCAACCATCATTTTCGGCATCATTTTGAAATAATTTAGTCGTCCTCCTCGAGGTGGCTTCTTTTCTCGCCTTTAAATCTAATATTTTATTGAGGACCAAACTTTGATAATATGACCTATACTTAGCCTTGAATCTGGTAGAAATAATATGCCTTAGCCTTGAATCTAGTAGAAAACAGTGAGATGAAAAATTGGATTATACTCAAATTTCATGTCCATAGAGGCCCGGGCTAGGTTAGGTTCCTCTATATAAGGAGAATTTGAGCAAGGGAGAAGGGATATCACAAATAAATAAGGGCGATCTTACTTACACGGATAACTTTGGTTGGAATATATATTGAATAACTACATATTTATTTACAAATATTAGACATATTTTTTGCACTATTTTTTTTTTCAAATGGACCACATGAAGAAAGAATGAATGAAAAAGGAAAAAAAATCTTTTATCTACTATTAGAAACATAAGTATCCTTAAAAAATATAATCTTTTATCTACTATTAGAAACATAACTAACCTTACTGTTTCTCACCCACTTTACCAAATTGACCGATTAGGAAATTTATCAAAAATCTACAACAAACGGACCCGTTATATTAATTTCAATTTAGCATAGAACGTACGCCAAAAAATGCAAAAATTATAGGAGGGCCCAAGAAGTGATCATGGTGGATGTTGGGCATTTGACTCAAATTAGATTATTGGATCTTGATCTTGAACCTATGTTTATATCGTATTTGAGTACTTGAGAGTTATGATACTAGGAAAAAGTTATTGATAGAACTATTATACTTTCCACCGATTTAATTTATATTGTTCTCGTGTTGGAATTTTTACGTATAAATCTAGGGTTCTCGTTTCCATATATTTTTCGTCACAGTGGAGCCGATGGACCTCCGAGAAAACAATAATGTAGAACCAGTAAAATAATTGAGTAATAGTTGAGGGGCAGGTTTGTGAGTAATTAAGCAGAGCATTTAGCCATGCACGCATATAAATAGACACTCAGAGATATCATTTTTCTTCACAACTAACTTCTCCCATAATGGCTTCCAAAAACATCATCATCTTCATCAACATTCTAGCAATAATGACCATCTCCTCCCCTGCTCTCTCCCGAGGAGGGTTCGCCAAGAGCGGGACCCGCGAGGCGCCGAGGGAGACGATCACCGAGCTTCTGTTCTACTTCCACGACGTCCACAATGACCCGGGGGCCACCTCCATAGACATAGTCTACTCCCCACTAACCGACTCCACCTACAACTTCGGCGCGTTGACCATGATCGACGCGCCGCTGACCGAGGGGCCCAACATGAGCACCACCGTGATCGGGAGGGCGCAGGGGATGTACGGCTCGGCGTCCCTGACATCCGACGGGCTGTTGATGGTGATGAACCTCGTCTTCATCGAGGGTGACTACAATGGGAGCTCCCTGGCCGTCGTCGGGAGGAACGAGGTCTTCGACACGGTGAGGGAGCTGCCGGTCGTCGGCGGGACCGGCCTGTTCCGGATGGCGAGAGGGTACGTGTTGCTCAGCACCTACGAGTTTAATTCTACGGCCGGAGGTATCATCGCCGAGCTCAATGTTACTGTAGTGCACTATGATTCTGCCGTTTTAGCGTACAAATAGAAGTGTGGGTAATATGGTAATTTCCACTGGCCTGAATAATTGACGTATATGTCCTCGCGAGTCGCGATAATAATAGTGGAAGTAGTTCTGTGTTTTTCCCTTTTCAGGAATATGTACGGGATTGTACTATGATTTTCGAGCAAAGTGCTTAGATATATATTTATCGTTCTCCAAGGGTATAGCTATGCAAATTGACTTACATTTCAGGGTTTTGTACCATATTGAGCTTTGTTTTTTTTTAAGATTTTCATCATTTTTGCAAGAGATGGGAGTTGACCCACGAACCCTTATGAAACGAGGTATGATATGTTGTCATTCTACTTATTAAGCTTTGATTCGAAGGCTAAATCTTGGGAGAATGAATTTGGAGGATTTTCAACAATTGACAAATGAGATGCTATGTGAGATGAGGTCATGTGAATAATAGTATGCTACGAAATTAACTCGTTCTCATACCGTATTAAAATTTTCATATCTAATAAAAAAAATAAAGATAATAAGTAGATAAATTTTCAACAATTCACATATAAAAATGAGTTATCTAACAGCTCATTTATTATCACGAATTTTCACTCTATATGAAAACCTCTTTAAAGTGATACTTTTTGGACCAAAGAAAAATATTACACAAAAGAGGTTTACATTTTCTTATTCCAAAAATATTAAAATTAAGTTTTTATCTATAAGTACGTAAATGCCAAAAAATTACTTTGTATATATTCAAATCACATAAAATCTCATCTTATATTGTTATTCAAATATTACACCGGATTGAAATATTTTTTAGAACAAGAAGACGACCACAAGGACCATTTGAAGACAATTTAGAAAATAAATGATGATGTAAAATTTATCAAACACGCATGTATAGCATAAACTAGTATATTAAAATAGTTTCAAATTTGTAAGGTGTATAAAAATATAGGTATTTATTTAAAAATATCACTTTATGCGAAAGTTGAGAGCAAGATTCAACACTAATATTTTTTTAAAATATATTAGTTATTAATATAGAAAGTTTATTAAATTTTTATACTAACTCCAACTAGAAACCAGAACATTTTATAAGAGATTGGATGACAAGGTTTTACTATATTTCCGTAATTGTTCGCAAGGCTCAAATTTTGTACCTAGGATAAATCCACTTTTATGAAGATTGCGCAAAAGAAATTCCGCTCTGTTACAACGATGACTTTTCGAACACGACGATGCGTGATAGTCAACACTCACAATACGTATTAGATGATATCATTTTTTTTTGGTGATAAGATGATATCATATTTAGTGCTAAAAGTTAGTGATAATATAAGTAAACACATTAAGACTACCATATATACCCCTATTAAAAAATACTAAACGTGTATGACATTAATACAATAATATAATATAAAGTAGGAGTTTTTTGCCTTCCCATCCCCTTCACGAGGGAGCCGGCAATATTATCATATTTTATAATACACGGAGTGGTTCAAGTCAGATATGATTTTTGAAAAGTATCACAGTTTTTTTAAGAAGTATTTAGTACTACTCTATTCTCAAATTAGTTAAATTAGAACAATGGTGTTATGCACTTGTTGGTCAATATTATTAACCCAACCACTTTATAAATCAGTAGCCTAACTGGTTGGACTGATCTACGAAACAAATTTTATGCCATTTTTGACTAAAAATAGGAGATCATTTCGACCGATCAAAATATGGTCAGATCGCTCAATCATACACCTATGGATGAATCAGATCATCTAGAACAAAAAATGGACGATCTAAAATCAGAAAATGTTAAACGACCAAAAAATTATTGACAGAAAGCAAAACTAAAATCTCCATCCTTAACCTAATTTGCTCGAAGTTAGATAGGGATGACAATCGGTAGGATAGGATATTGGTAGAACTTTATCCATATCTTAATTTTTGGAGTTGAATTCATACTCTACCCTCGATTCTAATTTTTTTTTATTTTTTAGCTGGAGCCATACCACTGTCGCTCCACTTGTTAAATTAATTTTTTTAAAAGTAAATTTTTACACCAAATACACCTTGCTTGGATTTGAACCCAAGACGTCCGTCAAATCCTATACACCTTGTACCACTGGGTCAAATGCCCTTAATGTTATTCTAGACTTGTTTAATTATTGTTTGATGACTTTGTTTAGATAAAACTGTATACCAAACTTGGAAATATTTGAATTTATTTTTAAAATTTAATGCTAAATTAAACATATTTCACCTTATTTAATTATTATTATTATTATAAAAAAGATTGATCCAATTAGTCCACCGGGAGGACTGGATAAACTAGAAAATTGAACTCTTTTTTAAAAACATTGCTTCATACGAGTCTTTTGCGAAAAAATATTCAAGTTGGTAATATTTTCTTACCTTTTCTTCTTTTGCAAATAGTGTGTATTAATATAAACATAATATATATGACAGTGATGCGGTGTTCTTTTTGCTCTGACGTGATTTTTTGTAATATCATATGGTATGCGATTGAGTCGAATAACCTATCTTCAAGTTTTCATAAAAATTTTGAATTATGATAAAAAAAATATTTAATACTATTATGTGTCTTCTTGAACTCAAACTATTTACATATAATTAATTATTTAAACTATAACAACTTATATATTGTCTCGTCTGATTTAATTAGTTAGCCTGTTCATACCCATCATTTCGAGTCTTCGCAGTACAAATCGATGTATATCCTTTTGGCGCCCTCCTTTTCCACGATGGAGCTGGCAATATTATCATATCCAACCTAATGAATTAGGGCTTTATTATACACCAAGTGACCATTTTCAATTTCTTTAGTTCTTCCAGCCATTTAACAACCAAGTCTCTTACGTGAACAACTATAAGTCTTACTCTTGACTTTTCACCCGTTCATTCCTTCCTAAATGAACGGGGACTTCATTAAATAATTTACATATCACATTGTATTGATTTCATTGGAGGTAAGATGTTATATTTTTCGGTTATATGAATTTCACTAAATTAATTAATCTTAATTTGAGCCGATTAAAAATTTTTAATGGTAAAAAATTCTCTCAATAAATATTATTTAATCCGTAAAAAATTATATTGATTTCAAATTAGCTTTTCAACGTATATGACAAAATGCAAAACTATAGGACAGTCAAAGTAGGTGGGGCCGTGATCGTGCTGGGGTTCATGAATCTCCAACAATCAATAATATAGAGTGAGCAATGATTAATGGTTGATGGACGTGGAGAAAAAAATTAATTTATTTAAAAAATATTGAGTTTAAATTTATGGACACAAAAAATTATTATTAAAAAAATTATTTTTAAAATTAGACCTGATAGTATCGAATCTGAATATTGGTGCTTACACAAGCAAAATAATATAGAGCCATTAATAATTGAGATGTAAAATGTGCGCCATGTTGGCGCTAAATAAGGCACATGCCAATTTATGTCAACTTGCAAGCCAAAATTATACATCAAAGCATCATATCACATTGCGTGCAGATGAATTAATAGAGGTTATATTATTAGAATTGAAGTCCAATAAATATAACTAGCAAAAAAATATCTCGCCTAATAACATAAGACGTGAATTGGCAGAGGTTTATGGTTTAATCCTAACACGTATTATTATTGGCATAAATATTTACTTATAAAAAATCCTTTAAATCAATTGTATCTGTTATAAAAAAATTTGTCACCTGAAACTCGATGTTGCATGGTGAATATCCAGAAACATGATCCTGTATCAAAATATTTAGGAAAAATTATTCTCAAGTCCTTCGGGACTCGGGTTTACTTAAATATACTAAAAAGTCCCTCCTGTTCACAAAATACATTTCAAAGTCTCTCTAGTTTGTTTTTATTATACTTTCGGGTCCCTGGCTGACGTCAGCAAAGCTTTTTTTCATTTTTGTCATTGAAATGACAAAAATACTCCTGGAACAAAAAATAAAAAATTTGCTGACATCATCTTTTCTTTGTTCTAAAAGGGTATTTTAGTCATTTCATTAACAAAAACAAAAAAAGAGCTGCTAACGTGCGCCAGGGACCCAAAAGTATAATAAAAGTAAACTAGAGGGACTTTGAAATATATTTTGTGAACATGAAGGACTTTTTAGTATATTTAAGCAAATCTGAGGGACTTGAGAATAATTTTTCCTAATATTTATATGGACCAAGATTTTAAGAAATTACAACTAGCAATGACTAATCTTGATCCATATAAATAATTGAGAAAAGTCAATTTTAGCTGTGGTATCACCAAAAATTACTTTAGTACCCTATGGTAAAAAAGCCATCAATCGAGTCAAACCTCACCCAATTTACATTACTTAGGTCTACGGACAGCTGTCCGAACTTACCCGGACTTGCCCGGACCCTGCCCAGCCAACTGGACCAGCCACGTCATCAAAATCTGATGACGTGGCATCTCCACCTTCTCCACTCTCCTTTTCCCCTCTTCTTCTTCTTCTTCTTCCTCCTCCTCCTCCTCCTAAAACTGACGAAGAAGTGCAATAGCTAGAGTGACGAAAAAGTACACTGCAAGAGATCTCCTCGGCGGCCTTATGGAGATCGGAGAAACCACCCCAACCTTCGCCCCCGCCGCCCTTCGTGTCCTCCGTTGCTTCCGCATGTACTTCTTCAACTTCTTGCTTCCGATGAGTGTCCCCTAAGGATTCCTCTCCTGCCTCCTTCGCCTCCAGGCCGAAAGAGTTCCTCTCTTCTTCTCCTCCTCCTCCTCCAAACCTACAATGACGGTGACTCGCCGGTCCACCAAAATGCCTAACCAAACCCAAGTCCAACCCGGCGTCGCTCGTCTCGTCTCGGCCCATTGACCTCGTCCAGCACGTAGTCCCTTTCAACCCGACCTACTACCAGCTGTGGGTCCCCATCGTCAGCCCCGCCCACCCCTTCGCCTGCGACGGCATCGGCATCGGCATCGCCCAGGGCATGCACAACCACAAGCACGGGTTCATCGAGGATGCCACCATCGACTCATTCATCTTCGACGAGCAGTACAATACTGACGCGCTTTGCCAGAATAATGTGGTTTTGGTGTACAACATCCCTCGCTGCGAGCTGAAGAGGCGACGGATCGAAGAGAGGAAGGACGAGGAAGAGGAGGATGAGGGGGAGCGCGGGGAGGAGGTGGAGAATCCTAGAGTTGAAGTCGATTTGGATCCGCTTAAGAACTTCAGTTTTAGGAGGAGGAGGAGGAGGAGGAGGAGGAGGAAGAAGAAGAAGAAGAAGAAGAAGAAGAAGAAGAAGAGATGGGAAAAGGAGAGAGGAGAAGGTGGAGATGCCACGTCATCAGATTTTGATGACGTGGCTGGTCCAGTTGGCCGGGCAGGGTCCGGGCAGGTCCCGGTAAGTTCGGGCAGCTGCCCGTGGACCTAAGTGATGTAAATTGGGTGAGGTTTGACTCGATTGATGGCTTTTTTACTACATGGTACTAAAGTAATTTTCGGTGATAACATAGGGTACTAAAATAGATTTTTCCCTAAATAATTTGATGTCAGCTTTTGAAAATATAAAAGAAACAAAAAACCGAAGCCATATAAATTTTTGATTTAGATCACTTGTTAAGATAACAATCGATGCATTGACAATTCAAATTCAAGTCGCTAATACTTTTCAAAGCTAGTAATATCCATATAAATGCATACACATACATAGACCATAAAGTCACAAGAAGAAATTAATTAGCATCTCCATCTCCCAAACTTTGGATATGGCTTCCACCGCCAATCTCCTCCTCCTCGCCGCCTTTACCCTCCTCGCTTTCTCCTCCCTCCTCCTCGCCTCCGGGGCCCACAGAGAGAAGCGCAGCAACTACATCTTCTACTTCCACGACATCCACAACGATCCCAACGCCACCTCGTACGGCGTCGTGTCCTCTCCGATCAACGGCTCCGCCACCAACTTCGGCCTCATCGACATGTTCGACAACCCGCTGACGGCCGGCCCGAACATGAGCTCGGCCCTGGTGGGGCGGGCACAGGGCTTCTACGGGTCGGCATCCCTCGAGTACGACGGGCTGGCGACGGTGATGAACCTGGTGTTCCTTGATAAGAAGCACAACGGCAGCTACCTGACGGTGGTTGGAAGGAACAAGGTGATGGATGACGTTAGGGAGCTGCCGGTGGTCGGAGGGGCCGGCGACTTCCGGATGGCCAGAGGGTATCTTCTTGTGTCTACTGCTGGGTTTAATACCACCGCTGGTGGGATCATTGCCAAGTTCAATGTCACCGTCTTTCACTTTCACTATTAGTTTGATGATTTTAGTAATCGTATTGCAAGGAATTGTTTTAGTTTAACTAAAATTTTCGAGTTCTATATTGAACTATAATTGCATTGAAACTCAATAAATCTATAAAGCATACTTTGCTATGTTGATGTTGTTATCTAATTTAAATTTAAATTAATCTATTCCGATGAACTCGAAAGAAAGAAAAATGATTATAATTTTGTCTTCTTTCCTTTGTTTTTTAGAGAAAGACTTGTAATCAGACCAGATCATCGTCAGACGCTCCATTATATGGATATGATTATTTCTGATCGGACAGTGTTGTCCTAATTAGTAGCTCCAAATAATTCAGTATAATCCTTTATATAAATCAGTAAAATAATGTTGGGCTTTTTTTAAAATTCAAATTTAGGGATTGAGCTAAATTATGAGGCTTGAGTTTTTTCTTTCTCCCAATCAAAATTTTTTTATTTTCAAAAAGAATAAGATCCATTGTTATTTTATCCAACAAATATTGGCGAATAAAGTTGGGCTCCATTGGCAGTGAAACGATGAGTTTTTTTAATAACAACTTGACACTTGGCTTCTCTGAACCAATTGTATTTTACTATTTTTGTCTGGCTACAACAACCCACATCTTTTTTTTCGTCTTGTGTTTCTCGCAATTATTAAAAACAAATAATTGAGGCGCAATTAGCACAGTCTTCTATGAAAAAAAAATAAAGTAGCACATGGTATTGTAATTGTTAAAAACAAGTGGAGCCAGTGACTAGTGATCAAATCTTTAAAAGAGAAAACCAGAATTAAACAAAAAAAGGATATTGAAAGAGTTGATTATTGATAAATTAGTAATCAAATCTTCTTGCGGTTGAACTTTCAAAAGAGATCAAATATGCTTGCACATGAACATAGTAATTTTACGTTGATACTTCAATAAAAAATGGTTATTAATATCTTAATAAAATCTAACAAATAAAAAATTAACTTTTAAGATACACCATAAAATTAACTTTTAGGAAACGTCATAAAATTAACATTTAGTAAAATTTATATCAAGTCATCAATAATTCCAAAAATTTCAAGTTCAAGTTGACAAGGCTAAGAGTGGCCCATCAAGGAAGGGTCTCATAATGCGATTCCACATGTTGCCACTGCTATGGCCCATGGGGATAGTAGTGCTAGTGCCATTATTGGAGCCTGTTTTTTATGGATACCCTACGAAATCTGGATATCATTATGCCAATTAATTTAAGTTCTAATTATATAAGATCTTTGAATGACCGTAGAATTTTTTCAACAAATATTTAATTCTATTATATTTTTAATAATTTAAACTCAAAATTTCTTTATTAAATCACTAGTGCCGTCACTAATTGATTAATCTTTCAACCTCCGATGTGAGATAGCACATTAATCCTTAACTATTTTATTTTCAATAATTGCACATCTGACGCTTTATTAGTTTGACCAATCAAACAATATCCATCATTGAGTTTATTGAAAGTGAGACAGCACATTACTTTGTACAATTAGATCTGTCTATTGTTAGAATCTGATTCGTGATTCGATTTGATTCGATTCGTTCTCAATTTGATTAGATTCGGTCACAATTTGATTCGTCCAAAATTCAATTTGAATTCGTCAAAAGACGAATTGAATACGATTTAAGATTTCTACAATTCGTCCATATTATGTAACTTTTTTAAGAAAGTAAGAAGTACTTATATTACTATCTAATTATGTCATCAAGTAGAGCAAATGATACGTATGCAACTTAATTTGATACATTACATGCAATCTCAATCTTTAATTTAATTTTTTTCCCCAAAAAATATTCAATATTAAACCTAAATTTTGAAATACATAAAAAAGTATAATTTTTAATTTTTTTCAAAAATATTACAAAAATTTTGAAAGTTTTCAAAAAATTTGGCAGTTGTTAATTTTTTATTCAATATTAGAATTAACGAAATAATTTGAATTTAATTCGAATTCAAAGAATCGTAATTCATATTTGAT
This sequence comes from Hypericum androsaemum, assembly GCA_963995505.1. Taxonomy (NCBI): domain Eukaryota; kingdom Viridiplantae; phylum Streptophyta; class Magnoliopsida; order Malpighiales; family Hypericaceae; genus Hypericum; species Hypericum androsaemum. The sequence goes on from OZ023199.1 coordinate 383,378, forward strand.
TCGACTTTGGACAAATTAAATACGGTTTAAAGTTTTGATAAATTCGAATTTTACCCAATTCTAACCGTCGTCATCTATGTACAATGGTGTCAAAAATACTTTGGGCCTCTAAAACCTTGTCTTCAATCCATCAACAATGACAACCTCAGGGGAAATGAGATGTGCAACCATTTCTCTTAGAAACTTTCTAGCTCCATACCAATCAATCACCCAAGTCAGAAGCAACCAATAAGAGAATTATAGATGCAAACGTTAGGTAAACACCTTTATCTTTCATTTCAGATAAAAGCTCGGTGGCCTTAGCCATTGATGACAGTGTTATAAGCTGTGACGTTAGCTGGGCTCCCGTGTTCTACCATTCTCTGCAGCAAATCATGGCCATGTCAACTCTTCCCATTTTGCACAAAGCATTCATGGCGGTCGTGGCCTGCACTAGCATCGACTTGCCCAAGCTTTTCGAGGCCTTGGGTCCGTTTTGACTCCATGATATCCCTGAGGATAGTTCTTCAGGACTTCATCCAATACCTGGGATTCAAAATCATAGATGGAAAGAATAAATATCTGAGATTGATCAGTTCTAAAACTCAAAATGTGGCAGTGTACAATGACAATCTGAGGAAATGATAAAACTCGTGGTTTATAAATACCCCAAAGATTGTATCAGCAATGACTTCTTTCCTCCAATTAAGCAGATCAGTCAACATTTGCCTTAGCTTTCTCGATGTCTAACTTCCTGGCCTTGAAGAACCTCATTTAAAGCATTTCCAAGTCATAATGAAAAGGTACTGAATCCAAAGAGACCTTAGCATCCCATGAAGCTTATCATGCTTAGCTGGAAAAAACACCTACTGGAACGCCCCGATGGCCAGTAACTCTCACATTGTGCATCCAAAGAACCTGAACTGCAGTTAAAACCAACGCCAACTCAAGAGTTTTTTAACCTTTTTGTCACCATGGTTGATCATAGGGATCTTCATATTACTGCATGGCTGAAGAGAGGCTGTGCGACTATGAGCGTTCTTAATCCAATCTTGAACATCTTTAGTATCAACATTTGAAACTAACTCGAGCACCATTCTTGTCGTAGCCAAGTTTGCAGCAAAACCCCTTGCAACCATTTCATCGATAAGCTCCATAGCTTTCAAATATTCATCGTGGCAAAGCAACCCCTGAATTAGTACATTGTAAGTGCAGTGATTAGGTGAACAGCCAACTCTCTCCATCGCCCTGAACAACGAATACCCTTCATTAGGCATTCCTCCTTTAACAAGTCCATTGATCATAACAGTATATGCCCTAACTTTGGGAGCCATCCCTTTACGAATAAACATACTACACAAGAGCCCTTTGGCAACCTCAAATATTCCTGCACTGCACATACCACACATGAGAACATTATAAATCTTAAAATCAGAGTCCAAACCGATTTCCTTCATTTCTTTAAACACTGTCAAAGCATTAGCAAGTTGGCCATGCTTAAAAAGGCCTTCTAAGAGAACTAAGAGAGTAACGTGGTTAGGATTTGGACCCGATCCTTTCATTGCTTCAAAATGTATCAATGCATCTGCAATTTTTCCGACGCGTAACAAGCCACCAATGATGATGTTGTATGTAACAACATTGGCCTTAAGGCCCTGGAGGCTTAATTCATCGAATAGCTTCATGGCTTCATCCATTCTTTTCTCCTTGCAGTATCCATTAATCAGAGAGCTGTATGTAACAATATTAGGTACACAATCATGAGAAATCATCAGATTCAGCACCTCTAATGCTCTATCAACTTGACCCAGTGAGCAGTATCCATCAACTAGCGTACTAAAAGAGACAACATCAGGCAATACATGATTACATACCATGGTGTCAAAGACAATTTGGGCCTCTGAAACCTTGCCTTCTTTGCACAATCCATCAACAATTACATTAAAAATGACAACATTCGGTAAAATGCGGTGCGAAACCATTTCATCAAGAATCCTTCTAGCTCCCATCCAATTACCAAAGTCACAGAAGCAACCGATGAGGGAACTGTAAGTGTAAACATCGGGTAAAACCTTTCTACCTTCCATCTCAGAGAGAAGCTCAATAGCCTCAGTTAGTCGCATGGCTTTACAGAGGCCATCGAGAACAATGGTATAAGCCCTAACATCGGCCTTACAACCACGTTCAACCATCCTCCGCAGCAATTTCAAAGCCATATCAACCTTTCCCATTTTGCACAGTGCATTCATGATCGTACCGTAGCTAGCTGTGTCAGGATAACAATCCCTCTTCAACATCTCATCGAACAGCTTAACAGCCTCATCAAAGTGCCCATTAACACAAAGTCCGCTCATCACAGTATTGTACGCAACAACATTAGGCTTGCAACTCAACCCGCTCATCCTATTTAGCAGCCTAACAGCCATCCCGATGTTGCCATTCTTGCACAACCCTTTCAAAACAGTGTTGTAAGTAACTCCATTAGGCTCGTACCCTCTGTCGGTCATTTCATCGTACAACTTAAGCGCTCCGCCCAGATCGCCGTCCAAGATAAGACCGTTGATCAGGGAGTTGAAAGTAACCGTTCTGGGGGTGCGACCCATCTTAAAAACCTGACCCAAAAGGCCGAACCCAACCCTGACCCCACCCCCAAACTTACACAATCCATTCAGAATCGTGTCGTAGATAACCACATTAGGCCGGTACCCTCTCTTGGTCATTTCATCAAACAGCTTAAACGCACCACCCGGGTCGCCCTCCAAGATAAGCCCTTTGATCAGGCAACCGAAAGCAACCACGTGGGGGGCACGACCCATCTTGAAAAACTGACCCATGACTGAGAAATCGGACCTGACCCCACCGGGCAAGCGGGAGAGGGAAGCGAGCACGAGGTAGAGGGTGTAGTAATTGGGCTCCGCCCCCAAACGACGCAGCCTTCTCGAAAGAGAAACGACATCGGAATGGCTGTTGAGCTTCGCGACGGCGGCGAGTAGTTGGTTGAAGAGGGAAGCGGACGGGAGGGGCCGGGTACCGACAAGCTGGTCGAACTGGGACAATGCCTCTTGGAGGTTTCGGAACTGGCAGGTTGGTGTCCGTTTCGGAGCAGTTGGGACATTGGTTGAGAGGAAGCGGATAGAAGAACAAGAAGAGACCGTAGTCTTAATTCTGAACCTTAGCATCTTGGAAGGAGGATGTACTCCAATGGAGAGAGGAGGCGAGGAACCTGACGTTGAAGACGAAGCCTAGATTTTGAATAAACGGGCCTTAATGTGAAATAGGCCCATTACGATTGGAGGTAAATTAGCAGGCAGTAGTATATCGGTATCCAATTCAAAATTAATAAATTTTTCACACGTAGACTTACTTATATTGGAGGGTATGGATGACAAATTAGATTCAGATGTTGAAAATCTATCCAATCTTAAATTCGACCGATCCAAGATCCATTAATTTTGACCAAGCCTAGATATCAATTCTGCCATATTTGTATTTAAAAAAAAAATAAAGATATAGATATGAGTCTAGAGTAAATTCCAGGATTCTACCCAAATTTGTTGATACTAAAATTTCCAAACCCCTGGCGAGGACACCAAAGATGCAAATATTAGAGAAAATAGGCATAGACTAATTAATCAATTTTTAATTGTTCTGTCTATAGTTTGTAATATTAGTACATTCAGTATTAAAGCTATTTATAGAAGAAAAAAATGCGATAAATATAATTAAAAAGGGTCAGAGGGTGATTTGTCCTAGTTTATATAGAAAAAATATAATTAAAAAAGAGACATTATGTTAATGATTAATTTGACAAAGTCAATATGATAGGACAATATATGTGTCTTTTGGGAAAAAAAAGGCCCATGAAAAGCTGTGGGGTAGATTTTGGTATAGCGCTCGAATAAATTTTTATTTTGTCCAAATACTTATTTATCCAATCATGTCCAACTCTTCATCCTGTGAATGGGGCTAGTAGCTTAAACACATAACAAATTCTAAAAATTTAGAAAGTTCGAGGTTCAAATATCATCGGTGTCTTGGTGTACAAATTTATTTTCAAAAAAATTGTCCAACTCATCTAAACAAAGTATCCCACGGTCACGTTGGTCTACCACTCTCCTCAATCATTACTTGCCCTTCACTAATCGTCATTTTTTTAAGTAGATGCTTTCTTTGAAAGCCGAGGTTTAACAACCATTCTAATTTTAATATTACTCTTTTTATTCTGTTTTGGTACTAATCTTTAACCTCTTCTACTTTTTTATATTAGCAAAACCAAAGCCTGCAATTGTCTGTTGCAGTCGCATCATTGCCAAAACTTGGTGATGATAGGTCAACGTGCCCCGTTCTTTAATTTAGACATCAAGACTAAATTTTATTACCCTTCAAAAAATTTATTAAAATTCTGGCATGGATACACTTAATCTCCTTTCTCTCTCCATGTGTGTTTAATATTATCTGATATTTAAAAATTTATTGAGCCGACTAATCGAGATCAATTTAGTTAGGTAGAACAAATAGAAACATAATAAAAAAATTTGAACATGTTATAACACAATTATATTTTAAGGGTCAGAACTCGAGACCATTTACTTAAACTAAAATAGTTCACTCACGAATTGATCCACGTAATTGTTAGTCCTTGATGTAAATTTTTTTTGTGTGAAAATTTTAATATTTAATAGTCAAGCACTGTGAAATTATATTTTAACAATTTCTCTCAATGATTTTATTACATCCGTGAGTCCTCAACCACTTAAGAGGAGCTCCGTCCCAATGTAATATATAAATGAATAGTGGCGTGTGTTTGTCTAAACTCAAGAAGGAAAAGAAGAAACAAGCAATGGCCAACTTTTTTACCATTTCTTCTCAATTCATCATCTTCCTCACATCCCTCCTAATCCTCTCAATTTCCGCAACCACACAAACCCAAGACGTCGACTTTGTGGAAGCCATGGACAGAGACCAGCTCGGCCTCACTCAGGAGAAACTGAGCCACTTCAAACTCTACTGGCACGACGTCGTTTCCGGGCCAAATCCAACCGGGGCCCAGATCCTGCCCGCCTTGAACGGGTCCAAGACGTTCTTTGGATCCGTCAGGATCATAGACAACCCGTTAACGATGAGTCCGGATCTGGGCTCCAAGCTGGTGGGCCGGGCCCAAGGGATGTATGCACTTGCGTCTCAGGAGGAGGTTGGTTTGATGATGGCTATGAACTTTGCTTTCACCGAAGGGAAGTACAATGGGAGCAGCATCACCGTGATGGGGCGGAACCCAGTGTTCTCCGCCGCACGGGAGATGCCGGTCGTCGGAGGGAGCGGGCTGTTCCGGTTCGCACGTGGGTACGTCCAGCTTAGGACTCACATGTTTGACACCAGCACCGGAGATGCAACGGTGGAATACAATGTCTATGTGATTGAACTCGTTACCATTTGTACGTCCGGGAAAATAAGAGAAGAAGGAACTAAGGCAAGAAAGAAAAGGAAAAAGTTTGAAATGTTTTTTGAAATTTTACAATTTCAAAATTATTCACAATAACCATACAAAATGACTTAATATAGATAAGTGATTATAAAAGGATAAAATAAACCAGTCCTAAAATTAATGAGAAAAGTCTACTTAAGTATTCTGTAGTTTTTTCGATTATCACTTGAGTACCCTGTGGTTTAAAATTAATAAAACCGGTCCAACTTATTTCAATTTTTCTTACTTAAGTCTACCCAATCCGGTTTGCCCTTTTTTGTCAAAACGCGTCGTCTCGATGCTTATGTGAAATGGCACGTGGTAGTGACCAGATTATTCGATGTTGATGTGGCGGTAGTTAAATTATCAAATACTACCTAATATATTTATAACTTTTTAAAAAAAACTCTTTGTTCTCCTATCATCCAGATAAGTCGGACAAAATAATAAAAGGGGGCATCTCGAGAGTCGAACCTGGTACCTCTCGCACTCTCCCAAAGCAAGAATCATACCACTAGACCAAATGCGCACTTCGTTCTCTTGTGATAAAATATTTACTAAATACATTAATAAAGCGAGAATCATACATCTCCCACTCACCCAAAATCTCCAACAAAAACCAAAAAAGAGAATAAAAAAACAAGAATCAAAAACCCATAAATGATGTACATCTCCTCCTCATCTCCTCTACGATCTTTCTCGTCAACCTCCTTCCCTCACCATCCTCCCTCACCACGACTTCCCTTCTCACTCCCCCTTCCAACTTCTCTCTCTCTCTACATTTGTTTCTCTCTCTAGCTAAATGACGGCGGCGGGGGCAACGATGGCGCCGTCGCACGGGTCAGGAAGGGAAATCCTAAACCCGCCGTCGGACAGGATCTCCAACCTCTGCTTCTCCAACCAAAGCGACCACCTCCTCCTGAGACAAGGTAACTTCTCTCTCCCCTTCCTCCCTCCTCAGTGGCATTCCCATAATTATCTTCCCAACCTAAAAGCCTAAATTTTTTAGAATGAATTTTGGACTTTCCGTTGCAATTTTTTTGGGCAGGCATGATGCAGTTTTTTTGGGCAGGCATGACGAGCCTGTTCGCTGCATCGAGAGAGGAAGAGGAAGAGGAAGAGGAGGAGAAGGAGGGGGAGAGAGAGAGAGAGAGAGAGAGAGAGAGAGAGAGGAGGATGGAGAGGAGGAGGAGGAGGAGGGGGAAGAGAGGACGAAGATGAAAGAAGCCAGGAGAAAGATGGAGCCATTTAATTTTTAGTTTATTAGGGTTTTTATTGAAAAATGATTCCCAAATTAGGTATTAATATGGTAATTTTCCCATTGTCACGTCAGCAACAACTTAATTCAATCAAAGACACGTGGCAGTCCACGTAAACACCAAGACAACGCCATTTTGAAAAAAAGGGTGAACCGGACTGGGTAGACTTAAGTAATAAAAATTAGAATAAGTTGGACCGGTTCTATCGTTTTTAAACCACAGGGTACTCAAGTGAGAATCGGAAATACTACAGAGTACTTATATGGACTTTTCCCAAAATTAATTAAAGAATGGTGACCATGGGTAATTTGACCCTCTCTCACGATGATAACATAATCCGGAAAGGAAGCCTCTGAGCCTGAGGTCTTCACACAAGACACCGCACTTAGGCTAGCGCTAACTGCTGTCTCCGTGGAGTCAAAAAACCCTCTCCCCCCGATGTCGGTGCCGAATTAACCGCCACCGGAATGGCCATCCGGACTCTCCACGTCTCCCGCCTCGCTTGCTACAGCCACTTCCCCTCATCCTCCCGCCTCTTCGCGCCGCCCCGCTCCTCTTCTATCATCCTCCAGAGACCTCTTCGCGTCTCCTTCCTCCGGAGCTCCGCCTGCTGTGCTCCCCTCTCCCGCAAGCTCTGTACTTCCGCGGCTCGAGGTTTGGCTCCGTTTCCATCGCCACTCGATATTCCTTCTTGTTTCTTTTCTTTACTGTTATTATCCCTATTCAATTGTCGTTGTAGATGATGTTAGAGAATTCAATTCCGTTCGAGTGGTACGATGAGGTTGATGATTGATAAGTCTTTTGCGAGCCTATATCGTTGCGATTTTATGTTGTGATGAGTCGCTATTGTTCGTTCTTGTCGAGGTACTGGGAAAAGCTATTGAGCTTCCCACGCGTAAAGAGAAATAGTAGAGTTTCTCTGTTGTGTGAGGTTATTTTCAGCTTATCACGTTTACCTGAACAAAAGTGGTCGGTTTGATCATAGTGTGTTGCAAGAACGGAACTAACATTTAACATTTACTTGGAATTTGTTCTTCTGGTCTAGATTCACCTGTTGTCTCTGATTCTGTAGTGCTGCAAAGTTCACTAAATCATACAGAACAGAATGTTGTGCTTGGGTGTCGTTGGTGCATCGAGTGGTGATAGTCTTTTCTCATTTTGAGAGCTTGTGAACAGACAGTTTTCTTAAGATTTTCTAGGGCGCTTAGATTTTTATTTAAGTTATTCTTACTCGACGTTGTTGTGAATAAACTGTGAGAGTTGAGGGGAAACATTATTCCGCAGATGGAAATATTATCGCAGAAGGTGATGAAAGATATGATGTCATCGTGGTTGGAGGTGGACATGCTGGTTGTGAAGCAGCTCTTGCATCTGCTCGTTTAGGCGCAAAAACTCTTCTCCTCTCACTAAATTTAGATCGGATAGCATGGCAGGTAATTCTCCAAACATTTTCAGAAGTTTTTCATGACATCCCCTTGTTGTAACCTTGGCATTTTCTTCTTCACTGTAGAGTGCGCGTCCATCTGAATTTTATGCAATGCGAACCTCTTTTATCTTTTCTGAATGTCTTTCATTTTGAACCTTTTTGTCCCTGAAAATGAACAGCTTCCCCTTATAGTCTTTTCGTGTTTGTTTGTATATCTGATTCCGACAGAGCTGCTTGAAAGGTCTATAATTTCAAACGCTATATTTTTCTCAAAACAGCTTCTGGATGTTCCAAAATTCTATGTAACGTTCTTCCACGTAATTTGACCATGGCTTTTGCATTCTGGATATCTCCTTTCTGTTTTGACACAAAAGTTGGATATTGTTAATGTCTAGTAAGGAAAAGAATAATTCTAGTTTGGATGTGTGAGAACATGCATAACCCTTAACCTGTGACTATATTTACACAGCCTTGCAACCCAGCAGTAGGTGGACCTGCAAAATCGCAACTAGTTCATGAAGTTGATGCTCTGGGCGGAGAGATTGGGAAAGTTGCTGATAGGTGAGTCAGTACTTATTTTTCCAGGAAATCCCTATTTAGCTAGTGCATGCCATTTGATGCCACTTGGTTAACATATTTGCAAGCTTAGATTATATCTTGATATTTTTGTGAAGGTTTAATAATCATCTAACTGTAGTGTATGTGCTGGGAAGTATTCTGATTTTGCGGTCCATCCTTCTGGAAATTAATCAGACATAGAGTTGCCAACTTCTTCTTTCACCCAGCCGACTTCCTTTGTAAACCGCCTTAGAAAAAATAATTTCTCTTTCACCCAGCCGACTTCCTCTCGGTTCCCCCATATGGAGTCCCAGATTTTCATCTCCTTAAAATAAGCATTAACAAGCGAGGCTAGATGTTCTAAAGAGAAAGTCCGTCCCAACAGCTCAAGATGCTTGCTAGTCAGATCTCAATATACACAATATATGTAAGTAGCAATTTCCTTTGGAATGGATGTGGTTATCTACTTGGAAAGCATCGGTGTACCAACATGATGCACCTTTATTATGAATAGTCACATTAATGACAGAATAAGCTTTTTTGAAGCTTTCTTTTAAAGAAAATGCATGAACTTCGTTAGACTACTGCAAGTTAAGTGATCTGTCATTCAGCAGTGATCTGTCATTCAAGGTTCTAGCAAGAAATGATTAGTATTTGTACATTTGTAGCTTCTTATTGAAGCTTAACGCATTATACAGAATTATGGCCAAGTTCAATCTGATGTTTATGATGCATATTTACTGAAAAGATGATTTATTAAGTAAATGAAGAATCCATTTTAATATTTGACATTCCAGACGCATGATAAAAAGTTCCTTTTTTTGTTGTAGCTGCTACTTGCAGAAGCGTGTTCTTAATATCTCAAGAGGCCCTGCTGTTCGAGCTTTGCGTGCACAAACTGACAAGAGGGAATATGCTTTGCACATGCAGAAAGTAGTCGGGAGGCAAGCTTGAACTACTTCCTTTTTGTGTTTTTGTAGAGATATTTGCTTCTTTGTTCGAGGATAGAGAATATTGTTAAACTTTTGGTAAAAGTCCACTTTAGTACTCTGTGGTTTGACCGACATGCACACCGCTACCTTGTGGTTTCAAAATGTTTGACCAAGGTTTCTTTAATTCTGACTATTTAAATAATTTTTTGGGCAGAAATACCCCCAAATATTATTAGAAAAAAAATTGGTAATAAATTTTAGGGATAAAGACACTTAGCTACCCTGTGTTATTGAAAATAGACACTTTAGGCCCTGAGTTATGAAAACACCCAAAAAAGACCCCGTGTTTTCAAAAAACTAAAATAATCACATGGAAAAGTCTATTATACCCTCTCTTCCTCCTCTCGGTGAATAGGTGGGCTCTCCTTCGTGGAAATTAGATGCTAAAATGGAGAAGATATGCCTCGATTTCCAAGGCAACACGGCATGCATGTGATTTCTCTCTCGGTCTAATGCCATGGATTACAATGGCAAGGAGTAGGAAGGTGACTCTCTCCTTGGTATGACAATAAATGACAAGAAAAATTGATCAAAGATGGAAGTTAGAAGGTCGAGTGTCATGGATTTCAATGGAAGATTATTGGCGAAGAAATGCTTAATGAAGAAGATGAAGGGTGAGAGGGTATAATAGACTTTTCCATGTGATTATTTTAACTAGCTTTAATTTTGGAGTATTGCCAAATTTGGCAAGACACTGTGATACAAAATTTAAAGTGAAATGCTAAGTTAGTTAATTATTAATTCTTTTCTGTATCTGAGATGAGGGTTGCTTGTTTTTAAGACAATATTTTTTTAATGAAAAAATTGAACCCTAAACCTTCTTGAATTAATATATAGCTACGAGACAAGTAGGATGTGGGTGGAACAGACATTGGATGCCAAAGTTGAAGTGACATAAAATAGCTACGAGACAAGTAGCATGTGGGGGGAACAGACATTGGATGCCAAAGTTGAAGTGACATAAAATAGCTACGGGACAAGTAGCATGTGGGAAGAACAGACATTGGATGCCAAAGTTGAAGTGACATAAAATAGCTACGGGACAAATAGCATGTGGGGAGAACATATATTGGATGCCAAAGTTGAAGTGACATAAAATAGCTACGGGACAAATAGCACGTGGGGGAACAGACATTGTATGCCAAAGTTGAAGTGACATAAAATAGCTACGGGACAAATAGCACGTGGGGGAACAGACATTGTATGCCAAAGTTGAAGTAACATAAAATAAGAACAAATTACATAAAATAAAAATAAATTCACATTCCAAACAAAACATGCATTAGGTAGCACTTCATCGCTTCATCTTCTGGGGATAAGTGCTCTTTCGCAAGCAAAGTATTCAACATCACTAGATTCATCTCCATAGTCTTCATTTGAGCCTTTTTTTGTGCTCGCTCTATTTTATTTTGCTCTTTTTGTTGCTGAGCTCAATTCTCTTCTTCAGTAATTCAATTTCATTATCTCGGGTGATTCTTAAAGCACGAATTTTTGAAGCAACTTCATCACCTGCCTTACCTTTTCTTTCTTTTTTTTGGCAGCCTCTCTACCCATAGGACGAGGAATTGATGATGATCTGCTGACTAGAGTTTCTGGGTTGGAGGGGATTGAATATTCACCATCTTCAATAGTCCTTGATCTTTTTAAGCTTCCACCACTTTCTACATAATCCTCTTCATTCTCTGGAGAGAATTTTGTTGAATTATGATCTAGTTGTAGTTGCCACTTGGGATGTTTACACATAACTTCATTGAATACAGCCAAGTCACTAAACTTGTTATTGTTGCTCTTCGCTGCATAAATTATTTGTGCTTTGGTCTCCACATCGGCCATGCTCATTCCGCTCCTTTTTCGACTATATGTTTCCCTGTATGCACCAATCCACTTTTGTGCACTTGCATTAAGTCGTTTCTAACGACCTTTCATAGATTCAACCTTTCTTTTGTGCCCAGAGTGAGGCACCCTTCTGAATTTTCTGTTTGAGCTTGATGGTACAAAGCACTCACTCGTGCCCAGAGCGAGGCACCCTTCTGATTTTTTTCTCGCTCCCTATCTTCGCTAACATAGACGAAAGATAAAATTAGGATAGTGTATTCCTTAACACACCAAATAGTTGACGGCCCTTTTCCAGGTTTTCTTATTGCCGGGCACATCGTGAGCCAAATTTTGTGGAAATTTTGGTGGGCTACGGTGTTCATTTATCAAAATTTGGGAAAGATTTGGCGACAACTGGGAGTAAAAAAAAGATTGAGAGTTCAGATTGTCTTTGGAAGTTGGAAAAGATGAAGGATTATAAGTTCCAAATGGTTAAAAATTTGGAAAATTAGGATCATTTGGATCCATAATAGAAATAATATAACAAAAAAATTAAGAAGATAGTATATAGTAAAAGAAGAGAGAATTTGAGATTGTGTGTGAAAATATGTTAATGTTGGACTCTATTTATAGAGATTTGAAAAATACAAAATTTCATATAAATTATAATTATTTTTTATCACAGATAATTCTAAATTATTTTAACCACACAAATCATATCCGAAAAAATTTATTTCTACGAATAATATTGTGCCAAGTATAACTAAGTAGATAGTTTAGGAAATAAAAAAAATGACGTGGCAGGGGTCGCCCTACGTTTCAAGCGAGGCGAGACGCGCCTCCCTGACACGCGAGGGCGCCCTCGCCCCTTTTCACCTTTTTTTTTTCTTCTTTCTTATTGGTGCATGCCTTCCACGCGCCAGGTCGAGGGCGCGGGAAGGCACGAATGCGGATGGTCTAACCCATCATTGCCAAAACCTAGTTATGATAGGTCAACGTGCCCCGTGCTTTAATTAAGACATCAAGAGTAAAATTTTTAGGGAAAAGTCTACATTAGTACTGTGTGGTTTAACCCAAAATTACTTTGGTACCCTGTGGTAAAAAACTGACCAATCGAATCATACTTATTTCAATTAACATAAAAAAGGTCCACGGGCAGCTACCCGAACCCTTTCCGACCTGTCCGGACCCTGCCCGGCCAACTTGGCTAGCCACATCACCAAAATTTGATGGCGTGGTGACACATGGACAACCCTCTCTCCCTCTTCGCTTTCTCTCTTCCCTCTCTCACTTCTTCTTCTTCCTCATCCTCCTCTTCTTCTTCCTAAAACCCAGAAAACTCATTGAACTAAATTATTGAATTGTTCAAAACACAGACCACAAAGATCATAAATTTTTAGATGGTCCGTTGCATTTTTAGATTGGCGAAAGATCAATACTTCAATAAAACCTCAAAAGCCAATTCCCAATTAAAAAATTGAAAAGACCAAATCAATGAAAACCCACCAACGTAATTGACCCAGAACAAGAGATCTAAACAATCCCATAACGAATGAAAAAAAACACCCACCAACTAGTGAAAAAAGGGTCTCGTTTATTTCTTCCAAACCATGGAGATCGTTCGAGAAAGCAACTACCTTTGGGACCGAAGCTGGATGTGGACCCTCCCAAAATTCTTGACATGGATGTGGAGCCAGGCGAGGTCACTGACGGAGGCCTCGAGGAGGAAAGCGGCCTTCCGAAAGTCGGCGCCGATGATGGTGACGACGCGACGGAGGATGCTCCGGTGGCGGCACTTCCGGACAAGAGAGGCGGCGCGATTGAGGTTCCTCATGGCTTCTATGAGGATTCGGCAGGCTGGGCGGTCGTAGAGCGTCTGTGAAGTGGACCAGCGCACGGAGCCGCTCGAGGAGCTGGTCGGCGTGCTTGGAGACGGCGGGCCATCGGGTATTGAGATGATGCTGTGCTGGTTGAGATCGGCGGTAGATTCGGACTTCATTTTCTTTAACGCAGCTTATCGGCTCTCTTCCTTGCTTTAATGTGTTATTTTAGTTCTTGTTCCAGAAGAAGAAGAGGGAAAGGAGGAGAGAGAGGGAGTGAAGAGAAGGGGGAGAGGGCTGTCCATGTGGCACCACGTCATCAAATTTTGTTGACGTGGTTGGTCAAATTGGCCGGGCAAGGTCCGGGCAGGTCAGAAAGGGTTCGGGCAGCTGCCCGTGAACTTTTTTGATATTAATTGAAATAAGTATGACTTGATTAGTCAATTTTTTACCACATGGTACTAAAATAATTTTGGACTAGGATACTAAAATAGATTTTCTCTAATTTTTTATTGAAATTCTGGCATGGATACACTAAGTCTCCTTTCTCTCTCCATAAGTTTTTTCACAAGCGGTGAGAAAATCTAATTTCACGTCTCGATTAACTCAACTAGCCTAAAATACTTGTTGTTATTTATTTTCTTAAGTTACAATACGAAAGAGTGACCTTATTTTCCGATTTTTTTTTTCAACATCATGGGAATCTCACCCCCATTGGGTTGTTCCTAAAGCCACGCCAAATTCCAAAGAAGGGCTCATGATTACCAATCTCCATTGTCCCCCACAATACCATCACGGATTAAGTATGGGCAACCTAAAGCACAAATACTTATGGAGTTGGCACACTTATTTTAGTCCGTTAATTCTTGCACACACCTTACATTATAGGGGAAATTATTATGAGGAGTTGGTTACAAAGTACTGCAATTTCCGGTGTTTGGTAATATTCTTTCCGACATAGATGATAAAACCTTTTGAACATGTAGATCATTTACTTAAACTAAAATAATTCATTCACGAATTGATCTACGTGATTGTTAGTCCTTGATGCAGTATTTTTTGTGTGAAAGTTTTAAAATTTAAGAGTCGATCACGATCATATTTTAGCAATAGTTCTCAATGATTTTATTACATCCACGAGGCTTGAACTCAAGACCACTTCAAAGTTACTTACCACTTAGAAGAGCTCTGTCCCAATGTAATATATATCAATAGTTGTGTGTGTTTGTCTAAACTCAAGAAGGAAAAGAAGAAACAAGCAATGGCCAACTTTCTTACCATTTCTTCTCAATTCATCATCTTCCTCACATCCCTCCTAATCCTCTCAATTTCCACCACCACACAAACCCAAGACGTCGACTTTGTGGAAGCCATGGACAGAGACCAGCTCGACCTCACGGAGGAGCAACTCAGCCACTTCAAACTCTACTGGCACGACGTCGTTTCTGGGCCAAATCAAACCGGGGTCCAGATCCTGCCCGCCTTGAACGGGTCCAAGACGTTCTTTGGATCCGTTAGGATCATAGACAACCCGTTAACGATGGGCCCAGATCTGGGCTCCAAGATGGTGGGCCGGGCCCAAGGGATGTATGCACTTGCGTCTCAGGAGGAGGTTGGCTTGATGATGGCTATGAACTTTGCTTTCTCTGAAGGGAAGTACAATGGGAGCAGCATCATCGTGATGGGGCGGAACCCGGTGTTCTCCGCCGCACGGGAGATGCCGGTCGTCGGAGGGAGCGGGCTGTTCCGGTTCGCACGTGGGTACGTCCAGCTTAGGACACACATGTTTGACACCAGCACCGGAGATGCAACGGTGGAATACAGTGTCTATGTGTTACATTTCTGAATTCGTTACAATTTTTACTTCCGGGAAAATAATATATGAATTTGCATTACCATCTCGTTTTTTTTAAGAAACACTAACAAATAGCTTTAATTTTGGAGTATTGCCAAATTTGGCCGGACACGGTGAGACAAATTTTAATCAGGTGAAACGTTAAGTTAGTCAATTATTAAATCTTTTCTGGATTCGAGACGAGGGTTGCAAGTTTTCAAGACAATTTTTTTTGAAAAATTAAACCCTAAACTTTCTTGAATTAGTATACTACTTGTACCGTTAAGCTACGAGTTTTGACAAATTTTTCTGAATCTATTTTGACAAGTAAGTCAAAAGGTGGTGGAGTCGGTATCATGACTTCCAAGTTCCACCATGGAAAGCAACTGTATGGGGCCCTTTCTCCAACCACAACAACCACAAAAAAGACACAAATCATCTTACCCAGCCCATTAAATAAAACTAGACGATAATGCTCGACTTTAAATATCAAGTATTCACTAATAAAAAATCTACACCTTCCATATAACCCCAAGTCTCCACCCCATCACACCTAAACCCTTTCCAGAAATTCCCCAATGGAGACCTTCAAGCTTTCTTCTCAGTGCCTCATCTCTCTCTGTCTCCTCTCCTTCTTCACCATGATTCTAGCCACCCACGGCCACGATGGTTCAGACTTCGTGACAGCCATGGACGGGAAGCTAGCTGGGCTCGGGAAGGAGAAGCTCAGCCGTTTCAAGCTGTACTGGCACGACATCCTTACTGGGCCCAAGCCCACAGCGGTCCAGATAGTCGCCCCGCCGGCCAACTACACGAGGCTGGCGTTCGGGCTGGTCCGGATGATCGACAACCCGCTGACTCTGGGCCCGTCCCTGAACTCCACTCTTGTGGGCTGGGCCCAAGGATTCTACGGGCAGGCCTCCCAGAAGGATATATCGTTGCTGATGGCCATGAACTTTGCCATCACTTGGGGCAAGTACAATGGGAGCAGCATCACCGTGCTGGGGCGGAATCCGGTGTTCGCGCCGACGAGGGAGATGCCGGTGATCGGAGGGAGCGGGTTGTTCCGGTTCGCGAGGGGGTTCGCCCGGCTCACGACGTATAAGTTTGATCCCACCGGGGATGCTACGGTGGAGTACGATATCTCCGTGTTGCATTATTGATTATGAGCCACTGTTTGGGCCCTCTCGGTTTTACCATTCTTATTATAATTATGCCAGTTCATACTGGGCCCGAGAAGATTATAATATGATCTCAATATGAATATCACTTAATGTACTCGGCATTCTACGGCAAATAAAAGTTTAGAATTTTTGTTAAAGGGCGACAGAAAACTAGTTCACTAATTTTTATTAATCATATATTGACTCTCAAAAATAATTATATAATGACAAATTAACTTTCTTTAAATCGTCTAAATACACGTCCGGACAATTAAGTAATGAGGTATCTGATAATACATAATCATAAGAATAGATAAGGCATGCTTCAACAGCGCATCACCAGCTTGGTTGTCTTCTCTCCAAGTGTATTGTATCTACGTCTCCAACTTCTTCTCTAAGAAACTCTTGGCTCAACTGATCAAATTGAAAAATGGGTGATCTCGGGTAACATCACAGCTAATAATACAAAGGAGTCCACCTCAATAAAAAAGAGGGTAAAATTCACGCTCTAGTGCCAGCTCAAATTCAAATAAAAATTTGGGTTAAAGTTTACTTTTTTATCATGCTTTCACTCATCGTTATTTTTTTATTCTAAATTATGTGACCATGTGACGCAGAATTTACCTAAGAATTTACCTAAGTGACATTCATTAACTCCATAATTTTTAAAAATGATCAGGAAGTCGACCCTCAATTTAGACAACATTGATCTTCTCTTGAGCTTCAATTTGAATATTACCCAATTTGTTCTGTTTTCTATGAAATTAGTGAAGTGGCTCTGTAAATAAATAGTAATGTGGCATCGCGCAAGAAAATGTTTAGTAAGAATAATTTAAGTAATTAAGATTATCGGACGTTACCTAGTTGAGTAAAATTCATGTCACCTTATTAGAAAATTTAGAACCACGAATTTAAAATGTAATGTACTAAATCTTTTTACCAACTCAATTATCCGTAAATCTTTTTACCGCATGACCAATGGATGATAGATAGAATGGCAACGATTCCTACCTCGTCTTCCAGGAGTCGGTGAGTTATTCTCACCCTTTATAGAAATAAAAATATATTTTTGGGAGGAAAACAAAACCTAACGACGTCTAAAGTCCCGGATTTAGATTAACCTGTCTAAATTTTATCGGAAAAAAATCTAGCCACATGTTACCGTCGGTTCATCATAAAATTGCTCGGCATAGGATGGGGCAGTCTTGTGATGGTGGTTGAAACAGACGTCGGCTTCAAGTTTCTTAAAATTGCAATGATTGCAATTACTCCTTTTGATAAGTAAATGTGCATTCACCATAATAGGAAAAGTTGCCGACCAAGTTTCTAAGAGACATTCTAAAAAAAAAAGTTTCTAAGAGATGGTGGTTGCAATTACTTCACGTTATAACATAATAATGTTTCCACAAGAAGGGGAGAGATTGCGAAGTCAATAGCTCACCATAAGTATAGCCACCCTCGAGGACTTGGACATTGTGACAAGACAACCATGGAAATGAAGCTACTTGAGCTCACCCGTTTGCGTTTTTACTGGGTCCTGGCCCGTGAACTAGACAGACAACTCGCTGAGTCTAGGCCTGGGCCTGCACTCCATCCTCGTGGGGAAAGCCCAGAGGCAAGTACAATGGGAGCACCATCACAATGGGAATCGTCACGTTACCCACACGTCAGATATCCGAATCTTTATAAAAAATCAGATATCATATATTTTAATTACTCTTACTAACCATGTCACTATTTAGTCCTCGCGCCAAAGCATCATGCAATTCTCATAATCTAACCTCCTAACTGAAAATCCGGTTAGTTCATTATTGTGATGACGCGGAATCCCTTCTTTTGATCGAAGTTGCGGTCGCCAGCTTCAGTAATCTTCATGCGGTAAAATCTCGTGGGCAAAATTCGTAAGAAAGAGAGAGCACCTCGACAAGACAAGAATCTGTCTTAATGTTGATACCGCTATACAAGATTATGCACTATCTGGATCGCTAATGCTACAATTACAACTAAGAGGTTATTTGAGGCGCTTGTTGGTATAAGGTTTAAATGATTAAAAAAAGAATAATAAGGTTTCAACGTTGGTGTTTGTTTCCTATTTGCGTAAAATTATTGGGAAGATGGTCCATATTCCAAATGATGTCTTTTTTTTATCTAAGAAACTTAATTTTGTCTTTATCTCTGAACTTGAACATTCCTAGTACCTTTCAGTTACGACCACGTATCGTCCCACTTTATCCCCCTACTTTCGGCTAAAGTTCTTTAATATTCTTCCACACAAACTAATCCTTTAATATTTCTACAGATCAACTTGATCCTCAACAAGCTGAAGCCATCTGGTTAGGAATTAATTAGTCAACATATTGCTTAATTAGGTTTTGAACACGACATTCTATGATTAACTGCATATCTTACCAATTCTCTTAGATTAATTGTTGACATGTTAAGAAAAATTAGAGGTGCCAGCTGGTCAACATATATTAGGTAGTACCTGAAAATTTCTAGATTATAATATAAATTGACGTAGAAGTGCTATATAAGCGTCAGCTTCAGAAAAAGCTGACGCGAAAAGATGAAAATGCAAACCCAATCTATCAGTAGTGTCAAGTGCCTCGGAAAATCATATATGTTCTTAGTTATTTTGTTTAAAATGAACGAGTATCCAAAAACTTGATAAATCAACAAATTTATGTTTAAATCGAGTAATACTTTTAATAATGTCAAATTCTCTCTACAAATTTTTAACAATATTATTTTTCCGATTGCTTCGGAAAAAATTTCGAGACCAAGGGTAGGCACAATTAGGGGTGAGCAAATGGTAATTGGAATTCGGTAAATTCGGTAAAATTTTGGTAATTGGTAGTTCGAGATCGATAAATCGGTATTCGGTAATCATTGAGTAGGAAATTTTTGAGAAATTCGGTAAATAATCGATATTCAGTAAATTTTGGTAAATACCGATATTTTATCGAATATACCAAATTTACCGAAATGATAATTTACCAAATATATTAACAAATATATAAGCCAAATAATAGATAATTTATCAAAAAGTTCCTCTCGACCTAATCAAAAAGTCCATGCTCTAGATGGATTTTATACTAATTAGACTTCATGGAGTTATACTTATTAGATTGGATTTGTGTTTATTGAAACTATTTTTCATTTTTGGATTAAATTTAATAATAAATTATAAAATTTTCAAAAATTTTGGTAAATTTGATAAATACTGAATTTACCAAAATTTAATCTGGTAAATACTGAATTTACCAAATATTATTCGGGATCGGGATCAAGATCGGTAGAACCTTTTTTAGCATTTCGATATTCGGTAATCGGGATCGATAAATACTAAATGCACACCCTAGCCACAATGGACCCTCATATTTAGATACAAATTGTTCATTAACTTCTCGTATAACTAATTCTACAACTTTCTTCATAGTTCTCCTGGTCGGTTGTACGTGGCAGAATTTAAATGGTGAATTTGTCTTTTAATTAGTGGTGAAATTCCCATCGGCATTGGCCGATGGATCTGGATTTAGAATCTCTGTGCGAGTAATTTTATGATAATTCTTACACACCTTACATCATTAATTTTTAATAAATTATTTAAAAAAGTGATTGTTTTAGGATACACTCGATAAAATCATAATAATTAAATACTAAATTATATTTGTGAAGAAATTAACCTAAAATTTTCCCATAGACTACTGTTAGAAATCAATTGTATTATTCAGTTATACCGAAAACAATTCAAATTAGCTCACTTTAGCCATTTGAGGTAAAGGATGAGAATCCCTTTACACGACGCAGGCCACCTCCTTTTATCACATCGTTTATGCAATCGGAGAATATTTCCCAACTTAGGTGGTTTCTTTATTTAAGGTAATTAATTGATAAGTTTTTTCCAATTCTCTCTCTATACCATATTAGTCAGCCAAAAAAAAAACAAACAACCATACTGATTATGATTTATTTGAGTCATCGCTTAAGTATAATTATATCCCCAAATCCATCCCCTATAAAGAGTAGCAATATACCCTCACTTAACCAAACTCCACTCTATTCAAGAAAATATACCAGCTCATATTCTTGAACAACAACAACAATCACCAACCAAACTCGATCTCCTTCCTTCCCCTCAACCATCACACCTCTTTATTTTTACATCAAGTTATACCCGACAAGAACTGAACCATCGACTTCCATCAAAAATTTTATACGTATTGTGTAATCCGGAACCATGGCTAGATACTACAACCAACCATCTTACCTGGACTACCTTTGCTACTTCTCCTCCATACCTCTCCACCTATGGTTCATCATAACCTTGGTCCTCTTCGTCCTAGGGCTCACGTGGTACGTCAACTACGAGTCAATGTTCGAGGACATGGTCAACCATGTGAAGCTTTACCTCATGCTCTCCCCTCTGGTCCTGCTGCTGGTCGTCCACCTATTGTCCGGTGGGTTCTCTTTCTTTGATCCTTTCTCGGAGAGGGACTCCCTTCACAGAGCCGGAGCCAGTCCTTGGGGCGTCGCGTTCTTGCTCGTCTTCCTCCTTTACATGATCCCTTATCAGTCTTCTTTCCGTGAACGTTGGTTTCCGTTGGTCACCAAGTAACTGTCGTTGTGGTCCTTCTACTTTTAAGACTTCTGTCACCTTTTGTGAATTTGTTTAATTCGAGCATGAATTTCTCAGATCGTCGGGTTGGTGTAGATCGTTGGGTTGGTGTAGGTGTAGATCGTATATAGATAGATATATTTGTAACATATATGTAGTTAATTGATTTCTTAGCTATTATGTGAATTTATTACTTGCGAGTTTTTTTTTTTGGAAAAAAATTTAGGAGGGTTGACATAAATCCCCGTGATCTTGATGGTATTAGAATTCGATCCCTCCCAACTTAAGTTTAAGAGCAAACCTGTTTCCATCCAACCACACTTGCATTGGTTTACTTGCGAGTTTTTAGTACATGGGCATGTGCATACTTTACTTGCTCTTCGATTTTCTTTTCTTTCTGACAAAACAAAGTAGAGAAAGTAGATGAATTTTCTAAATTTGTTGAAATTGTTAATTTTTTAGTTGAATGTCGTATCATGATATAGGTTCGAGCCAAAAAATTTAAGAAAATAAAAGCCTAATGACCTGACAAAGAAGAAAAGTCCAACGTCATCCAAGTTATTACAACACTCCAGAGCTAGCAACATTCAAACATATCAAAGAAAAATTAGGTAAAATTCAACCAAAATTATGGATGTGGGTATGCTCCTCTGGACGAAACTTGAAATATGGCTTCTATATATTAGTCGATTATTTACTTTTGAATTGACTTCTGACTTAAATAATTTTACGAACAAATGGATTAGTCAACTTTAAAAGTCATACCACATACATATATGGGGAATCTAGAGAATACAAAATGGATAGATAATTTTTCGATTGTGTCATATGCCATCGAGAAACTTCTTCCTCGTTTCATACTTTTTAATAGAATTAGGCCAATAGTGATCCTCTCTGACTTCCTTAAGGTATCCAGAAAATAAAATGGACCTATCGTGTTTGTTCTTTTTCAGTAAGTCGTGAGACTTGGCTCGGCTAAAAAAAGTCATGAGACTTGGGCTTTGTTTCTTCTCTACTCTTACAATGGTCCTTTGAACTTCTTCGAGTGGTCGCAATAGCAAGTAAGAATCTAACATTTCCTGCCAGAAAGTTGTTTTTGGCATCTAAAATAATTGATGCTATAGACAGACTTAAATTAAGGAGTACTACATCCTTGCTTGGCCCTCCCGATGGCGTCCGAATTTTTGACCATGTCCTCGAACATTGACTCGTAGCCTAATGACAGTTCCTTCGCTATTTTAACATGTTCCAAAACAATTAAACACAGCATTCAGCAAGCTTCATAAAAGAACTGTGACTGATATATTAGGTAAAAGTCCATTTTATTATCCAGTGGTTTACAAATGGCATACCGAGTGACAAAGGTCCAATAGTGCAAAAGACAGTATCAAACTGCACTGTAGCAACACTAATTCTTATTGATGAACAAAAGCAATTTCGAAACTGAGAGAAAAATATAAATCAGAGCATGAGTATCTAAAACCACTGTAATTCCTGATCGATCAATCACAGAGAGTATAACGTTCTGTGATTCGACCGACTGTCTCCACAGACCAACACTGATTTTTTTTAGCGTGCTTTGTCCTCATTCGCACACATCCCGGAAAACTTCTTACAAAGTCACCCATCCTGATCCTACTCCCGACCAAAATCGTTTAACAGACCTGGTTGTTCTTACTGTCATGTCCTATGTTTGGTAACTCCAGTACATAATTAAACATTTAATCAAGTTCTCTGTTTCGTACGATAATATTTCGGTCTAAAATTTTGTTAAAGACAAAATTACTCTTCATGACAACAAAAAAGAATATTCATTAATCCGATTAAAATCGATCATTGCAGTTATATTAAAATTTATTGTACAATAAAATAAAATCCTTTGATAAAAAAATTTAAAACTAAATCCTTTCATTAAAAAATTCTTACATATTTGGATCATCATAGTTATAATACAAATATTTTTAATATACCATCACATTATTGATAAATATGTATATTTTTTTGTAAATGTATAAGTATTATTAAGAACCCTTGTTACATGTACAGTGTACAATCGAGTCGTGTGTTGAATTCTCTAATACGAAAGCCTCATTAAAACACTATAATGATAAATATATATGTATTAATCAAATATTTGAATTAACCATTTTATATCTTTATATAAAATTAAAAAAATGAATATAAAAATATTGAACATTTGAATCCTAATTGAAAATTTTTGTATATGAGACCAAAATATTATATATTAGAAAAAATGACAAGTCTTAATTTAGTTAAATTTGGTGAAGACAAAAAAAAAGGGAAAGAATCTAGGGTAATATGGTAAACATTTAATATAAGGAATTTATGTCCCATGGAAATAAATGGGACAACAAATTGGGAATGGGCTGGGACAAACTTCCAATTTCGCCCCGTCCATTTTCTGCGCCAAACATAGACTTGGACAAAAATCTCTGTCCAGTCCTGTCCAAGCCATAGAAACAAATGCAGCCTTAGAGATCTCTCAATATGTGTGCCAAAGAAAAAGAAGTATACCTTATTGATATGGATAATACTAATCAAATCACTTATTTCAGAATTGGAGAGAGTTTTGATAAGCAACTGTCCTGCTATCAGAAGCAACCACCTCTATTCCTATCAGAAGCAACCACCTCTAATCTCTCTGGTTATCTTCTCCAATTCTCTTAACCTCCTCTAGTCTTATCTAAATTGTAACTTCTACTGCATCCTGCTGTAACGCCTGTAACTTCTTGCACCTGCACTTTATAAATATGTATGTAGAATCACAGATGAATAACAAGCAAAGATCAATTATCTCCAAGTTCATCACATTGGATGCGGAAAGCTAGAGAACAATCTTCAAGTGTCTTCAGCTTTCATGCTCCCTAATCAAGTTCACCAGTGAATCGCCTCTTTCAAATAATTGTAGAAATGAGGTTTTGCCGAAAATAAGTCTTCACAAACACCATCAGAATCAATATGTACAAGCAAGAATAGGTTAGAAAGCCTTATAGTGTGCATTCAAACGACAAAAATAGGAAACTTATTTCAGCTTGCTTAATCTTGGAGAACTTTTAATTTGCTTTACGGCTGAAAAGAGGTCCAACCACGAGTTCTCTTAAACCAATCTTGAACATCTTTAGCATCGGTGCTTGAAACAAACTCGAGCACCATACTTGCCGTTGATGGGTCTGCAGCAAAACCCCTTGTAAACATTTCATCAATAAGCTCCATAGCTCTCAAATATTCACCATGGCATAGAAACCCCTGGATTAAGACATTATAAGTGCAGCCATTAGGTGAACAACCAACTCCGTTCATCTTCCTGAACAACCAGCACGCTTCATCAAACATTGCTCCTTTACTAAGTCCATTGATCATAATATTATACGTCCTAACGTCAGGAGACAGTCCTTTATGAACTAATATGCTACAAAAGAGCCCTTTAGCAACTTCAATTGCCCCAGCGTTACACAGACCATGCATAAGAACATTGTAAATCTTGATATGAGAAACCAAACCACCATCCTTCATCTGGTGAAAAAATGTCAAAGCCTTAACAAGATGGCAATGCTTTAAAAGGCCTTCCAAGAGCACTAAGAAAGTAATCAAGTCGGGATTTTGCGCTGATTGTCGTATCGCTTCAAAATATACCAAAGCATCCACCATTTTTCCAATGCGGCACAAGCCACCAATGATGATGTTGTATGTAATCACATCAGGTTTTGGTCCCAGAAGACTTATTTGATCAAATAGATTCATGGCTTCATCTATTCTTCTCTTCTTGCAATATCCATTGATCAATGTGTTGTATGTAAAAATATCAGGTGAACAATCGTGAGAAATCATCACATTTAGCATCTCTAACCCTTTATCAATTTGACCTACTAAACAATATCCCTTTACTAGGGTATTGAAAAAGACTTCATCGGGCAACACACCATTTTTAACCATGGTGTCAAGTACACTTTGAGCCTCAGAAACCTTGCCATGCTTGCATAATCCGTCGACAATTACATTATAAGTAACAATTCCAGGGAAGATATGATTTGAAACCATTTCCCTTATGATCTTTTTGCCTTCTTCCCAAAGGCCCAAGTCATAGAGGCAACGAATAAGGGAATTATAAGTGTAAACATCAGCTACAACACCTCTACCTTTAATTTCAGAGAACATATTAGTAGCTTCCGTTGACCGCTGGGCTTTACACAGGCCGTCAATGATAATGTTATAGGTCGTAATGTCGGCCTCACAACCGCATCCTTCCATCCTCCGGAGCAACGTGATAGCCATGTCAACCCTACCTGTCTTGCACATAGCATTCATGATGGTATTGTAGCTAACCACATCAGGTTCACAACCCCTCTTTGACATCTCATTGAACAGTTCCAAAGCCTCGCCAGGATGCCTCTGAATGCTGAGCCCATTGATAACAATATTGTAGGCCACCACATCAGGCTTGCAACCCAATTCTCTCATCCTGTTCAGCAAACTAACGGCCATTCCTACCCTGCCATTCTTGCACATCCCTTTCAAAATCGTGTTGTAGGTAACTATATTAGGCTTGTACCCTTTCTTGTTCATTTCATCAAACAAATTAAGCGCTCCATCCACATTGCCCTCCAAGATAAGCCCGTTTATCAGGCAAGTGAAAATAACAATGTTGGGGGAGCAACCCATCTTAAACAAATGACCCATGACGGAGAACCCGTACATGACCCCACCACGCAAGCGGGAGAATGAAGCGATCAGAATATTGAGGGTGTGGGAATCAGGAGGCATCCCCGAAAGGTGCATCCTTCTGGCGAGAGAGACGACGGAGGAGTGGTGGTTGAGCTTGGCGACGGCGGCGAGGAACAGGTTGAAGAGGTAAGTACGTGGGACGGGCCGGGCACTGAGCATCCGGTTGAACTGGGACAAAGCCTCCTGGAGATTGGTGAACTTGTAGACCGATGCCATATTCGGCTTCATCGAACCACTTGGGGCGCTGGTCGAAACGGAGCGGGAATAATAATAATAATAATAAGAAAAAGAAGAAGAGAGGGTGAGCTTAATTCTGAACCGCTGCTGCATATTCATGTTTTTGGAGATACAGCTTTCAATTGGTTTTTACTCTAGGGTTTCATACACTCACCACATCGATAAATATAGGGTTGAGCCAACACACAACTACTTCCGATCAGTAAAATTGCTGTCAGGAAAGGAGAAGTAAAGTCGCCGGAAAGTTAGTAGGCCGACAATCAAGAGTAGCGGTGGGCAAGTCGGAGTCTAGGAATTTGTTTAGGGACAAGGGAAGGAGTGTGGTCCAGCGAAACAAGGTTATCGATTTGTTTAGGACCGTATTTTATGGGATTTAAAGAGAAAAAAAATAAATGTCAAATAGACCTATTCAGCATTGAACAACCCGGAGACCGACCCGGTATTTGGTCCGACCTCCGGATCTTCCGATCGGACGGAGATTTTAATTAAGCCCATTTATACATATATCCTCTTTCTCCCTTGAAAAAATAACGAGTCACCAAAAACTTGGCCCTCCCACCATGTTAGGCCCACAAGGAAACCCATTAAGCCCACCTTGTAAAACAAATTTCTTACAACCAAAGTTAGGCCAAATGGATCAAAACAAGATAAGACAGCCAAATTTTTCCACAGGCAGAAGAGAGATGAAACAGCACTTAATTCCTCTCTGATTTTTCCAGAGACATTCGTCCACTAAATATTAATTTACCTCCAAAGCTATCCGAATCTCGCTCCTTCGCATAGCTTCCTCTCAGATTTTTTTCTTTCAAGGAGCGTTAGATCAGGGCTCCGCTCTCACTGCTATCTTCCTCGCCCTCTCCACCTCGCCCTTACCTTCATGGGAGCGAAAGAAAACGACTTGGATTCCGCCATAACTGGAAGTCACCATACCAGTGGAAAGCTTTAATGGAATCGGGATTTCGGAGGAGGAAACCTAGATTGATATTTATTTTTTTACTATTTGCGGATTTTTGGGGGGGGGCGGTGGCTCTTTGGTGTTGGCCTTTTCCGGTAAAAATCGAGCCCGGAATTTATCTGATTCCTTAGGTAAAAAGTCCTTACCTGATTTTCAGGCATGGACAAGGATTCGATTTGTTTTCCGACCACATCTTTAAAACAATACTACTTAATATTTACCATCTCAAAGGATCAGTACATAGTACTTGAGATTTTCTCTATAAAAAGTAACAACGTATATTGTACTTGAAATTGATTTACATGTTTCTTATGCTTCTCAAAATAGGTGAATTATCAAGTTTTTGATTATTGGCCACATCTAAATAACTTATATGATATTTTGATATCTTAAGTACTACACCATGTCATCTTTATATTATTTTATTTTAAGTATAAAATTAAAAAACCTACAAAGCATCTTAGATAATTTATCTGATAATGTTAAGGAGTGCCACAACACGATGCCGTTATACACCATTAATATCGACTAGATTATGAAAACACAAACAAGTTGCATCCGTCACCAGTATGCAGAAAAATCTCCGGGAAAGTTATCAAATATGAAAGATTATTAAATTAGCAAGAATCTGAACAACATAGCCATTTTCAGTGACATGTTTCTGGATACCTTAATATCAGTAACTGCTGAGAAACTGGGTCTTATGTGTTTAGTGTTGGGAATTTGACTCGTGCAGCGGTAGCGGTAAATAAAATTTACCCCGATAATTAATAATTACCACGGTCAAAAGTAGATGGGGAAGAAAAACACCACCAAGAGGGAACACCAAGATTTACGTGGAAAACCCTCTAAATACCAGAGGGAAAAACCACGGGACCAGCTCCGAAAAATATTCACTAGTAAATAGAGAAATTACAGTGGTAAAAATATCCTCACTGCTCGATACCCCGAGTTATCCCACTCTCGTGTTTCACTCGTATTTTACAGTAGAGAATTTTCACTCACTCTATTTTTACCTCAAGCTCTCTCTCTCTCTCTCTCTCTCTCTCTAGAACTTGGAAACTCTCTATTTCTCTCTAAACTCTCTACTTGGAGTTTTTCTTCATTTTGTGGATGATTTACAATGGAAGATCATCTCCCCTTTTATAGAGAGGAATGCCATGATTTCCCCTCCACCCATCAATTAGAGTGGGAACTCCACTTATCACTTAGTGGAAACTTTTCTCCTCCACCCATCAATTAGTGGGAACTCCACTTATTAGTGGAAACTTTTCTCCTCCACCCATCAATTAGTGGGAACTCCACTTATTAATGGGCATGATCCCATCAATTCTCCCCCTCATGCCCACTTGAGGGAGAAACTTTCTGGTTGAGCTTAATGATGAACCCGCGTGCCAGATGACCTGGCACATAATTGGAGTTTCTCACGAGGCACTGCCTTTGTTAACATATCAGCAGGATTCTTGTCCGTATGAATCTTTTGTAACTTCATCTCCTGCTCTTCAATGGCCATTCGGAGCCAATGGTACCGAATATCGATGTGCTTCGTCTCCTGCTCTTCAATGGCCATTCAGAGCCATTTACAGTGGACCACATACTCATCTTGCTCCAAACCCAGCTCTTGAAGGAACCTCTTCAACCAAAGTAACTCTTTTCCTGCCTCGGTCATTGCAATATACTCTGTCTCAGTTGTAGATAAGGCAACACATTTCTGCAGTTTGGACTACCATGACACAGCTCCCCCTGCAAAAGTAAACAGATATCCAGAAGTTGATTTTCTGGAGTCAATATCTCCCGCCATATCTGCATCTGAAAAACCCTCCAAGATTGGTTCTGAGCCTCCAAAGCACAAAGACATTTTTGAACTGCATCGTAAGTATTTTAGGATCCATTTTACAGCCTCCCAATATTGCCTCCCCGGGTTAGAGAGAAACCTGCTCACCACACCAACTGCGTGAGCAATATCTGGACGTGTGCACACCATGGCGTACATCAAACTCCCAACTGTTGAGGAGTATGGAACCTTTGCCATGTCTTCATTCTCCTCCTTTGTTGTAGGACATGCTTTCTTGCTGAGTTTAAACTGGCCAGCAAGAGGTGTACTGACTGGATTCACATTTTTTGAATTGAATCTCTCTAGTACCTTCTCAATATATCTTTCCTGGGATAACCACAGCTTCCTAGCTTATCGATCACGAATAATCTGCATGCCCAGAATTTGCCTTGCTGCACCAAGATCCTTCATGTCAAAGGACTTTGATAAATCTTCTTTCAACTTCTTTATCATCTCAGCATCATGTCCAACGATCAGCATATCATCCACATACAACAAAAGAATTATGAATTTATCATCATGAAATCTACGGATGTAAACGCAATGGTCTGCGTTTGTCCTGGTGTAGCCATGACTCATCATGAATGAGTCGAACTTCTTGTACCACTATCTAGGAGCTTGCTTCAGGCCGTACAAGCTCTTTCTTAACCTGCACACCAGATCTTCCTTCCCTTTCTCCTGAAAACCTTCAGGTTGCTGCATGTAGATTTCCTCCTCCAAATCGCCATGGAGGAAAGCAGTCTTGACATCCATTTGCTCTAACTCCAAATTCAAACTGGCAGTTAGTCCGAGTACTACTCGAACGGAGGACATCTTTACGACTGGTGAAAATATTTCATCAAAGTCAATGCCTTTCTTCTGGCTGAAACCTTTCACCACTAGCCGAGCCTTGTATTTAACGAGATTATCACCATCCCGTTTCAGCTTGTATACCCATTTGTTCATCAAGGCCTTCCTTCCTTGGGGTAATTCCACAAGCTCATAAGTACCATTCTTTCTCAAAGAACTCAATTCCTCAAGCATAGCCTCCACCCATCGAGCTTTGTCCTCATGCTCCATGACTTTTTCAAAGCTCTCCGGCTCCCCCTCGCTAGTGACAAGGACATACTCAGAACTGGAGTATCTGGTTGACAATATCCTCTGTCTTGTTGACCTTCTGAGTTGCTCATCCTCCTGAGATCCCGAGGTTACTTCGCCGACCTCAGGGGTTTGCTCCCCCTGATTAGAATTCTCTTCTGATTCAGCACCCACCCGAAAAGATTGATCTGCATCTTCTCCACCAGTTGTCATTGGAGAAGATTCCGGTGCCAAATCAATTCCACCACCAGCCTCTATCATTGCCTCGATTATTACTGGGGTTGGAACATGTCTCATTTTCATGAAACACTACATCTCTGCTTCTGATGACTTTCTTTCTCTCTAGATCCCACAGCCTGTAGCCAAAGTTTTCTTCTCCATAGCCAAGAAATATGCAGGGAACTGCTTTGTCATCTAGCTTTTGTCTCCGTTCCTTTGGTATATGTACAAAAGCTTTGCATCCAAACACCTTCAAATGTGAGTAAGAAACACTTCTACCGGTCCACACTCTCTCTGGGGTGTCATAGTTTAGCGGAACTGATGGAGACCGATTGATTAGGTAGCATGCAGCACGAACTGCTTCCCCCCAGAACGGCTTGGGCAAGTTAGCCATTTTGAGCATGCATCTCACTTTCTCCACAATGGTTCTGTTGATTCTCTCTGCAACACCGTTGTGCTGTGGGGTGCCTGGAACTGTCTTCTTATGTTTGATGCCATAGTTTGCGCAATACTGCTCAAACTCTTTTGACGTGTACTCCACGCCATTGTCTGACCGGATACACGTCATAGTTTAGTGGAACTGATGGAGACCGATTGATTAGGTAGCATGCAGCACGAACTGCTTCCCCCCAGAACGGCTTGGGCAAGTTAGCCGTTTTGAGCATGCATCTCACTTTCTCTACAATAGTTCTGTTGATTCTCTCTGCAACACCGTTGTGCTGTGGGGTGCCTGAAACTGTCTTCTCATGTTTGATGCCATAGTTTGCGCAATACTGCTCAAACTCTTTTGATGTGTACTCCCCGCCATTGTCTGACCGGATACACTTCAAGGACGCACCTTTCTCTCTTTCCACCATAGCATGAAACTTCTTAAAGTGATCAAACACCTGGTCTTTGTTTTTACAAAAATACACCCACAACTTCCGTGATGCATCATCAATGAAAGTGAGAAAATATTTACTACCACCTAATGACTCCACTTCAATGGGACCACACACATCAGAATGCACAAGTTCTAAAAAACTTTCCTTCTTTTTAGCAGTCTTGCCAAAAGGAACTCTATGATGCTTGGCAAAGATACAATAATCACAAGGTTGTAGTTTTGTACCTATGGCGATTGGAATAACAGACCGTAGTGCTTTCATTCCCTTTTCGCTCAAGTGTCCAAGCCGCTTGTGCCACAGATTTGGTGAGGTAGAGTCTTCTACTGCGTTCACCTCATCTCCAAGCAGCTTCACTTGAGTCTTGTAAAGTGTACCAGATATCTTTCCTCTAGCTGTAACTAGATCTCCTGCAGTCAGCTTCCACAATCCATTGCCAAAATGGCTATGGAAACCAGTCACATCCAGGGCATATATAGATATCAGGTTCAGACGCAGATCAGGAATATGTCTGACGTCTTTTAATGTTAACTTATGGCCAACATCTGTCTTGACCAAAACATCACTGAAAGGAAGGATTTTCACCCCCCCCCCTTTGTAATAAAGAGTAAGTAAGGGAATGTCGTCCCACAAGGACTAAGTTCTAGGCCGCAAACTCGACTTCACCACTAGTCTAGGACTAAACGAGAAGGTTTTGTCAAGTCTAAACACACAATCTATTAGTCGAAATAACACTACTACTAAATAAGATGATTTTACAAATAAAATAAGAGTGGGCAAGGTACCAATGACAAACTAAATAACCAAATGGCATATGGGGTTTATTAAGTTCATGATATGGTCCGGATGTTTCGAAAGCAACTAATCAACGCTCTCGCGACAAACTAGTCTAAATCGATTCTTAACTAGACTTAGATGAACTAACCACGCTCTCGCGACAAATTAGCCATCTAATCTAACTAAAAACCAACTATAATCACCATCCTTTGGACAACTAGTCACCTAAGGTGATCTCTCATCAATAGGTGTCTCCTCAACTAGTTAAATGGTCCGTTAATCCTAACCCCTCTCGGCGATTAACATTAACCATGTTCATAATCAAGGTGATCAATCAAGAATAAGCATTAAACTCATTAACTAGTTCATAAACCTTAGCATTTTAACCCCACTAAACCATTGGCTAAATAGATGCCATCAAGGCACCAAACCCACTAAACAACTACTCACACATATCAACTACACAACTAAACACATCCATTAAATGAAGCAAGTAAAGCATAAACATAAAAGAGAGGGTTAGAGAAAGCTCAAGATGATCTTCAAGCTTCCAAAAGTTCTCCTTCAAGTTCTCTACAAACTCCAACAATGGTGAGCCAAGTTCTCCTCCAAAACTAAGAGTTAGTGGAGAGTTCTTACCAAAAATATCTAATTATCCTTCCAAAATATCTAATCTCCCTAAAATATCTAAGCAAAGGCTTATATACAAGATTTTACCCCCCAAAATGTCTCAGCCACGAAATTATAGTTAAAGCCCAAAATGGGCCCAAAACAAGTCTTCAAATTTGGCCCACTCGTCAGATTTGTTGGCAGATTCGAAGGTCAACTTTGGACGCGATTTTCCTCCCACTTGGACTCCGAATCTGAAGAAGTCTATGAAGACAAAGTTGTAGCTCCGGATGTCTTCTTTCCAGTGCCACCTTGCTTGCCTCCATTGGACTTCGGATTAGAAAGTTATCGGCATTTGAGTTGCAAGGGGTCAGTTTTGCTCCACGCTTTCTTGGGTCTCGTAAAACGCCAATCGTCCCGGCTGATCCGCACGCCTATGACACGCTATAAAGTGCACCAAAATCCTCCTTGCATTACCACATAGTCTCCTAGTAATAAACATGAACAAAACGTAATGAAAATCACACGAACTATACTAAAACGTTCAAAGCACGATATATAACAATACAATGATAAATAACACACAACAACACTAGAAATAATGGAAAATCGACACTAAAACATACATAGATGATAGAGTGTTTTCACACTCATCAATCACCAACTCCCACAATATTAGCAAAACTGCTATTTCCCATTCTAACCTTGCCAAAGTCTCCTGCTCTGTACAAGGTGAACATCTCCTTGTGGGGAGTTGCATGGTATGATGCAGCAGAATCAATGACTCATTCAGTGTACAGATCACTGACTGCACAAATATCTTCTTCACAAGAAAATAGTGCCACCTCCTCTAGTGTAGATGTGGTAGCTCTTTGGTCATTCTCATTCTTCTGCTCGCCTCCCTGCTTCTTCTTGAACAGTCTACAATTTCTTTTAAAGTGCCCCTCTTTGCCACAATAGTAACACTTCAGTCTTTCTCTCGACTGGGATCTTCCTTCAAACTTGTATTTCCCACGGTTCTCTGTGACCATGGCCTCATTGCTAGAGCTCATTATGCCATTCTCTATTCTCCGAGTTTCTTCATTCAGGATACTATCCTTGACCATAGACAATGTCAAACTTGGAGTTGAGTTTGTCAGAGAAACTTTTAGTGTTTCCCAACTATCCGGCAAGGAATTCAGCAACATCAAAGCCAGCAACTCATCGTCTAGCGGAACCCTTGCTGCTACTAGACAATTTGCAAACTCCTGGAACGTACTCAAATGCTCAGATGCATTTTGTCCATCACGGTATGTGGCTGTGATAAGCCGTTTGAGCAGAAAAGCCTTGTCAATGGCATTTTTCCGCTCAAACAGATTTTCCAGCTTCTCCCAGAGCTTGAATGCATCTGTCTCGTCAGCCACGTGGTGAATAAGACTGGGGTCAATCGACTGTCGAATTAACCCACAGGCTTTGCGATTCATCTTGTTCCAGAGAGCATCTGCTATTGCATCGTCTTTTATACCTTTTAACTCAATAGGATCAAAAAGATCCTTGCAGTATAAAACATCTGTCATCAGAGTCTTCCAGATGGCATAATTTGACGAAGTCAACTTGATGGCTTTTTCGACAGGCTTGTCCTCCATCTTCAACACCCAAAGATCTCAGCTACAAAGCCAAGGCTCTGATACCACTTGTTGGGAATTTGACTCGTGCAGCGAAAGCGGTAAATAAAATTTACCCCAGTAATTAATAATTACCATGGTCAAAAGTAGATGGGGAAGAAAAATACCACCAAGAGGGAACACCAAGATTTACGTGGAAATCCCTCTAAATACCAGAGGGAAAAACCACGGGACCAACTCCGAAAAATATCCACTAGTAAATAGAGAAATTACAGTGGTAAAAATATCCTCACTGCTCGATACCCCGAGTTATCCCACTCTCGTGTTTCACTCGTATTTTACAGTAGAGAATTTTCACTCACTCTATTTTTACCTCAAGCTCTCTCTCTCTCTCTCTCTCTCTCTAGAACTTGGAAACTCTCTATTTCTCTCTAAACTCTCTACTTGGAGTTTTTCTTCATTTTGTGGATGATTTACAATGGAAGATCATCTCCCCTTTTATAGAGAGGAATGCCATGATTTCTCCTCCACCCATCAATTAGAGTGGGAACTCCACTTATCACTTAGTAGAAACTTTTCTCCTCCACCCATCAATTAGTAGGAACTCCACTTATTAGTGGAAACTTTTCTCCTCCACCCATCAATTAGTGGGAACTCCACTTATTAGTGGGCATGATCCCATCATTTAGCACACCGATCCACGCAGGACAGCAAGGCCAATGACATCCTTTTGGCTGCATGCTCTGCAGAACAGAAAACACCTTATCATGTTTGAAACAATGTCGATATAATTCTAATACCCAAATTGAAAGGGGAAAAGTATAGTTAGTTGAATACCATGTGGTTTTAAATTAGTAATCTAGTCTCCGAAGTTCACCAACAATTTTTCGGGTAGGTGCAGGATAGCTGCCTGTCCAAACGCCCTCGAAACGACGTCATTTTCTAGCCGATCTCTTCCCGCGCCGTTGAACCACCCGACAGCGAATTCCCTGTCCGGAGCTGATGAGTGTGTAAACACTCATGTTTTTTCATATATTTCGTATGTGTTTAGTCATGATTTTAGTTGTTCTTGTCATGTCATGTCATGTCTTATGATCATTTTAGTACATTTGTGTTCCGGAGTGGATTTCTACCAAATGTCATATTTTGTAGGAAAATGGAGCTCAATGAAGGTCGTTGAATGGGTGATTTCAAGAGACTATATTTCAAGAGACCCAACTTTCTGCTCGAGTATCGGATTACAACAAATGAGATATCGTTGGAAAGCTTGAAGAGAAATCTACATTTTATCTTTTAGTAAAGGCCAAATTCAGAGTGGAAGAGAGCCAAAAAGTGAAAATACGAAGGTATGGCGGGCGCCAAGGGAGTTATAGAATGCAAGGTTGCCGGGCTCCAACTTATTGGCGCTCACCAGGCATTCCGAGGACAGTTTTTTGTACTTCTTTTTTAGACAGGAATTCTACCCATTTTAATTTTCTACGACTTTTGGCTCCTGTTTTGGACCTAGGACTATAATTATATTATTTACCGCATTACTTGGCTAGCAAGACTTCTTGTTTTGGTTAAACCTCCTCTAGATTTTCCTAATTTTTAGCTAGTCGGTTGGTTATATAAAGACCATAGTCTCTTAAGTTTTATTCATACTTTCTACTGCGATATTGAGACAACTTTTGGAGATCAATAAAGTCAGAATTTCGCTTAGCTTTGTGGAGGAGATTGGCAAGGCTTGCTCGAACAACTAAGCCCCTTTTTTCCTTACTTATGCTTTTCGTTGTGATGTTCTTTATTAATATCTCTTGCTTCATTGTTATGCTTAGCGAGTAGATTTCCTTAGAGTACGATGCCCTAGCATGTGATTGATTGCCTATGTTGATTTATGGTTCGAATATCTTGTGCATTAGTTATTAATTGGTGAACTTAATGCCTAACCTAACTTGATCACTTAGGTTATGATTATAGTTGATGAGAGTGGACCGAGAGACACTCGAATTAATAGAAAAACTAATTTACATATTTTTAGGTATTAATGAGACGTCTTGATATCGTCAGAATAACCCGCTAGGAAGAATCATCATAATTTGGATTAGCATAGATCTAAGTCTAATTGATGAGCGAAAGCGTTAATTAGTAACTTAGGTCCTTGCTATCTTAGTTTTATCTCTCTAATGAGTGAAAGCGTTAGGGGAATGCATTAGAACTTTAAAAAAATATAATCTCGACATAGGTAGTCAATCCATAGAGTATCGTGCTCGTTTGTCTCTATTGAATTTACAACTCTTTTATCTGCATTTTTGATTTCGTTTACTTACTTGCAACCTCTTACAACTTTATAAATTTTTTAATTCTCCTGCTTCACATAATTAATTGTTTTGATTTTGTGTTCCAACTCTCAATTCAAGAATCTTACTTTCTACTATATTATTTGCTTGTGCGTTTAATTGTTTGTCAATTTTTCGTACATCAGGACCTTCCTCCTCGGGGTCAACCCCAGGAGCTCCTCGTCATTGCCAGCAGCACGAGACTCCTCCTCCGGGTCCACCTCGTGCCGGCACAGTGGGCAGAGTTCTTCTCCGTGATCCTCACAGTCGGCATCGCCTCTACTGCCGCCTTGGCAGCCACCGCCGGATTGGAGTGGCTCCAGAGGTGAACCGTGGGCTGCATCGTTTATGATGGGTTCCTCCCATGGTGCCTTGACGTGACCAAGGAATTGGGCTAGTCGCTGCTGCTTTGGGGAATTGCGTAAGATGAAGTTTGGAGTTTGGTTACCCATTGTTTATGATGGGGTTTTAATTGGTTTTTGTTGTTAGGATTTTGGTGATGGGCTTTAATTGGTTTTTGTTGTTAGGTTTTTGGTGATGGGTTTTAATTGGTTTTTGTTGTTAGGTTTTTGGTGATGGGTTTTAATTGGGGAAGATGAAGAAGGAGAACAATACCGTTTCATTAATTAATTTTGGGGAAGATGATTGGGTTTTGGTGATGGATTGTAATAGCCATAGGGGAAGATGATGGTTTTTTTTAATACTAAAGTGTACTTTCTTCTTTCTAAAATATATATTTTAAGTTATCAGACTAAGTTGGTAATTTAGCGACGGCTTAAATAATAAAACATCCATGTATGATGTCAAATTATAGAATACTAAAATGCAGTGTTTTCAAATACGACCCGTAGGTTGACCCGGAGTTTGGGCCGAATCGCAGGTCGATCGGTCCAATCGGTTGAACCGCTGGTCATGCCGAATTTTAAAAAATAATATATATGTATATTTGTGCGAAATTTTCGACCAAACCAAGTGACCAACTCATGTTTTTTGGTTTTTTTCAAAAAAAAATATGATTTTTGGTCCAACCTTACCAACCCAAAAATACGGACCCAAAATTTTGGATGAACTGGCCGGTCCGACCGGATTTTGGGCGATTCGTAAGGTTGACATTTTTTGGGCCAATTCCGGTACACTCCTTGTGCCGAATCACGGTCGGACCGATCGGACCACCGGTCGGACTGCATATTTGATTACCATGCTAAAATGTACTTTTTCCTATTTATTAAAAATGTTAGTTAGACTTGAAAAATGTCACATGGACAATCTATGTTGACCTAGCATGATAGGTGGTTGGCTAGCAAAGGAAAGGCTGCCCGTATTACTAAAGTATCAAAACGTGAAACTTTGATCATTGTTTTGATGCATTTTAGACCATAGAGTATCAATTTGAAAAGGTCAAAACTAAGTGCATTAAAGTGTACTTTTCCCTATTATTTTTGGTTTCCCTCCTCTCTTTTATTTCACGACAGAAAGATGTCTTCGGAAAAATATGTGAGATCTGTTGATCAGTGCACTGGATTCTGGAATGCAGATAGATTATATTTTGATTTTGGAGCGCTGTACCAATGTTTTTGGTATTTCCGACTTCAACATCGTAACCAAAGTTTAGTCGCTCTCTGTAATCCATGAGTCCAGTAAGCAAATTCTCGATGATGATGAATGATGATTGAACACAAAAATCAGTCATCACTTCCATTTTTCCATTTAGTCTTCACTCAGACAGAACACGCATTTCTAATGTCCTTTTGGTTCATCTTTGTTGATTGCGTATCAATCAAATGATACAAAACGTAAAGGCCGTCGACCAAAGTTACTTGTACAGAGTAGGAAACTAGCCTATTGTATCATCACCATCAGTGATTAAATCACCTTATTCATGACATGATAACAACAACAATGATCAGTTATCTTAGTTCTTGGGCACTCGACTCCTATGCTGATGCAGCGCATGACGTCGGATGAGCTTCATGAAAGCTGTTGTCGGCAAGTAAGGGAGAAGCATACTGTTGTTCATTGGGATTTATGAGAGACCAATCACCCTTCCGGTTGCTGTGTCGATATCAATGTCGTAGAAGCAAGGCCTTGTCAGGAGGCCAGGCATGGTACTCATTGTTCCGATTAGAGGGTAAATGAAGCCGGCCCCAATGCTCCCCCTCACGTCCCTTAGCGGTAGAGTGAACCCGCTTGGTGCTCCCTTCGCGGATGCATTGTGCCAGAATGAATACTGTGTTTTTGCCATGCATATTGGCAGATCAGCAACTGTATGGGGCCCTTTCTCCAACCACAACCACCACAAAAAAGACACAAATCATCTTACCTAGCCCATTAAATAAAATTAGACGATAATGCTCGACTTTAAATATCAAATATTCACTAATAAAAAAATCTACACCTTCCATATAACCCCAAGTCTCCACCCCATCACACCTAAACCCTTTCCAGAAATTCCCAATGGAGACCTTCAAGCTTTCTTCTCAGTGCCTCGTCTCTCTCTGTCTCTTCTCCTTCTTCACCATGATTCTAGCCACCCACGGCCACGATGGTTCAGACTTCGTGACAGCCATGGACGCGAATCTAGCTGGGCTCGGGAAGGAGAAGCTCAGCCGTTTCAAGCTGTACTGGCACGACATCCTTACTGGGCCCAAGCCCACAGCGGTCCAGATAGTCGCCCCGCCGGCCAACTACACGAGGCTGGCGTTCGGGCTGGTCCGGATGATCGACAACCCGCTGACTCTGGGCCCAAGGATTCTACGGGCAGGCCTCCCAGAAGGATATATCGTTGCTGATGGCCATGAACTTTGCCATCACTTGGGGCAAGTACAATGGGAGCAGCATCACCGTACTGGGGCGGAACCCGGTGTTCGCGCCGACATGGGAGATGCCGGTGATCGGAGGGAGCGGGTTGTTCCGGTTCGCGAGGGGGTTCGCCCGGCTCACGACGTATAAGTTTGATCCCACCGGTGATGCTACGGTGGAGTACGATATCTCCGTATTGCATTATTGATTATGAGCCACTGTTTGGGCCCTCTCGGTTTTACTTTTCTTATTATAATTAAGCCAGTTCATAGTGGGCCCGATAAGATTATAATATGATCTCAATATTTTATTTTTGATAAGTTATGATCTCAATATGAATATCACTTAATCAACTCGGCATTCTACGGCAAATAAAAGTTTAGATTTTTTGTTAGAGGTCGAGGAGCAATTAGTTCACTAATTTTTATTAATCATATGTTGATTCTCAGAATAATTATATGGAGCTTATATAATACTTTACTTATTAAAAAAATTATATAGGGTCAAATTAATTTTTTTTATCATCTAAATACACGTCCAGACAATTAAGCAATGAGATATCTGATAATAAATAATCATAAGAATAGACAAGCATGCTTCTACATATAGGGATGGCAATGGGTATGGTAGGGTAGGGTATGGTATTGGTAGGACCTTACCCATACCCTAGTTTTTTTAGTTTGACTCATACCTTACCCTCGACCCTACAAAATTTTTATTGTTAGACTCCTGAAGACCCAGGGTCTGTAGGGTCCAACCCTTTAACGTTCTATATTTTGATATTTTTTAATTAAAAGTTAATTTTTATATAAAATTCAAACAAATTCAAGATATTTAATATGTTACACATTAACATTCAATAGAAAATTGATGAAACATCAAATTTTGCAATTTAATTTCAATAGTACAAGATTTTTTTTCCAAATTTGAAGTACATAAACAAATTCAACAAAAGAAAAATATAGAATATCGGCTTCTAATAATCCATCATTCGTGACATCTTCTAAGCTGGTTGTGTAATA
This sequence comes from Hypericum androsaemum, assembly GCA_963995505.1. Classification (NCBI taxonomy): domain Eukaryota; kingdom Viridiplantae; phylum Streptophyta; class Magnoliopsida; order Malpighiales; family Hypericaceae; genus Hypericum; species Hypericum androsaemum. The sequence continues at coordinate 423,378 of OZ023199.1, forward strand.
ACATAATAAATATGTTAAAGTTAACCATAAAGTATATTATATATATTATCATTATGGTCTAATTAGGGTCTAATTAGGGTATAACTAGGGTCTAATTAGGGTAGGGTCTCAAATAGGGTAAAAATGTAAGGGTAGGGTCCGACCCGCAGGGTCTAACTATGGATTCATACCCTACCCTAGACCATATTTCTAAACATGGACTCATACCCATACCCTACCCTAGACCCAGTCAAAGTCAACATACCCTAAACCCGTAGGGTAAGGGTAGGGTCCGACCCTCAGGGTATGGGTATTTCTGCCATCCCTATCGACAGAGCATCATCAGTTCGATTGCCTTCTCTCCATGTGTATTGTTTCTGCGTCTCCCACTCAATCTCTATGAAACTCTTGGCTTGCGTGATCAAATTGAACAAATGAGTGGCATATGGTAACATCATAGCCAACACAAAAAAGAGCTACGGAGGAGTCCACCTCGATAAAAAAAAACAATGAAATTCACTCTATTGCCAGCTTAAATCCTAATAAAAATTTAGGTTAAAGTTTATTTTAGGGCAAATTGCCCTAGGACTCTTGTAGTTTGCTTAAATCACCGTTTCAGTCACTTTTGTTTCGAAATCAAAAATTTGACTCATTTAGTTTGTTTTTATTGAATTCTAAGATCCCTCGCTAATGTTATCATTTATTTAATTAATTTTTAATCATGAAAATTACTTCCCTACCCTTAAAATGTTCTCCGGCCATCTATCCTTCTTCTCCGGCAAAATATTCTTCTTCTCCCGCCAACCCCCACCTCCAGAAAAATTCCCAAATCACTCACATTTCCCCCTGAATTCTTCTTCTTGAACCAATTGAAGGAAAAAAAAAATCCAAGAATCGAATACATATAACAAAGATGGAAATTAATTTTCCCATAAGCAACAAGAAGACCAGCAAATAATTTTCCCCAAATTCCTCGTTGTTTAAACCCTAGAAGAGGCGAAACCACGGCCCGGGGTAGATGGCGGAGACATCCAAGGAAGAGCTTCTCCAATTGATCAAGCGGTTCGGGTCGCACCTAACTGTGAGCATCTTTGTTGGAAATTTGGTTATGTAGTTTTTCGGAGTGCAGGGATTGGAGCTTAGCCAGTTCGTATTCTTCAGGTTTCCGGAATTGGCTTGTGTGTGATGGAGTTCTTGACTTCTTGTTGGTAATGAATGACTGTTAGAAACCTTAACATCACGACGGTCCTGATTTTCGACGGCGCCGGCGCCGTAGAAGCTCTCTGGTTTCCGACGACCGCTCAAGGAATCTCTGGTTCTCGACGGTCCTGGTTTCCGATGGCGCCGGCCCCTAGAAGCTCTCTGGTTTCCGACAACCGCTCGAGGAATTCCTGGTTTCCGACGGCAACGGTTTTTGTTGGTCAGGGAAGAAGATCAATTTTGTTTTTTTATTGAAAGATATAATTGTCATTTATAAAATAAATTTGAAAATGACATCAGCGAGATAGGAATTTTTTATTAATGACAAATTAATGAGTGAAATTTTTTATTTCGAAATATGAATGACTGAAATAATAATTTAAGCAAATCTAGGGCTGAAAACAATTTACTCTTTATTTTATTATCACATGATTTTGTGCTTTCACTTATCATTATTTTTTTATTCTAAATTATGTGATCATGTGACATAGAGTTTATCTAAGTGACATTCATTAACTCCATAATTTTTAAAAAGGCAAATTAACCCTATTTTTTAGTATTTGGTCATATTTTTCCTCGGATCTCTAATTTTAAAAATTAATTTTGCTATTCCTCAAATTTGATTTTAGAAACTCTCGGATCTCCGCGCCAATAAAATGATGTTATCAATTTTTTTTTAATGAAAATGACCAAAATACTCTTAAAAAATATATAAAAAATTATTTTATTCAACCTTGGACCAAGGACACCAAAAATCAAAAATCAACCCAAAAACAAAATCAAGAAAAAAACACCAATCCAATTAAACTAATAACCCAAAACATAACAACCAAAAACTTAATTTAAAACCCAATTCATTAACCAAGAACACAACTATTCAATCCCTGCAACAATAATCCAATTCTAGTCAACAAGAAGATGCACGGCCGATTCTAGAAAAGCTCACATGAAACTATTACTAGAGCTCATTGGAACAAGGTGGTGATTTAACCGATTTCAGAAGCTGCAATATCAGCCACAATCTTCATGGTCGGAGATTTAAGCCAGACTAGCAGTTAAAACAATAAGAACCCGTTAGAGATTAGGTATAGTCACCCACCCAGAAAGCCAGTTCTTTCCTCCCCCCACAATTCACTACAAAAGCTCTTGCTCTCCCAGACTTCAACTCACCAAGAAGATGCACGGCCGATGACGTCAGGCGAACTACCACGACCTCCGAGTTCTCGAAGTCGTCCGGCAGGCCCAGCTCCCTCCACACCTTGAAGACCGCGCGGAGGGGTACAACCCCGGTCACCGACATCGACAGAACCCTAACCAGCCAGTCAACCACCACGGGCAGCGAAACCCTAATCGCCTCAGCCTCGAGGCGGGAGAGGTGGACGGCGGAATCGGTCAATCCGCAGGAGGGGAGGGAGGTGGCGGGGTCTTAGTAGATGTGGAAGATGTGGGGGTAGCGGTGGAGGAAGGCGGGGGCGGTCGGGTTGAGGCGGAGCCTCTGGGAGAGCCTGGAAAGGAAGTTGAGGTACACGGAGGGTGGGTCACGGCTAGGGGGAGAGGCTAGGATGAGGTCCTGCACTTGGAGGACTTGGATCTTGTTGATTAGAATTGGATTATTGTTGCAGGGATTGAATAGTTGTCTTCTTGGTTGATGAATTGGATTAAAAATTAAGTTTATGGGTTGTTAGGTTTTGGGGTTATTAGTTTGATTGGATTGGTGTTCTTGATTTTGGTTAGTTTGATCTTATTTTTGAGTTGATTTTTGATTTTTGGTGTTCTTGGTTAAAGGTAGAAGTTGATTTTTAAATATTTTTTATAGATATTTTGGTAATTTTCATGACAAAAAATGAAAAAGAATCTATAACGTCATTTTATTGGCGCAGGGATCTGATAGTTTCTAAAACGAAATTCGGGAATGACAAAATTAATTTTTAAAATGTAGGGAATCGAGGAAAATGATGATCAAATATCAAGGAATAGGATAATTTGCCCTTTTAAAAACGACTCGGGGGTCCACGCACGATTTAGACAACATTGATCTTCTCTTGAGCTTCAATTTGAATGTTACTCAATTTGTTCTGTTTTCTATGAAATTAGTGAAGTGGCTCCGTAATAAATAGTAATGTGTCACCTTATTAGAAACTTTAGAACCATGAAAATGTAATGTACTAAATCTTTTTACCAACTCAATTATACGTAAATCTTTTTACCAACTCAACTATCCGTAAAATCTAGCCACACGACCCACACATTTTAGATAGAATGAAAACGATTCCTAACTCGTTTTCCAAAAGTCGATGGATTATATTTATGAGGAAAACAAAATCCAGTGACAAATAAAGTTCCGGATTTAGGCTAACCTATCTAAATTTTATAGGAAAAAAAATCTTGCCACATGTTATCGAGGGGGCGGATTTGGTGGGGACTGGCTAGTCCCCATTTATGGGGATTAACTTAAACCAATATCACTACACATGCAAACCAATATCACTTCACATGCAAATCAATATTATTTCATATGTAAATCAGCCTCTTGCAAACCAATATCACTTCAATTGCAAACCAATATCACTTCACATGCAAACCAATATCACGTGGTAGGTTATTGACCATCAGATTTAAAGATAATCAAATCTGACGGCCCAAAATGTAGTCCCCACCTATGGACAAATTTTCTTTAATTCCCACTCAATCCGATTTCTGTTATCGTCGGTTCATCATAAAATTACTCCGCATATGATGTGGGAGTCTTGTAATGATGGTTGAAACTGACGTCGGCTTCAAGTTTCTTAAAATTGCAATGATTGCAATTATTCCTTTTGATAAGTAAATGCGCATTCACCAAAATAGGAAACGTTGCGACCAAGTTTCTAAGAGATGGTTATTCACGTTATAACAACGTTTCCACGAGAAGGTTTCCACGAGAAGGGGAGAGATCGCGAAATCTTTTTTTGATCGCGAAATCAATAGCCCACCATAAATATATATATATAGCCACCCACGAGGACTTGGACATCGTGACAAGACAACCATGGAATTGAAGCTGCTTGGGCTCACCCGTTTGCGTTTTTACTGGGTCCTGGCCCGTGAACTAGATAGACAACTCGCTTAGTCTGGGCCTGGGCCTGCCCAGTGGAAAGTACAATGGGAGCACCATCACAATGAGAATCGTCACGTTACCCACACGTCAGATATCCGAATCTTTATTTTAAAAAAATCAGATATCATATATTTTGATTACTCTTACTAACCACGTCATTATTTAGTCCTCGCACCGAAGCATCATCAATTCAAATCCAGAACTAGCAAGAAAGCTCACATCCCGAATCACTTTACTAAAAACATTGAGAAAATTGGACGACTTTTTTTCGAAGTCGAGGAAGGAGGACTCGATATATAAAAAAAAAAGAAGGGAAAAGTCAACTTTCGTACCCTGTGGTATCGACCAAAATCACTTTAGTACCCTGTGGTAAAAAATCGATCAATCGAGTCATACTTATTCCAATTAACATCAAAAAGGGCCTCGGGCAGCTGCCCGGAGCTGCCCGAACCTACCCGAGCGCTGCCCGGGCCACGTGGCCAGCCACGTCACCAATTTTGATGACGTGGCGCCACGTCACCAAGAGGAGGAGGAGGAGGGGGACGCGGGGAGGAGGAGGAGGACGCGGGGAGGAGGAGGAGAGGAGGAGGGGGAGGAGGACGCGGGGAGGAGGAGGAGAGGAGGAGGGGGACGCGGGGAGGAGGAGGAGAGGAGGAGGGGGACGCGGGGGAGGAAGGGGACGCGGGGAGGAGGAGGACGCGGAGGAGGAGGGGGGCGTGGGGAGGAGGAGGACGCGGGGAGGAGGAGGACGCGGAGGAGGAGGGCAACGTGGGGAGGAGGAGGAGAGGAGGAGGAGGGGGACGCGGAGGAGGAGGACGCGGAGGAGGAGGACGCGGAGGAGGAGGGGGACGCGGGGAGGAGGAGGACGCGGGGAGGAGGAGGACGCGGAGGAGGAGGGGGATGCGGGGAGGAGGAGGAGGAGGGGGACGCGGAGGAGGAGGACGCGGGGAGGAGGAGGGGAGGAGGAGGAAAATCGGAGGAGGAGGAGAATTGGTGACGTGGCGCCACGTCATCAAAATTGGTGACGTGGCTGGCCACGTGGCCCGGGCAGTGCTCGGGCAGCTCCGGGCAGCTGCCCGAGGCCCTTTTTGATGTTAATTGGAATAAGTATGACTCGATTGATCGGTTTTTTACCACAGGGTACTAAAGTGATTTTGGTCGATACTACAGGGTACTAAAGTGGACTTTTCCCAAAAAAAAATACAGTGATATCCTAAATAAATGTCCTGCCCACAAGTCAGCCTCCTAACTACGTTGGCTCATCATTGTGATGACCAGTACTATATGACGCGGAATCTCCTCTTTTGATCGAGGTTGCGGTCGCTGGCCTCAGTAACTTTCATGCGGTAAATTCTGGTGAAAAAAATTCGTAAGAAGGAGAGAGCACCTCGACAAGGTAAGAATCTACCTTAATGTTTGTTATCGCTATACAAGATCCCGCACCATCTGAATTGCTAATCTTACGAGTACAACAAAGGGGCTATTTGACGCTCTTGTTGACTAAGGTTTAAATGATTAAAAAAAAGAAATATAAGGTTTGAACGTTGGTGTTTGTTTCCTATTTGCGTAAAATTGTTGGGAAGATGATCCATATTCCAAATGATGTATTTTTTATCTAGAAACTTGATTTTGTCTTTATCTCTGAACTTGAACATTCCTAGTACCTTTAAGTTACGACCACGTATCGTCCCATTTTCATCGTCCACTTTATCCCCCAGCTTTCGGCTAAAGTTATTTAATATTCTTCCACACAAACTAATCCTTTAATATTTCTACAGATCAACTTGATCCTCAACAAGTTGAAGCCATCTGGTTAGGAATTAATTAGTAAACATATTGCTTAATTAGGTTTTGAACACGACATTCTATGATTAACTGCATATCTTACCAATTCTCTTAGATTAATTATTGACATGTTAAGAACAATCAGAGGTGCCAGCTGGTCTACACATATTAGGTAGTACCCTGAAAATTCTAGAATATAATATGAATTGACGTAAAAGTTCTATAAATATGCGTCAACTTCCGATAAAGCTGACCCGAAAAGATGAAAATGCAAATCCAGTATCGTCAAGAGCCTCGAAAAATCATATATGTTGTTAGTTATTTTGTTTAAAATGAATGAGTATTGAATATTCAATAAATCAACAAATATATATTCGAGTATAGTAACATTTTTAAATAATGTCAAATTTTCTTAACAAAACTTTTTTCTTTGAAAACGGACAGTCTCAATAAATTTTTAACAATATTACTTTTTCCATCATTTGATTTCGAAATTTTTTTTTAGAGCAAGGAAGCGCCACATATATAAAATATCAAAATAAAGAAAAAAGGATGAATCAAAGTTGGTAAAAAAAAGAAAAGCGACAAGGATTGAAATGTCAGAAACAAAAGGCCGCATTTTTTGCTAAATCAAGCTCTTCTCACGAGCCGCCCGATTCTTCAGATGTCCTCAATATTTTTACTCGACTCTTGACTCGATTGATTCCCCGAGTGTCTTCGGGCTCCAAATCTAATCGATCAACTCTCGAGACATCCTCAGGCTCCATACCCAACAAAAGATAGCAATAATAACTTTCTAACAATAACATTTACCCATTCTTTTTGAGAAAGAAGCAAAGCACAAATTAAGCAGGGCAGCTAAAAAAAGTGACAAGAGGATTACGAATCTTTTCATTATGAGGCTTAAATCGAATCAGTACTGATTAAACGAAAAGATAAGAGAGAGAAGTAAGGATGGGCTCACCCTATAAAAGGCATCGGTGGTTTGCAGTCGCTTGTTTGATGTTGGGGATAAGTTGATAAAAAATAAGTAAGAGCGGTCCGTAATTTGTTAATTTATTTTCTTTAGTATCGCGGAAGTAATGGATCAGAAAGATAAAAAATTGTCCTCGCAAACATTGCCTTCAAAACATCTGCGGACGCCGATGGCGCCAACGACTTGTCGTCCGACGACCTGTGTACCAGCCCCACCGCCGGTGTGTTCTTCGTTGGCAGAACTATTGCAATACTAATTTGTTACATTCCAAAAGACACCAGAAGAAAACTAGCAAGAAATAGTCAATATAAAAGCTAAGGAGGTACAAGGTTCAAATGTACCTTGCAAAAAGAAATTAGTAAGAAATTGCAAAATCAGAATTAAGATATCAGAGTTACGGCTTGGGAGGGGATGGGATTTGAAGTTGTTACAGGAGAAGACATATGATCGCGGCGACGTGAGGAAGCTGAAGAAGGGGGCGGTGTCATCCACGCTGAAGACTTTGGTAGACTACATGTCTCCTCGCCTGTATTTTAATTTAATTTAACTTAATTCCTTTTAGTGTGATAGTTTCCGGGATGGATTTGCTAAAAGATGGGATCGAGGAGGGAGGAGAAACGGAAGGGAGTACTGTGTGAATTGTTCTGGGAGAGAAGGGATAAAATGGAAGGGGATGGATTACCAAACATCACACTAAGTCCTTTGTCGCCTATTTACACCCAACAACCTAAATGAAGAACATTAAAAAAAACTTTATATTTTATCGTAATATGATAAATCATTTTATCATAACTGTATAAATTATTGTATCGTAAGCGTGCAAATCATTGTATCATAAATAATAAATTATTGTATCATAATGTAATAAATCATTACAAACCACCAAATAGTACATTCAAGCGGATAAACTACAATTACCTAACCCAGTGCAAGTAAACTCAAAGCTGTGTTGCCCATTAGTATTCCCCTCGATTATATTCCACATTCCCTCAAAAAATACTATATTCCACATAGTAACTAATGGCAGTGATGCAGGACAACAAAGAAGAGCATAAGAAAACAAATTGCTCTAGAAAACATTACATTAAAAATGGACAAAATTGAAATTTGCTAAATCAGTCCATGAAACCTCACAGCAATTCTGCATGCTACATTTCTCAACTACAATCGTAACGCAAAAACTCATTCGTACAATGCAGGAGGCAAACCAAAAAAACAAAATGAAGCCAGCATTTGAAAGAGAAGAGACCAATATCTCAACGAAGTTAACACATTAAAAACATGGTCCAAAAAGTGGAAGCTTGACCGGGAAGACGGCGCGGTCCTCCACCTCAATGTTGAACTTGTATGCGACCGAGTGCCCCACCAACACATCTCTCACATCAAACCTGGTCTAGGAAACCCACAACCTAACCCGACAGCCCAAACACCAACATCCAGAAGAAGAAGCAGCAGGAAATAGCAAAGATGGCTATTTGTGGGTTCAGCCAAAGCACTTTGTTTTTGCCAAATTGATGATGCACATGTTATAGGTTCTTGCAGTAATAGAGGAAGGACTGTGGTAGGTCAATACAACGACGGAAGACCATGGAGATGTGTTGGTTTTGAGCAAGTGGAGTCCATTGGAGGAATAGGTAGTGGATTCGGGAGCCTCATTCCACTCTTGTAGCGATGCGAGAGTGATGGAGAAGTATGTCCTAGGTGACTTTGGCAAGGTTCATCTAGCAAATGGTGAGACTTTGTGAGTTGTGAGCATGGGAGAGGTGCGAATCAAGACCCCTAATGGATCGTTGTTACAAATGAAGGATGTGAGGCATGTTCCCGGGTTAAGGAGGAACTTGCTATCTGTGGGGCAACTAGTTGAGGAAGGCTATGAAAAATCACCAAAGGAGCCATGGTGGTGGCTCACAAGGGGGTTTTTATGCCCCGAAGCAATAAAAAGAGTAGGGGTGAAAATGTCAAACCACGAGGAGCGGGTTCAAGACATCCCGAAGAAATGCAAGTAGATTAGGTTGATTATTGTTTTTTTTGTTTTTGGGAAAATGGTGAAGCAAGACAAGACAGCGAGAGAGTTAAACAATAAGAGAAAAATAGGCTAGGCACCCATCAAGCAACCCCTTACGGTTTGGTCTCTACTAGTCATATTAAGTCCATGGTGGGCCTAGGTGAGTCTACAGCATGGTGCTTCTCAAAAAAGTCCTTCACACCACAAAGTCATGATCTAGGTATCAAGTTGAATCCATGAACACTCTCCTCTCACTGTGGGTTATCAGTCACACGAGAGTGCACGCATCACCTACAATCTTCCTAGTTCCAAACTCATTAATGTTCTACCTAATAAGCAGCTAGATTCGACCAGTTTTCACCCTAATAATCACTTTTTTTCTATAGCAAAGGCATTTAGTTTTACCCCTGAAAACTAGATATTTAAGGGCATTTTTGGTCATTTCTTCAGCTGCTAGGGTTTGGGGGTGGACTCTTTATACACAGCCCCCCAAACCTCTCATTTTGTAAGCTTTAACACCATAGACTAAGGCTAGGATTTTTTAGAGAAAGAAAACTTACCGGAGGTAAGGAGCGGATGCAAGGAGCAAGTCTAGCGGCTCTACGATCTTAAGCATTTTCTTCCATTCTCTTCAAATTTTTTCTTATGAAATTATTTTCGTACTTATGCATGATTATTATTAAATGATTACGTATTAGTAGTTCGCTTTTATGGCACCCCGAATGGTTTGGTTTCGAATGGGCTAAAATGATTAGGCGTGAAGCGGGTAGGGATCCATAATGCATTAGTTTAATGATGACCTTGTAGTAGGACTGAGTGTGGATAACACCTTTCCATTCTATAGGTTCTTACCAATTGTCCACAGCATAACCCGAAGGACTTAATTGAGAAGAGGGACATGGAGATACCTACCCGAGTAGACTAGAGGAGAGCTAAAATAGTGAGAGCAGAGAGTCGAATCTAGCAGGCTATTACATGGAACATTAATGAGGTAGGAACTAGGAGGATTATAGGTGATGCGTGCACTCTCGTATGACTGATAACCCACGGTGAGAGGGGAGACTTCATGGGTTGCACTTGAATTCCATTGACTTCTCGTATAATTAAATCTAGTACTTTCTTCATAGTTCTCCTGGTCGGTTGTACGAGGCAGAACTTAATTGGTGAATAGTGTTTTAATTAGTGGTGAAATTCCCGTTCAGAAAGTAATTTTATGATAATTATTACACACGTTAGGTCATTGATTTTTAGTAAAATTTTTTAAAAGTGAACATTTTAGGATACACTCGATAAAATTAAAATAATTAAATATACTAAGTTATATTTATCGAATTGGATTGGGTGCTACTGACCTCCAACAGCACCATTATGTCAATTAATATTAAGGGAAAAGTTCACTTAAGTACTCTGTAGTATCTCCGATTATCACTTGGGTACCCTGTGGTTTAAAAACGATAGAACCGGTCCAATTTATTCCAATTTTTCTCACTTAAGTCTACCCAACCTGGTTCACCCATTTTTTGTCAAAACGGCACCGTCTGGATGCTTGCGTGGACTGCCACATCATTTTGACCAAGATTATTCAATGATGATGTAGCAGTGGGTAAATTATAAATTAATACCAAATTTATTTACTATTAAAAAAAAATCCCCCCTCACCCCCCTCATCTTCTTCCTCCCCCTCCCTGTCAGTGCTCTCTCCTCTCCATCACCGCCGGAAAGACAGAAAAGAGAATTCCTAACCCCAATCGTTCCTAGCCCATATGTTGGTGCCATTCAAAAGATTTGTAACAGCTAACCAATAAACTAGCAGCCAAGAAAGTCCGTTCAGATGAACATCACCAAATAGTAAAACTCAAGCATTAAGCACCAATCGAATAGAACCAAAAGGAATTAGACAAAGTTTCATTATACTCATTTTAGAAAGCAAGCAACATAAACTTCCATCAAGATCCTCGCGCACGAAGACAGGCGATGGCGGCAGGTCCGGGGTCTGGCGATATCGGTGGGAGGAGGCCGGCGGGGGGCCATGGACCTCTCCCTCGACCAGGACTGCGATGACCAATCCCCGCCGGAGCCCTCCCCGCTCCCCCGTCACCGCCCCTCGCCAGCGTCGTAGCAGAAGATGGAGGAGGACTCCGATCTCTCTCCTCTCCGATCTTCCTCTTCGTCTTGCTCGGTGAGGACTAGATCTGTTGGTTTATAGTGCTATGAGATTAACTGATTTAGGCGTTCTGTGTTGGATTGAGGGAACTTGAGGTGTGGTTTTAATTTAGGTTAAAGCCTTGGTTCTTTTGAGGTGTGGTTCGCAGCTTAGGAGATATGGAGCTTGAAGAGGAATGGAAGAAGAGAGAAAGATAGAGAGGAGGAAGAGGATAAGAGTTTTTTGAAAAATAGTAAACAAATTTTGTATTAATTTGGTAAATTATCTACTGCCATGTCATCAGCGAATAATTTGGGTCAAAGTGACGTGGCAGTCCACGTAAGCATTTAAACGACGCTGTTTTGACAAAAAATGGGTGAACTGGGCTGGGTAGAATTAAGTGAGAAAATTTGGAATAAGTTAGACCGGTTCTATCGTTTTTAAACCACAGGGTACCCAAGTGATAATCGGGGATACCACAGGGTACTTAAGTAGACTTTTCCCTAAAATTAATAAGGTGGTCCGCGCGTCCTTCTACCAAAGAAGCGTGTTTGGTCCAGTGATAGACATTCTCACCCTTCTTTCCTTCAAATGCGAGTTCAAATTACACAATAAATATGTCATTTTTAGTACCTGCTGGGGGTTGCGTTACCAGCACCCAATCCGGGGGCTATATTTGTGAAGAAATTATCCTAAAATTTTCCAACGGACTACTGTTAGAAATCAATTGTATTATTTTTTTGAGGACGAAATCCATTGTATTATTTGGTTATACCGAAAATAATTCAAATTAGCTCACTTTAGCCATTTGAGGGAAAAGACGAGAACCCCTTTACACGATGCAGGCCACCTCCTTTTATCACATCTTTATACTACTCACAGTGGTAACTTGGCGTAAATACTAAATACGTTACCAAATAAATAAATAATTTTTTTTTCATTCTCATACAACTCAATCTAATTAAATATTTTTCTGCTCACTGTGATAACCTGGTAATTTCTCTCTCATCCATATAATATCTACTATTAATTTATGTATATATAAATTATAATAAATATACGAAAATAATGCGTTTGTAATTATAACAAGAAAAAATTTATAATAAAGTAACCAAATTAAGATTATAAAAATTACAGTACATAATCAAAAAGAAATAAATTAAGCTACAAATGGATGCATTAAATAAAAAAATACAAATAAAGAATATGCAAATTACATAGTTAATTACTAGTGCCGAATTCATAGAATAACAACTAAATATTTCATATGAATTTTTACAGAGAATTAAAAAATTAGATTCTATACGAATTAAAAATATTAAGCTGAATTTATAGAGAATAAAAATAATAAATTTTTATATTTTTATCGAATAACATTGTGTCGAGTGTAACATTGAAAAAAAAAACAGTAAAATACTGCCTCCGCCCATTTTGTTTTCCTTTTTTTTTAAATTTCGTTTTTGTCTTTTAACTTGACCAGGTTGCATTTTGATCATCACTGTGAGTGGTCTTAATGCAATAGGAGAATATTTTCCAACTTTACACTAGGTGGTTTCTTTATTTAGAGCAATTATTTGACAGGTTTTTTCCAATTCTCTCTCTATATTACTTTTTTAACCATAGTATTTTGTTGTATTTATTTCAAAATTTCAAATAACAAACTGATGATATTTTATTTATAAATAAGTGCCAACACCTCGTTAGTTAAAAAAAAGTCAACAATCCTACTGATTATGATTTCTATGAGTCAACTTAAGTATAATTATATTCCCAAAGCCATCTCCTATAAAGAGTGGCCACATATCCTCACTTGACCAAACTCCACTCTCTTCAAGAAATTAAACCAACTCATATTCAAGAACAACAACAATTACCAACCAAACTTGATCTCCTTCCTTCCCCTTCAATCATCACACCTCTTCATTTCTACACCAAATTATACCCAAAAAGAATTGAACCCTCGACTTCTATAAATTTTTATACGTCTTGTGCAATCTCGGACAAGTCCAACCAACCATCTTAACCATGGCTAGATACTACAACCAACCATCTTACCTAGACTACCTCTCCTACTTCTCCTCCTCCATGCCTCTCCACCTATGCTTCTTCATAACCGGGCTCGTCTTCGTCCTCGGGCTCACGTGGTAATTCAACTACGAGTCAATGTTCGAGGACATGGCCAACCATGTGAAGCTTTACCTCATGCTCTCCCCTCTGGTCCTCCTGCTGGTCGTCCACCTCTTGTCCGGTGGGTTCCCTTTCTTTGTTCCTTACCCGGAGAGGGACTACCTTCACAGAGCCGGAGGCACTCCTTGGGGCGTCGGGCTCTTGCTCGTCTTCCTCCTTTACATGATCTCTTACCAGTCTTCTTTCCGTGAACGTTGGTTTCCGTTGGTCACCAAGTAACTGTCGTTGTGGTCCTTCTACTTTTAAGAGTTCTGTCACCTTTTGTAAATTTGTTTAATTCAAATAAGAATTACTCACGTCGTCGGGTTGGTCTAGATCGTATGTACATAGATATATATATATATGTAACATATATGTAGTTAATTGATATCCTACTGGGTTTTAACTAGGAACTTTTTATGAGTCAGGTAATGTTGAGTTTGACTTCTCAGAATAGGTAAAGAATGACCGTAAATAACGAGGTTTGTTTGCTAATAGTCTAATTTTTTGTTGTTGGTTTCTGCTGTAATTTTCTTTTCTTTATAAATAAAGCATTTTACTTATAAAAAAGTCAATTGATATCTTGGCTGTAGCCTTTTCATTTACCGACGATATGTATTGTTGCGCTTTAATTTTCCTTTTGATTTGTAGCAAGAGTGATCAAATGATCGGAACCACACAAAACTGATCCGCACAAAAAAGTTGAGAATAAAAAAACTGAAAGTATGAGATCCTATCCCTATTCGAACCTGTTGCGAGAATAAGTGAACAAATAACTTGAGACAGATCCAGAGTGGTCGTCCCAAGGTCGGTCTAACTATGCTAAGCTAGGCTAAGCTATGAACTACGGACTACGGACTAAGGAAAGAAAAAACAATAATGATAAGTAAAGTAGTTGTGTGTTGTGTTGTTTAGCCTCTTCTCCGTCGCTCGAGTCCTCCTTATATAGTAGACGCCTTGACCTAGCCTTGGCCTTCAAGTTAAGAGAAATCCCTATTAGGCCGGCTCCGTTCACTCGGGCTGGAATCGGAATTAGCTAAACTGTCCTTCCGCACTTGGAAAACCCATCCCGAACGAATATATTACTTCCAAATTAACCCGGCTCAGAATAGGAAAAATCTGAACCGCCTTGCCCACTCGTCTTCTCATAGGAATATTCCGATCGTGCCGGCCAAGCAATTGTAGCCTAAAGAGGAACCTACCAAATCTTGCCCGAATCTCGGGAATCCCGGCTCAACTTAAAAAATATCAGCCGTCGCAACCTTTGCAAACCTTTCACGTAAAATCTCATCTTATGCCCGTCAACCTAAAGTGCCCTATCGGGCTCCCGCCTAATGGGCCAAGGAGCCCTATCGAGCTTTGGGCAGAGGCACCCTATCAGTCCTTAAAGGACGAGGCGCCTACCCAAACTTCAAAAGAAAGACGCTCGCCCGGACATTCCATTCCAAAAATAAGGCGCTCACTCGGCTTCAAAAGATGGGGCACCTACTCGGTCGTCAAAGGCAACATGCTCACCTGGACATCCCGTTCCAAACATGAGGCATCCACTCGAACATCCGCTTCAAGGAAAAATGCATATCCGGACGTCCACTCGGTTGTCAAAGGAAAGGTGCCTTATCGGACGTGCCAATCTAAGAATGAAGCGCCCATCACCTGGACGTCTCAAAGCATGAGGCGCCTACTCGGTCAACACTCGTCGCCCAAGCACGAGGTGCCCACTCGATCAACACTCGTCGCCCAAGAACGAGACATCCACTACCAAGTCCCAGGCGGGACAGAATACGTCCACTACCAAGTCCCAGGCGGGACAGAATACGTCCACTACCAAGTCCAAGGCGGGACGGACGGCATCCACTACCAAATCCAAGGCGGGATGGACTGCTTCCACTACCAAGTCCAAGGCGGGATGGACTGCGTCCACTACCAAGTCCAAGGCGGGACGGACGGCGTCCACTACCAAATCTAAGGCGGGATGGACGACGTCCACTACCAAATCCAAGGCGGGATGGACTGCTTCCACTACCAAGTCCAAAGCGGGATGGACTGCGTCCACTACCAAGTCCAAGGCGGGACAGACGACGTCCACTACCAAATCTAAGGCGGGATGGACGACGTCCACTACCAAATTCAAGGCGGGATGGATGACGTTCACTACCAAGTCCAAAGTGGGAGGACGCCTACCGCCAACTTCAAAGCGGGACGGCATCCACCACCAAGCTTAAAGTGAGACGGCGCCCACTTGGACATCTGCTTCAAGGGTCGAGGTTCCCACCCGGACATATCACTTCACGGTTTGAGATGCACAACCCAGACATCCCACTTCGAGGACAAAGGCGTCCAACCCGGACATCCCACTTCGAGGGCGAAGGTATCCAACCCGGACATCCCACTTCTCTAGCCAAGGCGTCCAACCCGGGCTGCCACCTCGATGGCAAAGCAACCATCTGGGCTGCCACCTTGTAGGTCAAAGCATACTTTCGGGTTCCCGCCTTGTAGATCAAAGCGTACTTTCAGGTTCTCGCCTTGTAGATCAAAGCGTACATCCGGGTTCTCGCCTTGACCTGTATTTTTGACCTACTTCCGCCCCGAATCCGAAGACATCACAAACGAGGAGCATCACCGAGACAGGCAGGAAGCGGATGTGATCGCTTTGAGATCACACCGAGTACCTCAAAATATGTTGACAATCCCGAGATTATTTTTGTACCTCAACAGAACCAAAATTTCCTTAGTTCTAGACAGACCGAACCCAAAAATTTGGGCCAGTTCGTCTAGAACCAAAAACTGATGAAGTTGTCTACGACAATTTGTAACATTAATGACAAAAAATTGACGAGAAAAAATTGATGTTGTCTTCCAATAACTAAAGAGCTTGACGAGGCTCACATCGTAAATAAAATTTGTTGAGAAATATGCCTCCATGACTTGTTCGAAGAAGTTAATTATTTTTGGGTTGTTTTTAGGTAAATTGTAGTTTGGTCCAGGTATTCATGGTTCTTTGCATGAAGATACGACCAAGAACCGAAGATCAATTTTTTGAGTTAGCAAGGACTGATCCGTACCAAATCGTTTATGGTTTTAGTTCTGAACCGAAATTTTGGGTCAATTTGAATCGGTTCTATGGTTTACGGTTTTTTTTTCACCCCTAATTATATATGGTTATGTAGTGTAACTAGCGTTGGGAAGACGTTCAATATTAACAGTCTTCCATCAATTTTGTTACGGCGGATATTTTAAGTTCTGTGAGATCATTACTGAGAGTTTTTAGTAATTTTTTTGGTAACGTGAGAGTGCTATATCATTGGGTCATTTATAGAGTCTACTCCATAAGTGGCAGACAATCGAAATGACGAGTTCAATTACATAAAATAGTTTCCACCAAAAAAGGGGACATAAAAATAGTAATAAATATGTGAGTGCATAATTCGAGAGTCACTAGATCCTGCTCTATAAGTGGCGGACAGTCCAAATGGAGAGTTCAAATACATAAAAATACTAATAAATATGTGAGAACATAATTCGTGAGCAATTTAGCTGCTCGACGTTCCTCTCTACAAATATGTCGTATTGCCACGACTGAGAAGAGTTGAGAGAGGGGATCGAATTTCTGAATGAAATTGCTAATATAGTATATCTCAAGGAAAGCCTAGTGACCAAATAAAAGGGAAGAAGAAAAGTCTAATATCATCCAAGCAAATTATTATTACAGCAATCTAGAACTAGCAACTATCAAGCATATCAGAGAAAATTATGCAAAAAAGTCAACCTAAATTATGGATGTGGGTCATACCTCTGGACGGAACTTGGAATCTGACGGCTATATATTAATCGATTATTGACTTCTGGTTTATTAAATTCACTAACAAATGGTTAGGTCAGCACATACCAATATGAAACGGACGGGAATATTTATAGGATAAATGATCGAGAAAATTTGATATTTTTCTTTTTGTGGGCAATCTAGAAGCATAGAAATCGGAAAATCTTTTGTGGTGTCAAATGCATCTGAAAATTTCTTCTTCATTC
Organism: Hypericum androsaemum; assembly: GCA_963995505.1. Taxonomy (NCBI): domain Eukaryota; kingdom Viridiplantae; phylum Streptophyta; class Magnoliopsida; order Malpighiales; family Hypericaceae; genus Hypericum; species Hypericum androsaemum. Next base: position 440,755 of record OZ023199.1, read on the forward strand.
CATCATCTTTTATGACCATACCTGTATGTAATAAATAGAATCGAATATGGACTCCGGTTTTATCTCCGACTCCAATGATAAAGAGTGGAGCAGAAATATGATTTGTGTTCTAACTTTGAGAACTAGAACATCTACTCATAAAAATAGCAGTGAACATCTTCCAAAACAAATAAACACAGCATCCAGCAAACTTCATAAAAGAACAATAATATATTAGATAAAAGTCTATTTTAGTATCACGTGATATGACTTAATTGTATACCATTTTCGAGTGGTTTACTGGGAGACAGAGTTCCAATACTGCAAAAGACAACACCAAACTGCACTGCAACAACTACTTCTTATTGATGAACAAAATCAATTTCGAAACTTCAGTCATATAGTACAGGCCATGAAAACTCTTTGCAGCTGCTTCGTCTATTTTGTTGCTACAGTTTTGCAAAACAAGTGAGAGGCTGGTTGTTTGCCATCAACACCAAGCTGAGGACGCCAGTGGAATTTGATTATTGCTACTATACGGACCCGTTGCTGCATTTTTGCACAAGCCGAGCCAACAGATTTCTGAAATTTTGCAACAGTCTGGCCTGCACTTTTATGCAGCAGCTGCACCTTCGGAAAAACTGAACATTTTGCAGGTTTATCACCAGATTCTGCAGATGCGGCTCTACGCTTTGAGACATTTGACAAGGAAGCACAGATTTAGCTGCTACGCAACTTTGCAAGCGAATTCTTAGTACAAAGAAGCCTGGATATTTTTGGTTCAAATTTACTTCCACCACAAATTGCACCAGCCAAAGAGGATTATTCTAGTAGGAAGATCTTGGCGAACACCTTGACTTTTGGGTGCAACTTGGTTCCATCTGAAACCAATAGTGCAGGCCCAATAGTAGGAAGACTACTCTCGCTCTATAAGATCCGAGACGGAGCTTAACCTGAGTCTCGGTTAAGTCCTTAGTGGCAGCTCACAGGTATGTGGTGAGTCCGTCCATCTTTTTTCTTTTCTTCGATAAATTTTTTTTAATCAAGATACTGTCCCTAAAGGGTGTGTGATTGGTGTTAGTAATGAAACATTTTCCCATCAGAAATGAATCTTCAGAAATTTGATTGGAAATAGTGGTTTACCACCACTTCAGGATAGGCATGTCTCCCACCACACTATTGAGTGAGTCTTCTTTCCGATTCGAGATCCATATTCTATTTTTTAATATCCATATCACGATATAAAAATGAAGACTTCAAAAAGACTAAGCTAATGATAGGGGCAAGAAAACTTTCCGGCCAAGTCCAGGGTTTTTGGTTTGGTAATGAAAACTATAGTTCTAGTCCTTCGGATGAATTTGGACCATCCTTGGAATTATTCTCAGACAAAAAGTTTCAGGGTCTCTAATCCCACTCGCTCCCCTAGCTTTCGTTTGTTCATCCCTGACCGTAACCTACGTTGTACTAGAGTGCAATAGAGAATAGTTAGCATGATCATTCTGTAATTGATCAAAGTAGTATAAATAGCTGATAGAAAAATACTTGGGATCATTCTGGACATTTTACAAGAAATCTATTGAAACACTACGTTTCTTCTATCTTTCTCTCTATTCTTTATCCAATCCTTTACTTTCTTGAACACTAAATCCCAAATGGGATTGTTATAGCCACCAATGATGATGATGATGTTGTGTATAATCACAACAGGTTTCAGGCCCAAGAGACTTATTTGATCAAGTAGATTCATGGCTGCATCCACTCTTCTCCCCTCGTAATATCTGTTTACCAGAGTGTCGTAGTTCCATGGCTTCATCTACTCTACTCTCCTTGCAGCATCCATTTATTATCAGAGCGTTGTATGTAAAAATATTAGGCGCACAGCCCTTTGAAATCATCAGATTCAACACCTTTATCAGTTTGACCTACTAAACAATACCCATTTAGCAGTGTATTGAAAAAGACTTCATCAGACAACCCATAATTTTGCACCATGGTGTGACGTACACTTCGAGCCTCAGAAAACTTGCCATGTTTGCATAATCCGTTGACAATTGCACCGTATGTCACAATATTAGGGAAATATGATTTGAAACCATTTCGCTTACCATCTTTTCGGCTTCCTTCCGAATCCCCATGTCATAGAAGCAAACAATAAGGGAACTCTTAAGTGTAAACATCACGTACAACCCGTTTACCTTTCATTTCGGAGAAAAACTCAGTACCCTCGGCTGCTCGTTGGGCTTTACTAGGCCGTCAACGACAATGTTATAGGATGTAATGTCGGCCTCACAACAGCATCCTTCCATCCTCCGGAGCAACATAATAGCCTTGTCACCACTTCCTGTTTTGCACATAGCATTCATGATGCTATGGTAGCTAAACACATCAGGTTCACAACCCATCTTTGACATCTCATCGAAGATTATTGTATCTGGCTTGTAACCTTTCTTGTTCATTTCATGGAAAAGAGTAAGCCCTCCGTCCACATTCCCACCAAGATAAGCCAATATTAAACAAATGACCCATGAAGGATAACCCGAACCTGCAAGCCGGAGATGGAAGCGATAAGGCGGTTGAGGGTGTAGGAATCGCGAGGTCTCCGCATCCTTCTGGGGAGGGAGAGGGAGGAGTGGTCGTTGAGCTTGGGAACGGCGGAGAGGGAGTGCTTGAAGAGGCAACAAGATGGGAGACCGGTGAACTTGTAGACCGATGCTTTATTCGGCTTCTTCGAACCACTTGGGGCGTTGGTCGAAACGGAGCGGAAAGAATAATAATTATAATAAGAAGAAAAAGAAGAGAGCGTGAGCTTAATTCTGAACCGCTGCATCTTCCTTGTTCCTCGAGATATTACCACTCGGGTTGATGGTGCTCCACTATGTTTACCAAAAAAAAAACTTTCAATGGCATAAAAAATTTAGGGTTGAGAGACTTGAGCCGCACGCAACTACTGCAGATCAATAAGGAATTCGAAATATCTATTTAAATTGGAAAAAATGTCATTTTAATATTTTGTAATATAGATAATTGACACTCGGTTTAAAATTCATTAATCTAATAGTGTTAGAACAAATATTAGTAAACTATGATTTTAACACAAGTATATAAAGCATAAGCAATATAAAAGAGAATGGTGAGAGTACGCTCACGATCACACTTTGGGCTAAGTGTGTAATACGTCGTCTTCAAGGTAGCGACATTCGGATTGAATCCTAGACGAGGCCACAGTTTAACCGTGTGCCCTGAAACTCTTATTACCCGCCTATATGCTTTAGGCCTCAGTGGGTAAGAGAGTTCCCAAGGTACAATGACCAATCACGTGTACGAAAGGAAGCACTTTCGTACACGTTTCGAACCTTTGGTGGTGTAGAACTTTCGTACACGTTTTGGACCTTTGGTGGTGTAGAACTCCGACTCTTATGAATGAGTGAAATGCTATGCTAAAGAGGGAGAGGTGGAGAGTTCGAGGAAGAGTGTGAGCTTTGGGTAATTTAGAATGAAGGAGGAGGCATCCTTTTATAGGGGCCTAGGACCTCCAACATTCAAAACCAAATTTATTAGGCCATTAATCCATCCATTAAATGAGATGTTACAAGACCCATAAAATTCTAAATTAAATGAGTTGTTACACTCATGAATTTAAGTCTAAATTTAAATTCAAATGGCATGGAAGGGGAAGAAAATTTTAGAGCGCGGGCTTTTCCAGGAGGAAGCCCAACCGATTTTGGGCCGAGAATCGCTTCAACAGGTCCAGCCTAGCTCTAAAAAGATAAGACCATAAAACCTGGAACAATTACCACAATCCCACAACCTGCAACCATACCACCTTTAAGCCAATTTTCACTCACCCCGAGAATTAGATTTTCGCAAGTGTTATATATCGTTACGAATCTTTATCAACGAGCTTCATATTGATTTCACAAACACCCAAATCTAATTAGTGTGTATTTAATTAGGATTCTCCCTCTAATTAAATATTTGGGCCCAATGCCCAATACATTCACTTGTATTGGGCCATCTCTTCCTAGGGTATTAAACCCAATTCTCCAACAATCCCCCACATGAATGCAAATTGACTTATATATGATATGAGCCTACCAATGCTACATGAAACTTGGAATTCTGCGAGAATTTATTGCATTATAAAAGATGGTTGAAAGCCTTGAACCTTCCTTAGTAAAATACCTTTGGATATACTTGCCAACCAGTGGACGCAATGCCTTGAACTGTTCGGCATTTTGTGTATACCAAGACAAAGGTACTCACACAACTCATTATCAAACCACTACTTGGTTCTTTCTGTTGTGTCCATTTTGGCCCTGGACTGCCTTGGAAACTTCATCGAATGCTTTAGAGATTTAGCCTTTAACTCATCTCATGGAAGCGACCCATTCACATTCGATATAAGTGATCTCTTATAAGGAGTATCCTGCCATACCCCACTTATATATAGTCGAAGTATAAGAATCATTAAAAGCTTAAAGCTTAACGTTCCCATGGACAGGTCTATCACTCTTTCATCATAGGAATAGGTAGGGAACTCAATTCCCTGAGTACTTTGTTCGACCTTAGTCTCACAATTCGGTTGTCCCATTGAACGTGCAGATCGGAGTTTACGATCCAGGTTGGGTTGCCATCATGGATTTAGATCATTTCGTGGCCTTTAATCCCATTTCCCTCTATGATACCTCCACTTGGTCTCTCATTAGACCTTTGGTTAATAGATCTGCGGTATTCAATAACGTTCTTATGGATTTATGTCTCCGACATTTGTGTATACACTTTCCATTATACTTATTACTCTGTACTCTTCCAATAGCTGTCTGACTATCATAGTGCACGCTAATGGGAGGCACTGGTTTTGACCACATTGGGATATCCTCTAAGAAACTCCGGAGCCAATCCGCCTCTTCAGCTGCTAGATCCAACGCTATAAATTCTGATTCTATAGTTGATCTAGCAATGCAAGTTTGTTTGCATGATCTCTACGAGACCGCTGCTGCTCCAATTATAAATATGTATCCGCTCGTAGATTTTATATTCTTGGAGTCCGAAATCCAGTTCGCGCCTGAATACCCTTCCAGAACAGTTGGATGTCTCATATAGTGTAATCCATAGTTAACAGTGTACCTTGGATTTCTAAGGACTCTAACTATCGCTTTTCAATGTTCATCATTGAGATTACTTGTATATCTCGATAGTCTGTTTACCAAGTTCATAATATCTGGTCTAGCACAGTCCATGAGGTACATTAGACTGTCTATAACTCTAGAATAATCTAGTTGTCGCACACTATCTCCACGATTCTTGCAGAGACTTGACACTACTTCCATAGGAGTTCTTGCAATTACATTGCTATCCTTGTCGAATTTGTCAAGTATCTTTTTGACATAGTGACCTTGGAAAAACACGTAACCTTTTGAAGTCTTGGTAATTTTTATCCCAAGTATAACATCAGCTTGTCCCAAGTCTTTCATGTCAAAAATCCACGACAACATTCTCTTGGTAATATTGATATTGTCATTATTACCAAAAATTAATATGTCGTCTACGTAGAGACATACTATCACATAGTCTTTATTATCTCCTTTCACGTAGACAAATTTATCACATTAGTTTATCCGAAACCTGTTTGATAGCATTATACTATCAAACTTTTCATGCAACTGTTTAGGTGCTTGTTTTAACCCATACAAGGATTTTACAAGTTTACACTCCTTATGCTCTTTACTCGGAACCACAAACCCTTCAGATTGTTCCATATAAATATCCTCTTCCAAATCTCCATTCAGGAATGTCATTTTCACGTCCATTTGATGGTTCTCTAGGTTAAACAAAGTCGCCAAGGCTAATTTTTCCTGGAGACAGATACGTTTCGAAATAATCAACACCCTCGGTTGCTTATGGCCTTTAACTACAAATCTCGCCTTGTACTTGTCTACAGTACCATCCGGCTTCATCTTCTTTTTGAAGATCCACTTATGGCCTAGTGGTTTACTACTTGGAGGTAGATCCACTAGTTTCCAAGTGTGGTTATATAAGATAGACTCTATCTCACTATTTGCCGCTTCCTTCCAAAGAGTAGAGTCTGTAGATGACATTGCTTCTTTGTAGGTTACTGGATCCTTTTCGTTCCTAGCCCTTTTTCCACGTCTAGGTTCTTCAATTTCATCTTGAGGTTCCTCTTCCCCTCATATTGCTCCCACTTTGGTCAACTTGACGGTCAACTCCAGTTCGAGCTTTGTGAGAAAAGATTTTCTCGAAGAATGAAACATCCCTTGCTTTAATGATAGTGTTTACATCGACATCAGAGTTATCTGACTTGTGTACTAGGAATCGGTATGCAGCACTATCTTGTGCATAATCGATAAACACACAATTTACCGTCTTGGGTCCTATCCTTGTCCTCTTAGGAGGTGAGATCAGAACCTTAACAAGATATCTCCAAATTCTTAGGAATTTGTAGCTAGGTGCATGACCTTTCCACAATTCATAAGGTGTTTTGTCCAACTTTTTGTGCAATACTCTATTGAGCACATAGTTGGCCGAAAGCACAGCTTTCTCCCACAACTTGGAAGATTATTGATCTTCTTCCCAGTTGGTTCTCGACTTTATTCTTATAGTGAATGATAAATCTATTACTTCGTCTTTACTTCTCGTTAAGTAGACATAACAATACAATCATCGATCAATACTCACACTTGTATTTAAGACTAAAGTTGAACTTTGGTTATAAGTTTAGTAACATAAACCTTTGTAAGGACTTATAATACACAAGACCAAATCTACCATTACACCATTGTAAAGACTCACGAGAATACACAAATTTGGATTCTCCCCATTATTTAATACAATGGTACTAGTGTTAACCTCACAGGCTGCACCTCCATCAATTTAAGTATTAGACTTTGCCTTACAGGCTAAAGTCATTATACTCATTTTGAAGATATTGGTCAAATAACCCTTGCCAATAAATATTTTTTCGTTCAACATAATGACTTTTTCGAACTCAAACACGAGTCAAAAGTCTTTCTTGTTGAGCACAACTCCGGAGATAGGATTCTTCCTAATCTCAGGCACACGCAATACATCCGTTAGCTCTTGACCGAGGTCACCTCGAGCATAACCATCCCTTTGCCATCAACCATAGATACTGCCAAGCTTTGCTTGTAGCAATTCTCATCATCCACTAGTTGATAGATCTTAAACATCCATTTGTTCGCACAAATATGGCGTGTGGCCCCAATGTCTACCTACCAACAAAATTCACCTCGACATAAGAACCGTGAGGTTCATGTCATCAATGTCAAAGCTCAAGCTTGTCTTATCGACATTAGCACGAGCATGCTTCTAATTCTTCCCCTTAGCAGTATGGCATTTATAGCAACCATTAGCTCCAAGGCTAGATTTGCCGCAACAAAGAAGGTATTAGTGAAACTCTTATTATGAGCATCTCCCTCGAAATTATTAGAGCATTTCTGCTAATTCCCACGGGAGCTCCCACCAACCTCAACCACACTGGTCTTGGCAACCATGTCGTTCAATTTTTTTTCAACAACCTTTTGGTTATCTTGCTCGATATGCAACCTTCTCAAAAGGTCCTCGAAACTCATCATCTTCCTCTTGTATTTGAGGTACATCTTGATGTCCTTCCAATATGGCGGTAATTTACTAATTGTCGCTTGGAAGGCATCATGGATGAGAATCTTATGAAGATCATCCTCCTCGGGTTTACTCTCTTTGAAATACGGGGTCAAGTTCAAAGTAGTTAGGAAGAATACCATCTTTTATTGCCACCTCTTTGAGTAACTAACTACCTTTGAACTTTTTCAAAATTTTCAAATTGAGAAAACATTAATAAGTTTCTAAGAAACGACATCAGAGCCTCAGTGCTACTAGCCTTCACAATTGGAACCTCAGCGTTTGGTGAAATAGATTTCAACCATATCTATTACACAATTTTTTTTCCATCGTACCGTGGCTAACTTCCCACAATCTCATCAATAATTGAACCTAACACTCACAATTAAAATTCAACACGAATTGATCAATTTCAGATATTGATCTAAGTTTGTGGGGCAAAACTTCTTTAACTCAGTTTACAAACTCAATTTCATAAACTTGATCAACGAGTCCAATAACAATATTTACATTTAAGTAAATTTATAGCTGCAACGTTGCGGTCATAAAGAAAGAAATACGACCGAGCTTAGCTGGACAACAAAGCGTTAACTTGCTTAGCAATCATAATTGTGAGTAAATAACAGGCGTTGCAAAATAACAATTGGGTAACCATTTACTGTCCCAATTCAACTCACCATTTCAACAGTTACTCTCCAAGTAAATGAGAATCCACGTTTCAACTTCATCAACGCCAGCGTACTAAAACCAATTATTGCCTCTACACAATTGCGGACCGGCGGCACTATTAAAATAAACTCGGATATATATATATATATATATATATATATATATATATATATGTATATATTTCCCGATGAAACGGTCGCAGCAGATAAAACACTTGCAACAAATCTCAAACAATAACAGAGATATATATATATGAATTCACAGATTTAATTCCACGGAAAGTATTCAACTAAGTGTGCAACAGGTTACAAAAACAGTAGCCTACTAGACGTTACCAGATAATAATATAATTATTATCCAACAAAACCGTAATTACCTATGCCTTACAGTAGCTTCTCACATTATTATTAACATTAATATTTTCCCATCCAAGTTATGAATTTTCCCGTTTTCCAAAATATTTTTCCACTTCTGTATGATTAATCTCTTGATGTTATACATTAAACAGATAAACGTGGTGGGTTGCAACGAAACAGTCAACTATAAACCAGTGGGTTGCATTTGATTACTTAATCTTTTTCCCCAGCCAATTTTCGTTACAGAAACATTTGAGATTAACGTCAATTCTTTAGCACTACAAAAAATTATCTGAGCTAGTATAACACGTAATAGTGTAAGCATATACCAAAACGCAAGTTAAATCTCAGTGATTAAATTCAACCGAAATAGGACAGTGAGTCAAATAAACTTGCTCCGCTTCCGATTTAGTCACCACTATATATGAAAAGCCAAACCATAATTTACCAATAGTGTCATAATAAGAGTTTAAAATTGTTGGAATAAATATTAGTAAATTATGATTTTAACACAAGTATATAAAGCATAAGTAATATAAAAGAAAATGGTGAGAGTATGCTCACGATCACACTTTGGGCTAAGTGTGTAATACGTCGTCTTCAAGGTAACGACCTTCGGATTGAATCCTGGACGAGGCCACAGTTTAACTGTGTGCCCTTAAACTCTTATTACCCACCTATATGCTTTAGGCCTCCATGGGTAAAAGAGTTCCCAAGGTACAATGCCCAATCACGTGTACGAAAGGAAGTACTTTCGTACACCTTTTCGAACCTTTGGTGGTGTAGAACTCCGACTCTTATAAATGAGTGAAATGCTATGCTAAGGAGGGAGAGGTAGAGAGCTCAAGGAAGAGTGTGAGCTTTGTGTAATTTAGAATAAAAGAGGAGGCCTCCTTTTATAGGGACCTCAAACTAAATGGGTTGTTACACTCATGAATTTAAATCTAAATTTAAATTCAAATGGCATGGAAGGGGAAGAAGGTTTTAGAGCGCGGGCTTTTCTAGGAGGAAGCCCAACCGATTTTGGGCCGAGAATCGCTTCAACAGGTCTGGCCTAGCTCTAAAAAGATAAGACCATAAAACCTAGGACAATTCTCACAAACTCACAACCCGCAACCATACCACTTTTAAGCCAATTTTTACTCACCCCGAGAATTAAAATTTTGCAAGTATTATATATCGTTACAAAGCTTTATCAACGAGCTTCATATTGATTTCACAAACACCCAAATTCAATTAGTGTGTATTTAATTATGATTCTCCCTCTAATTAAATATTTGGGCCCAATGCCCAATACACTCAATTGCATTGAGCCATCTTTTCCTAGGGTATTAAACCCAATTCTCCAATAATTAATACATAATATTTTATTTTTAGCACTCTCTCAATTTTTTGACTATCTAGACTCTAGAATGCCATGTCCAATTTCTAGAGCATATTGTTTTTTTGAAAGGTAAATTATTATACCGACATTGTCAAGATTTGAACTTTAGATCTCCTAAATATTTACAATATATTATACCGTTGGGCTACGATCCTACAGCATATTGTATTTCGAGTTAGTTGTTGTGCATGATATAGAATCATATACGAAAGTGTCATGAGAAAAGAAAGTATATAACATTTCTATGAGCAGTATTTAAAAAAATGTGGTTTGATCGCGATTGCGAGATCTGGATTCAATGGCAGTAGAATAGTCACACAACATTTACACTATCAAAATTGCTCAAGCGGAGCAAAATCTACGGATGAACATCCAAGACAAATCAATTACCGAATAAAAGTTATGTCGATGAAATTTAAAAGAATATATATTTTATTTGATTATAAATGGTATACATCGGGAGGGAATTTTAATGATTCAAAACTGACGTGGTCGTAAGAAAAATTTCTTGGTGGCCGCAATGGCATCTGGCCATGATGAGGGTTCAAATTTGAATGAATTTAAATTATAATTTGTCGAATTTTATTTGTCTAAAGATTGGTTAGAATACGAAGTCAGATATATATGAATCGATTTAAATTAGAATAGAATAGAATTTAATTTATGGTGGCCCCTAACTAGTCAAATATGTTTTTGCTTTTACCGATTGAAGTAGGGGTGATTATAGCTCGAAGTAGGGCTAATTCGAATTATAATTCACCAAATTTGAATTATAAAATTATGATTTCTATTTGATGCATCTAATGAAAAATTTAAATACAATTTAAATCTGAATCATATTTTCCACAAATCAAATTAAATTGAAATAGAATATGGTTCAAATTCTTTTTTTAGGGGCATATGGTGACCCCTGTCTGGCGTGCCCAATGGGAATTCGGTATAATAATACAAACTAAATCTGACGTGGCATCCGGTGCCCGGAGCCGACACGAGTGGGTAGGGCCAGTAATTTAAAACGCCGGCGCGGGCATGGGACCCACACGGTAGACGTGGACGACCCGAAGAAACCTAACCCACCCACCCAATCGTCCCGGGTCGGGTCATCGATTCGATACCTAGCGTCCCAGCCCACTTTTCTTTCTCCTACCTCCTTTCAAGAGATCGGAAAAAAAAATCAACGAAAAAGGAAATAAAATAAAAAATATATAAAAAAGTAGAACAAGAAACCGCCTCCCCGGAATCTAGAGATCCCCGTTTCGAATCCCTTCCCCTAATCTTTCTCTCTCCTCCGTGATCTCGTGTTTCACCCGTTTGACGCGTGTAGTTGGTCGTCGGGGCGGTTTCTCCATTTTTTAGGGATTTTTTTAAGCTATAAATTTTAATTTCGGGATATGGAAGGGTCGGGAAGGTGGAGAGCATGACGATCGCCGGCGGCGGGGGGTTCGTGGCCGGAGGGATGAGGTATGCCTGAGCTCGGGCGGGGAGGCGCCGCGCGTGGGGGCAGAGCTAGGAAATCAGCCGCCGCCTCTCCTAATCCTACTTACGAGAAGACCAGAGCGTGGCGTTGTTGAGGTAGAGCTAGGAAGCAGGGGCAGGTTGTTGAGGTAGAGGGGGAGGGTATTAAGGTAATTTCAAAGGAGGAGAAGGAGAGAGCAATGGCGGATGAGAGCGGGGGTGTGAGTGCTAACAATAACAACAACACCAAGGCTACTGATGACGCGGCCGCCGCGCCTTTTCCCGATAGGGTAGCTATCTAGATTCCTTTCCGCCTTCTGTGTGTTTTGTTTGTTTGAATTTTGTGGTGATTACTGAGTTTGTGGTGGTTGTTTGTTTAGGTTCAAGTTGGGGGCTCGCCGGTGTACAAGGTGGAGAGGAAGCTGGGGAAAGGTGGATTCGGCCAGGTGTTTGTTGGCCGTCGTGTTAACGGTGGGAATGAACGAGCTACCGGTGCTGCAGCCTTGGAGGTAGCGAGGCATTCGCTGACTGTTTTGTGCAATCTTTACTTGAACAATGATTGTGATGCATTTCATTTCCCTCCATCGATTAGGTTGCGCTGAAGTTTGAACACAGAAATAGTAAGGGGTGTAACTATGGTCCTCCATACGAATGGCAGGTGTACAAGTAGGTATCCGTTGTTCGCTTTCCTGTGGATCTTCTTTGATTCCATGAATGTTCTTGGTTATTTCATTCTGGAACTATTTTTCGCAGCACTCTCGGTGGTAGTCACGGAGTACCAAGAGTTCATTACAAAGGGAAGCAAGGGGATTACTATGTGATGGTTATGGATATGCTAGGCCCTAGCCTCTGGGATGTTTGGAATAATTCTGCGCAATCGTAAGTTATCTCAAATGTGCATGATTCTTCCATGTGTGTGAATTTGAAAATTGTTGTGCTTCTGTGATGTGTGACCCGTGGCTTTTGCTTACACGCTCAGTTACCCCCTTTTTGTTGTCTTAACAGGATGTCCTCAGAAATGATAGCTTGTATTGCAGTCGAGTCTCTTTCCATTTTAGAGAAGATGCATGCAAGAGGGTATGGACATAAGCAAGTTTTCTCTACTTGTTCTCCTTTGAAGTACTCGTGTTAGATAAGCGGAGATCACCTGTGCCAGATTGACTGATGCTTCATTCTGTACAATTCCTGATGAATTGATTTCACTGTCTTTTGTCTCTGAAGCTATGTGCATGGAGATGTAAAACCAGAGAACTTCTTACTTGGTCAGCCATCTACAGTGCAGGAGAAGAAGTTATTCCTTGTTGATCTTGGATTAGGTTGGTGACTCATAGTGAAATTGCTTTAACTTTATGTTTTATGACGTGGAGAGTTGCTTATTGGTCATCGGTTCTGATTGCTGTAGCGACAAAATGGAGAGATAGCAGTAGTGGAGACCATGTCGATTATGATCAGCGTCCCGATATGTTCAGGTGAGTGACTCGATATTCTAATTACTTTCCAGTTCCAAATATTGATTGGACTAAAATTCATGACAAATGCTTTGAATGCTTAATTTTGCCAGGGGAACTGTCCGATATGCTAGTGTTCATGCTCATTTGGGACGGACTGCCAGCAGAAGAGATGATCTAGAATCTCTGGCATATACTCTTATTTTCCTGCATCGAGGCAGGCTGCCGTGGCAAGGATATCAGGTAATATAGCACATGGGTTTTTAGCACATTTATGAGGTCATTTTTGTTACAACTAAATCCGTAAAACTCGGATGGTGAGATAAACATTTTTAACGTCTCACCAGAAAGTTGGATATAGATTTGAACTTAATCTGACTTGAACCAAAGGAAACATAGCAAACAACGAGTCCCTTTGTGGGCAGGGAAGTATCTCATGTCTGTAGTGCAGTTCTCTCACATTGTTTTGGAGTTTCGAACTAGCTGTTATATTTTCTTATGGCCTTATTTGGGTGATGTTTCTACAGGGTGACAACAAGTCTTTTCTGGTTTGCAAAAAGAAAATGGCAACTTCTCCAGAAATGTTGTGCGTCTACTGTCCTCCGCCTATTAAGGAATTTCTTGAGCATGTGGTAAATTTGAAGTTTGATGAGGAGCCGAACTATTCCAAGCTCATATCACTATTTGAGGGCCTGTTGGGACCCAATCCAGCAATAAGGCCTGTGAACACCGAGGGTGCTCAAAAGGTGATTACATGCTATTTGAATTTAGCATCCAACTTTTTCCTTAGATGTCCATCTCGGTGCTAGCTGGACCCATCTCACTGAATTAGCCTCTGCTGTTGCTGTTGTATCTTCCCATTTTTGGTACTCACAAGATCTTACTTGATGTACAGATTTTATGTCAAGTTGGCCAAAAGCGAGGCAGATTGAGCGTTGAAGAAGACGATGATGGGCAACCCAAGAAGAAGGTTCGCCTCGGAGTTCCTGCCACACAATGGATTTCTATTTACAATGCGAGAAAACCAATGAAACAGAGGTAAATATTCATCCAAATCTGTATACGTGTACTCTTTTCATTTTGTATTTATATTGGACTTGGGAATAAGTGGTTTTTGGTCTCTCTCTAGGTATCACTATAATGTCACAGATGCAAGGCTGTCACAACATGTGGATCGAGGGGTTGCTGACGGTCTACTTATAAGCTCCGTGTCTTCTTGTACCAACTTGTGGGCACTAATTATGGACGCTGGAACTGGTTTCACAAACCAGGTCTATCAAATGTCCCCTTTTTTCTTGCACAAGGTAATCTCTCTCAACTACAAATATATTGAGACTTAAGGGTCTACTGCATACTCCAGAGATGCAACTCTTGTTTTGTTGACCCACTAAAAATATGAATATTGAAGAATTGATGACATTTTTTGTTTTTATCCGTAACATAACAGGAGTGGATTATGGAACATTGGGAGCAGAACTACTACATTAGTTCTGTTGCTGGTGCGTTAAATGGAAGTTCTCTTGTGGTCATGTCAAAAGGTTCGTTTGCAGTTGTGTACATCATTTCTTTATCCCTGCTTTTTTGCTAGTTTTATGACATATGTTTAATCTTATGGTTGTACTAGAGTTTGCGTGCTGAGTACTCGAGTTTCGGGAAAAAATGATGCAGGTACTCAATACACACAACAGTCTTATAAGGTCAGTGATTCGTTCCCCTTCAAGTGGATAAACAAGAAGTGGAGGGAAGGTTTTTATGTCACTTCAATGGCAACTGCTGGAACCCGCTGGGGTGTTGTCATGTCTCGAAATGCTGGCTTCAGTGACCAGGTGCATATTTCTTGCAATTTCATCTGCCATGCATAACCATCGTTGAATGCCTCCTATCTAAACACTCATGGTCGGAAATACTTGTTCACTAGACTTAGTTGGCTCTAAAGGTTGGCACTGTTACTGTTACTGTTACTGATCCTCTCTTCACTTGTTACTTGCTCTGTTAGGTTGTCGAGCTTGATTTTCTTTATCCGAGCGAGGGCATTCACAAACGCTGGGACAATGGCTATAGAATTACTTCTGCAGCTGCAACATCGGATCAAGCTGCGCTTATCTTGAGCGTTCCCAGGCGCAGGCCATCGGATGAGACTCAGGAAACTCTACGAACATCTCAATTCCCTAGTACACACGTAAAGGTAAGATTTATCTTGTGAATTTTGTATATTATCTCCTTATTTCAAAAACTGTTTGCATCTAGCAAAAAGATTCGTATAGCAGATGTATATGCTGTTTGAAAGGTTGATGAAAGACACCCATCGGGCCAGATTTGAGCCCGGTCGGACCGAGAATTGTTTTAACGGGCCATTATTTGATGGTGCAGGAAAAATGGGCAAAGAATCTCTATCTTTCTTGCCTGTGCTACGGGAGGACTGTGTCCTAAATCAGGTTCTTAAAGGGGCATTTTGACGTGGTGTACTGTTGTACTACGTGTATTAAAAAATGAAATGTATAAAATTGCGACCTTGGCGGGTAATAGTGAGGTGTAACTTTTTTGGTGTAAGATAGCTTTACCGATTTCGTTAAATTGACAACAGCCAATTTTAGCTGTTCACACGGCTCAAATACCTCCGGTTAATTTTAATTACTGCAATGAACGCACATCGTTTACTGGAAAATGCGAGCGGCTGGTTCTAACAACTACCGTGGATTACCCTACATCATCCTTGCTTCGGGTAATTCTAGCTTAACAAAATTTGGGAAAAAAAATGAAAATTTTTAGTTAGATTTCATCTCCTTCTCAAAAAGTGAACCCATC
The DNA here is from genome assembly GCA_963995505.1 of Hypericum androsaemum. Taxonomy (NCBI): domain Eukaryota; kingdom Viridiplantae; phylum Streptophyta; class Magnoliopsida; order Malpighiales; family Hypericaceae; genus Hypericum; species Hypericum androsaemum. The sequence goes on from OZ023199.1 coordinate 456,489, forward strand.
ATTTCAATATATTATTGAAATCAGAGAAAAATATCATCATTTTAAGTTATGTTAGTCAAAATATCATTTTAGTTTTGGCTGAATAAACGCACACCAAGGAATTATAGTATTAATTTAATAAAAATTATCAATTGTTGTTTATAAACGCACACCAGTAAATTATCATTTTTGCGAATTTTAATAAACGCACACCAGTTGTTTATTCAATTGTTGCACTCAATTAAAAGTATTTTGTTTATTGCATATTACCAGTATCATTTGAAGATGATTCAAAAAAATAAAAAATGATAGTAAAAATTATCAAATTTTTTTTTCACATTTCGTAAATTGTATAAAAATATTCGCAGAAATCACTTGTATTTATTTATGAATTTATAGTGTGGCCCATCTCCATCCACAAGTCAGTGAGTGATCAGAAGGTGGCTTCGACCACCATTAAAGATAACACATATTAACATCATCGACTTGGAGTTCCTTGACTACACTAGCAATGGCTTCCTCTTCATCACCAAGCAGCATCTCCGCTCTACCTCAACGCCTACCCTTTCCCTCTCATGTTTCTACCAGAACCACTCCTGTCCACCTCTGTGAGTACACCAACTCAGTAATGGGTCTTTTTCGGGTTCTTCTGGTTGAACTTTGAGTTGAGTGGCTCTTTTGCTGTGTTGGCGAGCAGTTGGGAGTGTTGGAGTGAGGTCAGCTTCTTCGGACAGTGGGAGCCATGACACTGCTGATGATGATCCCTCCACGTCGACCAAGCTCAAGGTGATCCCTTTTCCTTCATATTAGCTATGAGGAGCGATTGTTCTAAGTTAACCAGGCATCTTGAGATTGAGCTACGGAAGAAGAAACTCGATAGGGAGAGCAGCTTTGCAGCACTCTATGGTCTAACTTGATTCGAACTCGAGGAAGGTTATAACTTGGTGATTTGAATAGTTTGGATGGGATGGGATGGTGCTGAGCCCTCCACCCCAACCTATTCAAGTTCCCATCTTTTTTCGTTATTGCGTACTAAGCTCAATTGTCCAGTGAACTTGGAAAACGAAAGAATTTCTGATAATTGAGTGGTTTGGATGGTAGTCGATGGAATTGATAGAGAGCAATGGCGGCCAATTCTATCACTCAAAACGTACATTTTCGGATGGTCGTGTGATTGGTGAACTTGCTTCTTTCACAAGAAATAGTGTGACCTGTGGTAGTGAGGCTACCTCCTACCTACTGAGTTAAGAATTCATCTTTTGTCACACAGGGGTCTCAACCGACTATATCAAGGCGTCAGTCTCTTGCTTGCATATGTTCAACCATTGCTTTGATTAGCATTTCCGGAATCTCCGTGACTGTCCCAAAGGCAATAGCTGCAGATCCAAGAGACAGGCCTGGCTGTCGGAATTGTCTCGGGAGTGGCGCCGTGCTTTGTAAGTTCAATGTCTCCATTCTTTCCATCGATGGCCTTTTATATATGAGCTTGGGACATGGTTCCTTGCCTTTTCAAACCTGCAAATGATAAGCACCAATCTATGCGTCGATCCCGTTGGCTTTTCATGCAGGTGATATGTGTGGTGGGACAGGGAAGTGGAAAGCTCTCAACAGAAAACGTGCCAAAGATGTCTATGAGTTCACTGAATGCCCCAATTGCTATGGTAAATCTTTGATTCACATGAATGCCTGTATCGTTGATGTCTGCCGTATCGTTGATGTCTGCTGCAAATGATGCTACCTAATAGTTGCTGTATGGAGCTGCAGCTTAGCAACATGTTCTTTAGTCTCGTGTATGCATTTTGTCATTTACAAGTCCCGCGTGACCATTTTCGGGCAGGTCGAGGGAAGCTTGTGTGCCCCGTTTGTTTGGGTACTGGTGTCCCCAACAACAAAGGCCTCCTTAGGAGACCTGATGCAAAGCAACTACTTGACAAGATGTACAATGGTCGGTTATTGCCTCGCTCATGAGTAAGTCTCTCGATTTTTGTGTTCCCAGTCATTGCTCTTTTATGCATTCCAGTTCTTGAGCGTGCGTTCACAATCAAACACAAACGCATACATACCCTCTCATATATATGCACATCTATTAAACGAGTTCACTTGAGGGACCTTACATTTCGTACTTATGGTTCTTTTATTTGACAGTTCACTCTTAATGAACAAGAGAACTCTGACGTTAATTGCGGACAAGTGCCTGAGATCAAACTCGGTCTTCAAGTATAAGTAATGGAGTCGGAAACGGTATATGCATTCTCAATGTTACCATGGTGGATGGAGTGATAGCGAGCGAGTTGTTATGGAACCGACAGGAATTAGTTCGCTTGAGATTTATCTACGCAACAGTTCTGTCCATCTGTTTATGCAGTACATTCGGATCGGATGCAATATGCAGCATTGCCTGTGATGTCCCTATTTATGCTTGTTTCAGGTGTTGTATTAAACAGCGTTAGTCTTAAGGATTCGCATAGAATACGCTGTATTTTATCATAGAGAATTACTGCCAATTGAAGTTGGCCACTGGTTATTGTTTGAAGAAGGTTGAAGCTAATTGTTGGGAAGCCTGCTGAGTATACTATGCTCTGGTTTGTGCTCGCATTCATAGTCGAGATGAACGAAGGCTCGTTCGACTTCTGGGAGTTTTTCAATCTTATTCTGCAATGTCTCTCCTATAGAGTGGGCTTCCTTCAGAGTCAATTCTTCTGGAAGTTCGATATCAACCTGTTGAATGATTGAGGACATTAAACATGATGCCTCGTACATCTTCACCTTCTAATGCAATGTGGAAGCAACTCTGCTCGACTCGATGCTGAGCATAATGTGGGTAGTGCTAGAGTAATCTGTTAACTAACCTCCACGAAGTAAAGAACACCGAATGTGTAAGCGCGAACTGTATCGACGCGCTTTACTTGAGGATGCCTGGTGACCAAATAGGTTAATTTCTGCAGCATTTCGGGAGGGGCAGATTGTCCGATGAGAGATACTGCAACAGATAAATTAGATCAGCAAGATGGTGCTTACAATGATAACTACTGCCGATTATTTCCGCTCAAATGACTGCTCAAAGAGGGTACCTGCATTCTCAATGACAGTTCTTGACCAGTTAACAATTGTATAGACCGCGAGGGCAATGGCTCCAACAGGATCAATCCACCAGTAAAATTTATCTCCAAGGACAGCTGCAGCCAACCCGACTACATTTGTAACAACATCGAAATAGTGGTCCTGGAATCAACAGTATGAACAAGAGCCCAAGGAAATGGTTATCAGAATCTCCATCAGAAAGAAAAGGCTAAAGGCTAAGATAGTAGACCGAGAGACACCTTGGCATAAGCGCGAACGATGTCGTTCCCCGAGCTTCTACAGTAAAGCCATAGTGACAGCTTCACAACGGTGGCAGTGACCATGATCACGCACAACCAAATCAATTGATCCGAGGACAACTTCTCGGTAGCTTTGTCTTGAACTAGTTCTTCAGCAGCCTGAAGCAATATCTGGAAGCCTGCACATCGGTGCATAGTCACAAAAGTGTGTCTCTATATACGCAAGAGTTTCAAAGCTAGTGTGTTGCCATACCCAGAGTAGCCATGACTGCGGCGAAGATGATGATGCCGATGGGTTGTACCCTCAATTTTCCAATGGGATACTTGTAGATGTTGATGTTCTTCATAGACAGGTGAGTGAACCAAAGAATGGCTCCAGCCATCAGATCAAGTAGTGAATCTAATGTAGATGCTGCAATAGCAATGGATCCACTCTGCACTGTAGCATATATCTGCAGGGAATATCACAGAAAATTTCATCCTTTCTCTCTTTCCCATCAAGATCTAGAGAAACAATGTGAAACCATCCTAGCCAAAGGAGGTGATGAACTTCCAGCTCTGCCCCTTGTACTGATAACCATCTGTTCGACGGGATAAGCGCAACACTAGACAACTGGTGTTCTAAAAGAAGTGGCAAGTGAAGTACCTTAAGTATCAAGAGTACTACATTGGCGTAGTTGGAGATCTTCATGGCTCTTTCAGCCTGCAATTTCTCTTCGTCGTCCTCTTCATCGATCGCCTCGGTTAGGACCAACGAATCTACCTCCTCGAAGGACTTCAACGTCGCGAACTGCTTCTCGTAGTAACCCTTCTCATCTGGTCATACAGCAGGAAGGAAGGATCGGTCAGCCACACAAATATGCCAGGAAACCAGACCAACTCACAACTAAAAAAACAGAGATTGTTCTCTGCTCAGAAACAGGAGAGTTGAAAACAGAGAGATCAATAATAAAGTATACCATTCTCTTCAATCCGCACACAAACAATTTACCACCCAAATGTGTGAAGTTAAGAGACAGAGAAGTAAAATGTTGAAGTATCCCATGATGATAGTCTGTTGTTTGGTAAAAATTTAAAAGCGAAAATCTCGTCTACACATTGTCTTAAATTTATAGGTCGGATACGAAGATCCAAACTTGTTACCGCATAACCCCAATTTTATCGCACGTAAGGCAAAGAACTAAGCTACATTGATAGCATGTTGTAGCCAAAATTTCCACCTACTCATTGCATTAAATTTTTAAGATAGACGAAAAGTTTGGTACTTGACCGGAATGATCTTATTATCTATTGTCATTGCACAAACCCGTTTCATGACATTTTATTTCAAAGTTGACATGAAGGACGAGCAAGATGGGATCACGGGGTGGGTACCCGAAGATAGAGATTTGGAGGTGGAGAAGTGAGGATGGAAAGGAGACTCCACGTCTATAGCTGACCGGACCTTCTCCGGCAGCCGGGAAACGAAGTCGTTCCGGAGAGTATTGGCCGAATTCCCTCTAGCAAGTGACGACCTCCGGCTTCTTGAACTCGACAAGAGTGCCTCCCTTGGACTCCCATCTCCTTCTTCCATCTGTACTACCACCAACCTGTGTTAATGTCTCTGTTCCTTATAATCCATTCACTCTCTTCTTCCTTCTCACTTTTCCGGGCGGGTGTTTTTTTCTTGCACGTAGTTGATTGTCAGCATGTCTTCAGATTCTTAGACATCTTCACTGACATTTTAATTCTTTTAATAGTTTGGTCAACTAATTAAGATTCGAGTCGAGCCGAGCCGAGCTGAGTAAGTTATTTGAACATTTAAAATGTGAAAAAAGATTTTTTCAACACATATTTGATAGTGTTGCGTTTTCAAAAATTCGAATTCGAGAATTTTTAATTAAACTAGAACAACATATGATGCTAGTATTTAAAATTGCAATTTTGTCATTTTTCGTCGAAAATGGTAGGATTCCGTCGCGCATGATATAAGCCAGACCCAACAACGAATTGGATAACGGAAGTAATTGACTAATTTTTCCATTTTCTTACATGTAGGAAATCGACGGTGCTGATTATTCCTATAATCAACTACTTATTATTGAAGTCAGGTATCTTGATATCAATCAATTTGGTCAAAATGATTGATAATTTAGAATTTTTAATAAATCTCGAGTTTGAATAATACAATACCAGAAAAATGCTGTTACGAGAGTGATTTCCTAAAATCATTTCGATATTACTCGAAAAAACTTAGGTACCTCGACCGTTGACATAAAACCAACGTTGAATTTTATGAATTTTTTTTGGGGGCATGAACTTTATGAATCGATGTCACTACACATTGTTTATTCTCCATTCAGATGGCATTTATTCATTATGACTTAATATATTTAATAATTTGAATTTTTTCAAATAATGATTCTATAAAATTATTTTATCAGCAAGTGGATTTTTTTTAATTGACAATTCGTAGAAGGCGATGTGCGATCTAAAACCACGATATCGTCACACCTAAATTAATTAAGGACTGAAATGGGAACGAATTCTTGGCTGGCGTTGGTGATTCTTATATTCAATATTGTAGGATTATACATTAATTTTTTTTGAGAAAGTGGATTATACATTAATTAGCAAGGACAGAAAATGAAGGAATTGGGATTTAGACAGAGAGAATTTTTTTTGAGCGTACGAATATGTATATTTTTGGAGAGGTTTCAGTCAACGCGCATAATCGCTTAGATTAAAGATAATTTATTATTGTAGTCGTTGTTATTAACTTATTATAAGTATAAAAAAATCACTCGTGGTCTGTCGTTTGGGTGTCATTTGCGTATTTTGCGTCACACCGAGTTGGTTAGTATAATTTGTCAACGGGAGCACAATATTATAAGTACTCCCGTTCCGGAACTGATTCAAATCGGACCAAAATTTTGGTTCAATTTTTGTCCGGTTTGGTTCCTTTCAAATTAAAGAATTGATTCTTAATTTTGGTTCGGTTTTTTCTACAGAGAATCATAGAAATCGAACTTAACAACATTGAATTCACTCACTCTCATAAGAGTTTCGATCTTAGACCAGACCAAAAATTAGATTCCTAGATGGAATATAGTCAGAAGCGGTATAGTCTAATTATATTTCCATTATTTTCTTGGAATGAAGATTCGATTCGATTCGTATTTAACGATTTGCTCGCTTGGTTAGAGCCTGGGTAACGTGTCGGCCGATCTTAAACGTATTTGAAAATAATGGAAATTGCTCCAATGTTGCGAGGAAGAATCAAGTCAATTCATAAACCAGCCTTTCCTCCTCCATTATATCTCTTTCTTTCTCCTGGTTTCTTCACTACAAGCAAATTGACTTCCTTCTTCCAATATTTCAGCTGGGGAGCAAAGGGGAACCACCAAAGTTGCCGTTGGAACGCCGTAACGGAGCTTCGCCCGAGTGCAGATATAAATAAGGTGCCTTGTTATTTATTTGCTTATCGTCTTCTGTTTTAGTTAAAATAAGAAATAAATTCTTTGGATTTGGCTACGGCTCTACTAAATCCCACCATTTTTGTTGGAATTCCATGCCCTTCTTTCTAGTACTGGAGGAGTAGCGGTGCTTTTAGTTGAACAACTTGCTACTTTTTTCCTTCCGAAAATTTCTGTATTCATAATCGAGAATTATCGTAACCTATTTAAATGACAGTTTTTCTAACAATGTCTTTTGGTTATATTCAGAGTTGAGCACTGTCGAGCGCTATTTTACAAGGCGACTCTGTATTCCTAATCTCTTACTATTTAAACCTAAACTTGTATTGTTGCTGCTTTGTCATTGTTACTAAATCATATAAAGAGGCAAACAGAAAAGGCGCCGGCATAACCAGGAACTTGAATGGAAATCGCGGTGGCTGTTGGAGCCTCGGTGGCCGGAAATGCGGCAACTGGTGCAGCAGATGGGATATTGCAACAGATGCGGTATGTGATCGACTACGACGACAATGTCAAGGGCCTCAGAGTGAAGCTCGACGCGTTGAAGGATGCCAAGCAAAGGGTGTTGCACCAGGTAGAGTATGCCACCAAGAGGCTGCAGGAACAGATTGAAAATGATGTCCTGACATGGTTGAAGAATACGGATGAGGAGATTGCCAAGATCGAGAAGATTCTAGAGGAGGATGCCGCGGAAAGGAAGAGCTGCTGCAGTGGATTGCTCCCCAACGTCAAGAATCGATACAAGTTCAGCAGGAGGGCAAAGTTGGAGGCCCCGACTGCTGAGAATCTAGTAGGAGGCGGAAGGTTCGCCAAAGTTGGGTACCGTGTCCCGGCGCAGACAATGGTTCCTGTCAAAAGGTATGAGGCATTTGAATCAAGACATGTTGTTGTCGACTCCATTTTGAAGGCATTGAAGGAAGATGATGTGAATATGGTTGGCCTGTGGGGCTTGGGGGGCATTGGAAAGACAACATTGGCAAAGAAGATAACCGAACAAGTCAAGGAAGAGGGGATGTTCCAGTCAATAGTGACCATCAGTGTGGGTCAGAATCCGGATCCGAAGAAAATCCAGTCAGAAATCGGAGAATGGTTGGATTTCAAACTTGAGGTGGAGTCCTTTGAAGTCAGGGCATCGCGGTTACATGAACGGCTCCAACAAGAGAAGAGTCTACTTGTGATTCTTGACGATGTCTGGAAGAATAACATCAAACTCGAGGAGATGGGAATCCTAACTAAGGATTACAATAGTCCTTGCAGAATATTGGTCACTTCTAGAAATGAAAAAGTGCTACTCGAAATGGGCGTACAGAGATGCTTCCGCCTAGATGCTTTGGGTGATGAAGAGGCACGGAAGCTTTTCGATAAGAACGTGGGCACTGTGGAAGGCCGTGAAAAACAAGACATCGCTGCTGAAATAGTGACAAGGTGTGCAGGTATGCCTATCTTAATCCTACCAGTTGCTGTGGCATTGAGGAATATGGAACTGTACGAGTGGAAGGATGCTTTGGATAGACTGAAAAGATTTGACAACCAAGACATCAATGCCAAAGCTTACGCAGCCCTGGAACTAAGTTACCACTCCTTGGAAGAAGATGCCAAGGCCTTGTTCCTGCTATGTGCGCAACTTGATGCCCATGACATTTACATCCCAATCGTGTTTGTCCATTGTGTGGGCCTGGGAATGTTTGGACAATGCAGATCATTACAAGCAAAAAGGAACAGGTTTCTTAAAGTGATCAATGACATTAAAAGTGCTTCTTTGTTGCTGGAAGCAGACTACAGAGAGACCATGAAAATGGACGAATTATTCAAAATGCATGACGTAGTCTGTGCATTTGCATATTCTATGTTATCCAAAAATGATGAATTCCTTGTCTTAGACTCAATTGCAGGAATGGCCAGCATTGGACAATCTCTGGAACTACACCACTATTTTTTTGCCCTTCTGTAAAATACCAGATCTTCCCCCACAACCCGAATGCCCAAAGCTCATCTCTTTCTCATTATGGGAAAAGAGTTCTCAGATCACAATCCCTAACAACTTTTTCTTGACAATGAAAAAACTCAGAGTCCTGCATCTTCATGGCGCCAACCTATCACCGTTGCCCTCCTCACTAGAGTTACTTGCAAGCCTTCAAACATTGTATTTAGGGTGGTGCATACTAGAAGACATCTGTATGATGGGAGAGTTGAAGAACTTACAAGTCCTGTGCATTAGACGTTCCAAACTCGCTCATTTCCCGAAGGAGATGGCAAAGTTGACTTTTCTCCAACTTCTAGACTTGAGGGGATCTGGCGAGATCAAGGTTTTTCCACCAAATGTTTTATCATGCTTAACACAATTAGAAGAGCTATATATGGGAGACAGCTTCACTGCATGGGGCTTAAAAGATGAGTATGGCCAAGAACTTAATGCTGACTTGGGGGAAATAAAGAGCCTGAAGAAGTTGAAGGCTTTGGACATAAAAGTCGCTGATCCGGAGATGTTGCCAGATGACTTGTTCTCCAACAAGCTGGAGAGATTCTTCATAATCATTGGAAATGGCTGGGAGTGGGACCGGTTAAGAAAGAAGGGAATCTCAAGAACTTTAAAGCTGAAGCTCGATGCGAGCTTTAAGGCTGCGGGGAAGGTTAATATTTTGCTGAAGAAAACTGAGGATCTCTATTTAGACTCAATAGGGGGCCGAGATGTTGACCTTCTCCTGTTAGATTGGGAAGGTTTTTTCCACTTGAAGGGTCTGCAATTGCAAAACTGTCATGATCTTCACTACCTTGTCAACTCAGTTCGAAGGGGCCCTTGCACTGTCTTCTCAGGGTTGGAGTCATTGGTTGTGGAGAGCTCGCATCAATTGGAACAAATTTGTAATGGCTCTCTCAAAAAGGATTCATTCAACAAGCTGATGCGGATAAGAGTAGGAAGTTGTGATGGGATGCGAAACTTATTTCCCTTTTCCATTGCTAAATGTCTTTCAAGGTTGGAAGAAATTGAAGTAACAGAATGTGAAAACATAGACGGAGTTTTTGTTTCCGAGGAGATTAATGGCGATATTGATGGCAGCGGAGATGAAGTAATTCAGTTTGCAATTTTACATCGGTTGAAACTTGAATATCTGCCTTGCTTAACTAATGTTCTTTCACCTAGATTGGGCAACTCTTCCGGGCTTCAGACGAGAAAGAACGAAGCATTTTTTAATGGAAAGGTATGTAATCCACGAAGTACTAGGGTGTTTCCAAAAATAAAAATTTAAAGAAGGATAGAAGTGAATGCCATGTTTTATATGTTCTTTGCCTGTGTAACTTTCATGTTGGTTTATACAAATGATAATGTACCAATCCTTGCAGATTGTATTCCCAAATATTGAAGATTTGATACTGCGTTCAGTGAAGTTTCAGAAGATATGGGACTACGGCCTTCCAGTTTCATATTCTTGCATTACAAAATTGAGAAACTTGGTAATCGATGGCTGTGAAGAATGTATTTGCCACGTCTATGCTAGGCAGTCTAGCTCAGCTCAAAGAGCTCAAGATTAGCAATTGCATGCTCTTGGAAGAGATGGTCACCCCAGAATCGTCTCAAGCGAGTATAAAGGAGATCAAGATATGCTTCCCAAAACTAGAGTCTCTTGTCCTCCAGCATCTTCATTCCCTTGCAATCATATGTGCCGGTGACTTGATAGAATGTCCCAACTTAAAAGAGTTAACTATAAAGGATTGTCCTAAAATAAAGACATTCATCACTAGTTCACGGAGGAATGAAGGCAGCAGGCCTACTACCGGTGCTCTCTTTGATGACAAGGTGCACATTCCTCATTCTTCTCTGTTTCCTTATCCCATCATGGCATCATCAAGTAGCTAGTCCCGTACAATAATGATTTTTCGTATTCATGTTGGCTTTGGCACCACATATGCTCGTCCCCGCATTAGAAAGTCGGAATTGTTACTCTGCCTCTGCTTTTATTTTACCATGCAAAAACTCTTTACCTTTACTGAAGACATCCAGTAATTCTTGTAAGCTGCATGACAGGTGATGTTCCCTAACTTGGAGAAGTTGACAATTTGGGACATTCCTAGTTTGATAATGATATGGCATGAAGAACTCCGCGAGGATACCTTCTGTGAATTGAAGTCCCTTCGGGTACAAGGTGCTAAAAGCTTGGCCAAGTTGTTTCCTTCAAGTATGCATAGAATGATCCATACACTCGAAACATTGCACGTGGAGGATTGTTGCTCCTTAGAAGAGATTTTTGACCTCCAGGGGTTGATAAGTGAAAAGGGAAAGTACCACAAGAGAGTTACAAAACTCGGATATATCCATGCAACGAGCCTCCCCAAACTGAAGCATGTCTGGAATGGAGATGATCCATATGGAATTCTTTCGTTTGGAAACCTACGCAAAGTGGAGGTTCTTAATTGTTCTAGTTTGGAAAGCCTGTTTCCAGCTTCAATAGCCAAACAACTTCTGCGACTTGAATATATGAGTTTACAGTACTGTTTTGTGGAGCAAATCATTTCTGTGGGGGAAAGTTGCGGTCAAGTTTCTTCCTTCGTGTTCCCCAGTCTAAAACTTATCGAATTTTGGTCGCTTTCAAGATTGAATTGCTTCTGTTCAGGAAGACACATTGTTGATTTTCCAGCACTGGAACGCTTAACCGTGGTGGAATGTCCAAGCATGGAACTCTACCAGTGGGGAGTTCAGAACAAACCTGACACAGAAAAGGAAAGTCAACTCTTCTCTCTCGATGAGGTATTAAATTTAACCATGTTTTACAATCTGAACTGTCTCTGTCAGATGTACCTGCAGTTATAGCTTTTTGTTCTTGAAAATTTAAATATTTTGTCACAATTTTTTGGTTTGTTTTAAGGATAAAATACGATTACGTGCATGAGGGTTGTCCTTGCGTTTTCAGAAATTGGCATTTACATCTGAAGTTTGGAATACGATTCGAGTTAAATCCTTCATCTAGATTCTGTTAGTTGACCTGCGCAAAGACAACAAAATGGGAATGGTCCACATATTTCTTCCAATTCTGCTCTTTTCCTTATTTACTCACTTTAAATATATTTTTTCATTGGTCATCCAACAGAAACTGAAATAATTATTTCCTAACCCCAAATTAATGTGGATATATCATTGAGTAGTTGGGATGATTTTAGAGTATCAAGATATAGTTTACAAATTGCGACTTGGATATTTGGTTGGATTTCTTCAGGTTGCTCCCAAATTGAAGTGCATGTCGCTGAGTAGCAAGGACACCCTGATGATAATGCAAAGAAAGCTCCCCTATATTCTCTCACTCAAACTGCAATTTCTTCGTCTTCATGGCTTCCGCGACGAGTCTGCAAATTTCCTGTATAAACTTCTTCAAAGATTCCCAAATGTGAACGAGATTTATATTGCATTCAGCAACTTCCAGGAGCTTTTCAATTCTCAAGTTCTTAATAAGGAGAAAGATGCAAGATGGACTATCTCTGGAATAAAGCACCTAACTGCTTATGCTCTACCTGATTTGAAGCATATCTGGAACCCGCAATCCCAGTTACATTCTGTTCTCCAAGATCTCGAGTCTTTAACCGTATGTCATTGCAAGAGCTTGATACATCTGGCACCACCATCTGCATCTTTCAACAATTTGAACACTCTGTCAGTGGAGGATTGTGGAAACTTGGCAAGCTTGTTTACATGCTTGACAGCGGAAAGTTTGAAGCAACTCAGAGAGATGGAAGTGCAGGATTGCAATATGTTGGTAGATATTGTATCGGCTGCCAATGAATCAGAAACAGAGATCAGTTTTGACAACCTAAAAATCCTCAAACTCAAAAGCCTGAAAAGTTTTGCAAGCTTCTGTTCCAAAAACTACACTCTCAAGTTCCCTTCGCTGGTAGAACTCATTGTGATGGACTGCCCTCGAATGGAGTTTTTCTCTGCGGGTTACTTAAGCGCCCCCAATTTGAAAAGAGTGTGGCTGACAGACACCAAAGACAGGAGTCGTTGGAAGGCTGACCTCAATTCCACCATACGCCAGTTGTACACGGCGAGGGTATGTACTGACTTGACTCCAAATGTTTTATATTCAGACCATGATTGTTGCATGCCGAACTCTACAGCTAGTCTATTTGATAAAAATGTAGGCCAGCGAGCACGATCCTGCACTTTGTATGATTAGTTGTTAGAGAAGTAAGGAAACATATCACCAGTCAGCAGCTTGAGAAGTAATACATTCACCGTCTATTTGATCCTTCATTGTTTTGTCCAGGTGAGGAATTTGGAAGACTTGTTTGTGTTTCCTTTTTGCCAATGCAATCATTTGATTCCTATTTATTCATAGACGTCAAAATTACCTTGAACTTCACTCTTTTGAAGGTAATGGAGTAGGATGAGACCTCCCAAGGACTACCTGTGGTTTTCCTTTGGTTGGTTGCCTGCCTGCTTGCCTTTGTATTGTTCATCGCAGAATCCAGTGCCGAAAACAACATTTATAAATGCCGATTAATTGTGGAAGTTAGAGCTTGAGTGTGTACGTGTACCTGATATATCATCAGCTAATAGCCATGAAAGTAATACATCCGCGTTGATCTATTTGATACTTGATTGTTTTGTCCAAGTGATGAATTTGGAACACTGGCTTGTTTGTCTTTCCTTTCTGCTAATGCATTCATCTGATTCCTAGCCGCTCACAGGAATCAATCTCACCTGTGATTTTCCTTTGGTTGATTGTGTCCAAGAATCTGAAGGTGGAAACATCATCTACACATGCTGGTTAATCGTGGAACTTAGAGCATCAGTGTGTACTGTAACCAATATTGTTGTTCCTGCAGAGAAGTCCGGAAAATGATGAGCAAGACGTAGTGTTGAAAGAAAATGTGCAATGATTTATATGTTTTGTTGTAATTAGTTGCTGTGTAGCTCCTCGAAAGAAGCTTTATCATGTACCAAAACTAGTGGGGCCTTGAGCTATTTGCTCTTTCTTGAACCAAATGTGTTTTGCTGCAGAAAATTGCAGCAGTCTTTACGACAGTTAAGTTGACTTGTTTTGTGTATTAGTGAGTGTTATTTGCAGTATTTGGCTTGCCAACACAAAGTACTTATTGCTGTTGTGCATCGGCGACTCTGTAGCAATTCGTATTGCAGTTTTGATCAGAGAATGTCCGTCCTACTATAGTCCTTCGTAAATCACAAGCAGAACAGCAGAGCATGAAACTTGGTCAATTGAACTGACATTGTCTACTCGGAATGTGTAGGTTGTGATATGTCAGCACTCGGACATTATTAAGAACTTCTGCAGTTGTGAGAATGTCTCTGTTTTTGTAGTTGGTGTCATGTCTTTTGGGTGGGTACTAACACTGATGATTTATTTAGCATGCAGGCTACTCTCTGAACAGAAGAGATGATGTCCACATGTGACAACCTTTTGGTAAGTAGCTAAGGTGGCCTCTTAACTGGATCTCTGCCAGAAAAAAGAACGAGAAAACTCTACTCGGTATCGGGTATCGGGTGCTGATCAAAGCCCTTATTATCTGCAACTTGAGAAGGAAAGTTCCCGGGGGTCAGAATCTTCCAATGTTTACTTTGCAAACAAATTGATGTCCCCAAGGATTCAATCAGATTACGATCTTCTGTCTGCTGCTTACCAATCATAGTCCATTGTTGAAATTGTTCGGGCCTGGATAACATTTCCAGCATCTTTGGTATCAGACTGAATCAGTACCGGGGAATCGCTTTGTCTTCTGTAGAATGTAGACCTCCTACATTGCTTCCGCTTCCACATTCGAATGGATAATTTAGACAGATTCAGCTACTTCATGACCGCTTTCTTTCTTCTTTTTCCCCTTTTGACGTGATTTGTTGAAAGCTTGGTCAGCTTTTGAGACGATCTTCGACACCGTAAATCCAGCCACCTCAAATGTCGGTGATCTATAAGGTATCAACGAACTGCGAAGAACAACTTCAACTCCGTCATAAGTCCAGACGCCTATGGTTGCCTCGCCTTTAAGACCAATGGCAAACCAACCGAGACCGGCAGCAGCAATATCTACAGAACTCGATTCCCAACTGGTGCCAGAGACACGAAATTCGTGCCTCATCCATTTTCCGAGCTCCCGAACTCGTCCTTCGCCAATTGGAGGCTGAAAAATTAGAACCCATGTCAGAAAATTGTGAAATCATGTAACGAGCTATAATCACAAACAAGGGAGTTGAGGAATAGAATGGACTAGGCTACAAGTACCATACAGTTGCATAAAGAAAGAGTACTTCAAGAACTACATTTTTCTGCCCCGGGAGAACCATACCTGCAACTGACGACCAAAATGCTCTTCGATCAAAGTACTTGCCTTTTCCGTCTTCCCCATATGCAATGGAACATGAGGCGACGCCCACACAGTGACGTATATGGAATCCACTGACAACTCTTCAGTATCTAGCCTCATGAGGCCACCAATGTGGACGGAATGACCCTCCTGTAAGAACCAGCATTTTATCAGCATAGAATTGCAGAAAGCACGCGAGGCTGCACTAGCATAAGGAAGAGACTTCTATTCCAGAAACGAATCAAATAATCTACTCGACTAACCAAAATTCTAGCATACAGGACAGCACTCGAGGTGTGAGTCAAACAATGTACAACCCCTAACCAATCAATTGTAAAATTAGATCAAAATTAACTAGCAGCCAAGAAAGTATTCTCATATAACCATCACGAAACAGGGAAACTTTAACCTCAAGCACCGATCAACTAGAATCGAAATGGATCACTTAAAGCTTCATTCTACTCAGTAAGGAAACAAGCAACAGAACGTTCCACCAAGAAAAGGCCGAAAACCATGGGCAAGAAATATGAACTTTACACAGACCTTGATCCTGTAAGTCCTTGGCTTCAACTCCTTCCCACCCATATGAATAAGCTTCTGCTCCTCCCCACTCAACCTAGTAGTAACCTGCCGCGAATTCAACAGCCCCGGGGTGTCAAACAGCTTGGCATTGCCAGGCAAAACCCCCTCCACCCTCACAATCCCTAATGTGGTCCCCGGCACAGGCGCCTCAGTCAAGTGCGCTGCAGAACTGCTACCTCCTCCTGCCACGCACTTCGCCATGGCGTTAATCAACGTGCTCTTCCCAGCATTCTGAGTCCCAACTGCCCACACGTTCCCCCTGGGCCCCACCATTCTCACCACATCCTCCACCAGGTCCTTCACCCCCCAATTCCTCACCGCGCTGACAAAGTGCAGCCGCGCGATTGCCCCTGCGCCGCCTTCCCTGGCCCGCTGTCGGACCCAGTGCTCGAACCGGGTCGGGGAGAGCTCAGTGGGCAAAAGGTCAATCTTGGTCACCACTAGAACAACCCTCGCCACGTTCCCGGGCTTCCCCTCTTTCCAGTTCCCGGCATTCTCCTCAACCGCCCCGGACACCATCTTCGCCACCCGGCCAGGGAACGACCCGTCAAAGTCAGCCGCGTCCACCACGATCAGAACCACCGCCCGGGCCCCGGAGGGAGACACCAGCCGCCGCCCCACCGTGTGGTGGAAGTCGAACTCCGGCAGCAGATTCTCCGCCGCCGGGTCCCTCACCCTCCCGTAGTGCCTCAGCGAGTGGCACCTCGCGCACACCACGGGCCGACCCGGCCCGGACCCAACTTCCGTCTCTGGACCGTCCTTCCTCGGGTCCACGAAAAGGCCCGACTTGACGAAATCCGGGAGGTGGGTCTCGAAGGAGACGGGCTTCAAGTGGGACCCAGATCGAAAGTCGGGACCTTTAAGGGATGGCGCGGAGAAGAAGCCGGGCAGGTTCTGGTCAGATCCTTGCATGTGGACCCCGCACCCGGGGCAGACAGCGGCGGGGGCATCCTCGTAATTCCCGTCCCGGGTGGCGGGTAAGGAAGAGGTGGAGAAGAAGGAGAAGTGGGGGCTGGTTGGGATTGGAGGAGGAGGAGGGCGGTGG
The DNA here is from genome assembly GCA_963995505.1 of Hypericum androsaemum. Lineage (NCBI taxonomy): Eukaryota > Viridiplantae > Streptophyta > Magnoliopsida > Malpighiales > Hypericaceae > Hypericum > Hypericum androsaemum. The sequence goes on from OZ023199.1 coordinate 473,177, forward strand.
TGGGGTTTGGCTATTGAAAGGATGGTGGAGGTTAGATGATGGTGGTTTGGTTTATTACAGGAGAGGAATCTGGTCATGGCGTTTCTGGTTGCGACTTTCTTCAACATTTTATTTTGTCTGTGTTTTCCGCAGGGTTTTAGCCTTTCGGGCCCTTGTTGTTAGGGTTTAAGCCGGGAGAGCAGATGACGAAAAGCAATCGGTGTTTTATCATTCGTAAAATTCATATTCGAGATTTTGCGAAGTTATTATAAATATGTAAGTGAAAACTTCACTTTAGTTCCTCATAGTTTGACCCATTTTCACTTACATTACTGTGGTAAAAAACTTCTTAAACGGATCCATGTGGTTTCAAAAAGACCTCACGGGCAACTTCCGCTTTTGCTCACGTGGCGTGGTAAATATTTCTAAATAAATTCCACATTAGTTTATTTTTAATTGATATATCACAGAAAATTTAAACGATTTACCTCTAGGCTCGGGCACCTAGCTGAATTTTTAATTGATATATCACAGGAAAATTTCTTAATAAATTTTAAATCAAAAATTTACATATGTCAAGTCAAAGGTAATATAGTGGGTTTTTTTAATTACTTTAATTGAATTATGGTTAATTATTTACTTTTACAAGTTAGAGGAGCGTTATATTATTTTAAACCTTGGAAAGGGAAGAAACGAAGAAGAGGAAAGAAACAAGGGGAGAGGAAGAAACGAAGGATATACTATTTGGAATTGGAATTGGAATTGGAATTTGGAATTGGAATTGGAGAGCGAGAGAAGATCGAAGGCGGCGGTGGCGGTCCATAATGGCCATCGCGGACTGCTCCTCCGCGACCTTTTCCACAACGGCTCGGCTCCTCGCTCTGAGGCGGACCACCCTCCACCCAAACGGCGTCGTGCTTCCTCAGCGCCAGCCGGCTCCGGTTGTGATGGGCTCACTCTCCGGCAAGAGCCTCGGTCTCCACTGCTCCACCATTCGCCCACGACAAGCTATCGTCAAGGGTACTACTACTCCTTACCTGCTGGTTATTCATTCGTCTAGGCATTTCGTCCAACACTTTGTCGTGCAGCGATGAAATTCCGCTCTCGTGTTGTCTGTCCGATTGGATTGGGGATGTGGACCCAGTTGATCTTCGCTAATATTAGGGTTCATTTGGAAGTCTTAAAAGTCTCTGACTTTATGGTCGAACAATTGGTTTACTAGTTAGTGTAGTGTAGTGGTGAATTGCGCTCTGGGGTTCCCGGGGCATGATTCCCCACTTCATACTCACTGATGGGTTCCTTTATCTGTGTTTAAAGTCTCCAACTTTGTTTGATTCGGTTCTTCGAGGACTTTTTAAGAAGCTTATTATGATGAGGCTTTTATAAGATGAAGTACATACATGATACATGATAGATAGTGCTGCTGCTGTTTTTATTGCTATGTTGCATGCGTGATGGTTCAGATTGTTTCCATATGATTCTGAATTTGTTGGCTTTGTAGCTAAGGTGCTCGTGTGCTGTGATTGATTTTGTTTTGATCTGATGATGATCTTTTTGCAGCTTCTATTTCTGGTGAGGCGACTGGAAAGGTGATTGATGGGAAACTGGTGGCGAAGCAAATCAGGGAGGAGATAGCCTCTGAGGTGTCGAGGATGAAGGACGCGATGGGGGTTGTTCCTGGATTAGCGGTTATCTTGGTGGGGAGCAGAAAGGATTCCGCTACTTATGTACGCAATAAGAAAAAAGCTTGTGAATCAGCTGGGATCAATTCATTTGAAGTGCATTTGCCAGAAGATTCCACAGAGCAAGAAGTACTCCGGCGTATTTCTGGCTTCAATGATGATCCTTCCGTCCATGGAATTCTAGTCCAGTTGCCGCTACCTTCTGTATGTCACTATCCCGCTGGACTTGCACTAGTATACTCTGTTGCTTCATGAAGCAAATTGCGAGCGTGTACCTTAAGAAAATACGTCGACGGTTTCCACTAGTTATCCTCATACTTTGATCTTTTGTTCCTTGTCCAGCATATGAATGAGCAGAATGTTCTTAATACTGTTTGCATTGAGAAGGATGTGGATGGTTTCCATCCACTGAACATTGGCCGCCTTGCAATGCGAGGAAGAGAACCATTGTTTGTTCCTTGTACACCTAAGGGATGCATAGAATTGCTGCATAGATATGGTGTTGAAATTAAAGGGAAGAGGGCAGTTGTGATCGGTAGAAGCAATATTGTCGGGATGCCAGCGGCTTTATTGCTCCAAGTACGTTCTTTATCACCATAACTTGTTCTCTTTTTCTACCTTTTGCATTTTTGCTTCTCATCTATCCTTGTAAGCAAGAGATATTTGTGATGTTTGATATTGGTAGAGGGAAGATGCTACAGTAAGTATTGTCCATTCGAGGACCAAGAACCCGGAGGACTATACCAGGCAAGCCGATATCATAATAGCTGCTGTCGGGCAACCAAACATGGTGAGAGGTAGCTGGATTAAGCCCGGTGCAGTTATCATTGATGTCGGTATCAACCCTGTTGAGGTAATAACACCTGTTATCATACCCGTCTTCCTTGGGAGTTGTATATCTTGAAAATAGTCCTCAGTAGGAGTTCTTCGGATTGTCACATGACCAGCAGATCCTCTAATGAACTGGTTGTCTTGAAATCCATGCACGGCAGGATACGACGAGCCCTCGAGGGTACAAGTTGGTCGGAGATGTCTGCTACGAGGAGGCTTGCAAAGTTGCTTCAGCCATCACCCCTGTTCCGGGTGGAGTTGGTCCAATGACCATAGCAATGCTTCTCAGCAATACTTTAAGCTCAGCAAAGAGGGGACACAACTTCCAATAACAAGATTTCTTCAACATCACTGCCGACATCAAGAAGATATTCCTGGCCATGCTGCTATGAAGACAGAAAGTGTAAGGGTTAATATTTTTGTTGAGCTAAACTTGGAGGAAAGCAAGCAAGCTGTACCGGCTATTTAATAAATAGTTCATCTGGTAGGGTAGAAAAAAGAAGAAAGAGAGAGGGAAACAATGATGTAATATTTATTTAATTGTTTGCGTTTTTAAATATCATTGACCAAATGGGAACAACATTTAGTTATTTTAACCCTTGTGAAGTCATTTTTGTTTCAGTAAATTAATCTAGGTTTGAAATCAACTTCGAGCCATTGTCCTTCAGATATTTGTCTTGATGGACTCCATTGATACTCGTGCTTATGACATGATTCATTCCACCATCTCCTTGTGTGCTGTAAGTAGCCAACCTCATAATTGTTCAAAGGGCATCCTATCAAGTGATAAAAAAAGGGATCTGGATCTGGTCCATTAGATTTTGATCCAATACGGTCCATTGCCATTTTTTCAACAATGAGCAACAGATATTGATAAGTATCTAAAAAAATTATAGATCCTATTCAGTTTGTTATCATTCATACACACTGAGAAGTGTGTCTCAATCCAGATTGAAGCTTGTAACATTTAATTTGAATATTTTTATTTAATATTGACGGGTAATACTAATATATGAAATATCTTGTATTTATATTAAAATAAAATATTTGTGTAAAATTATAAATATTTAACACTTCTGCATTTCCAATTACTCGAACCCGAGATCTTGGTTAAATTAGAATAACTTCCTCACCAGTTGATTCAAGTGCTTGTTGGTATTAAGATGGAGAATTAAATATAGATACAACTTCCAAAAAGTAATATCATATCCGTATCATTCCTATATATATATTTTAGAAAGGAATAATATATCACCCTTAAATTGATGATCAAATTTTGTCACCTTCTATAATAAGTTCTGCCCATAAAATAAAAAAAACTCCGCCATGCGTACTTTGTCACGTTAGTGACCGAAAGAAAACTAATATACACCACGTGATCAATCGAGAGTATAACCAATGGTTTCAATCTCTAATTCCTCTTCACATAAAGAGCAAAAAAGAGATTGGATTCAGTCTATCAACAAGGAAAGAGCAGGGGAAAAAAACAGGGGAGGAGGGAGATAGAGAGAGAATGAGCTCATCAAGCTTCTCGAACAAGGCGGCGGCGAGGAAGCTGGAGGACGTGAAGTCCCCGGTTCCGGCGGACATAGACATCGCCAACTCGGTGGAGCCGCTTCACATATCCGAGATTGCTCAGGAACTCAATCTGGGTACCCACCATTATGATCTTTATGGCAAGTACAAGGCCAAGGTTAAAACCCCTCTCTTTTCATCTTCCTCAAAGTTTGCTCCTTTTTTTTACTTTCTGCCCTTTGATCTGGAACCCAACTCTGTTTTTCCATTGTAGATGATGATGATTGATTGAGTTAGGTGGTGTGGTCTTTGGCATTTGTTCCTTTGCCCCCACCCACCCTGTTTTTTGTCTGTATGACCATATGATGCAACAACTATCCATCCAGAGTCGAACACTGTCGGTCTTACTGATGATTAGATTCCCGACTAGTTATTTGATTCGTTATTACATTAGGAAGGTTCGAATCCTCAACCTCCTCGAAAATATTTTTACTCTTTGCTGGAGGATGCTACTCTAACTGGTTGTTGATTGTATGGAATGATTGGCTCTGTAGGTGTTATTGTCTGTGCTCGACGAGCTTCAAGGATCAGCAGATGGGTACTATGTGGTGGTTGGCGGGATTACTCCGACGCCACTTGGTGAGGGCAAGTCTACTACCACGGTTGGGCTATGCCAAGCTTTGGGTGCTTTCCTCGATAAAAAGGTAAAGCTCGCAAGTCTGCAAGACTCTTTGTGCTTTATGTGTTGGAAAAATTGGACAAAGACTACGAACAGGCTGTGAACTTCCTATTGATTTCGATGTTCACAGCGATCTTAATGAGGTCATCTGCGTCTTAACGAAAGAGTTACTGCTGGTATGGTTACGGTTCCAACTAGAGGAACACTAATTTATATGGATGTTTACCGTCTGTTATCTGTTTTAGTTAGATAACAGCATGCAGAAAATAAGGTTTGTTGTTATCTTACTCTTTGTGACTCGTTGACATTCTTGTGAAATCATGTAGTAAAATGGCATTTATCGTCCAAAAGCCAGGTAGTGTTCTTGTTTGCTAGCTTTTGGATGTCTGTAGGAATATTCTTTTTAGGAATTTTTTGGAATTCAACTCAGATTCCTGATTTGAGTGTCGAGATAGAAGTTTTCAAACAATACGATACGACTTTATCTCTCTGCTTTCTTGCTTCAGGTTGTTACTTGCTTACGTCAACCATCACAAGGTCCTACATTTGGAATTAAAGGAGGTGCAGCTGGTGGCGGCTATAGTCAAGTTATTCCAATGGATGAATTCAATCTTCACCTCACCGGAGATATACATGCAATAACAGCTGCAAACAATCTCCTTGCAGCTGCTATTGATACTCGGATATTCCACGAGTCTACACAATCAGATAAGGCTCTTTTAAACCGACTGTGTCCACCAAATAAAGCAGGGCAGAGAAGCTTCAGCGACATAATGTTCAGAAGGCTGAAGAAGCTTGGAATCTCCAAGACAAAACCTGAGGAACTTACCCCGCAAGAAGTCAAAAAGTTTGCTAGGCTTGATATTGATCCAGATTCCATCACCTGGAGAAGAGTTATGGATGTGAATGACCGATTCTTGCGAAAGATCACTGTTGGTCAAGGTCCTGAAGAGAAAGGCATGGTGAGAGAAACCGGTTTTGATATCTCCGTTGCCAGTGAGATAATGGCAGTTTTAGCCCTCACGACGTCTCTGGCCGATATGAGAGAACGGCTTGGGAAAATGGTGATTGGAAATAGCAAGGCTGGTGATCCTGTAACTGCAGATGATCTTGGCATTGGAGGTGCTTTAACAGTGCTGATGAAGGATGCCATCAACCCTACTCTAATGCAGACTCTTGAAGGGACTCCTGTTCTTGTTCATGCCGGCCCGTTTGCAAACATAGCTCATGGAAATTCTTCTGTGGTGGCTGATAAGATAGCACTGAAACTGGTGGGACCTGGTGGTTTCGTGGTTACAGAAGCTGGTTTTGGTGCTGATATCGGAACCGAGAAGTTCATGAATATAAAATGCCGTTATAGTGGTTTAACACCTCATTGTGCTATAATTGTTGCTACAATCCGAGCACTGAAAATGCATGGTGGTGGACCTGATGTTGTTGCCGGGAAGCCTCTTGACCATGCCTACACAACTGAGAACGTGGATTTGGTCGAAGCTGGTTGTGTAAATCTTGCTAGGCATATCTCCAACACAAAGGCCTATGGTGTTAATGTTGTTGTTGCTGTGAACATGTTCTCAACTGATACCGAGGCTGAACTTAGTGCTGTCAGAAATGCCGCATTGGCTGCTGGAGCGTATGACGCTGTTGTTTGTACACACCATGCCCACGGTGGGAAAGGAGCGGTTAGTCACATCTCATAACTAGTCCTAAGATCAATATTTCCTTAGACTAAATATATTATAAGATCATACACATAATTCATCAGCAGAATCATGACTAGAGTATGGCTTTGTCAGTACTCATTGTCATCCCGAGCTCCTTCAGTGCTTTTCTTGAGTTACTGGTCTCTGTTCGTATTCAGGTGGACCTTGGCGTTGCTGTTCAAAAAGCTTGCGAAAATGTGACACAATCATTTAGATTTCTATATCCTTTGGATATTAGTATCAAGGATAAAATCGAGGCAATTGCGAAGTCGTATGGTGCTAGTGGCGTCGAATATTCGGAGCAGGTAAGAGTTACTTGGTCTTTTTCAAGAGTCAGCAGTTTAGGAACTACTTCTTGTGGTGGTCTGCATACATACATGAATCTTGTAACAGGATACGCATTCGACGGGATAATGTCCATGTTTAAGACCTTAAACTCCTGCTTTCTGATACTTAAGTTATTTTTGTCTATATTCGACTAGGATCTACGGAAGTTTTACTGAGAAGCTTTAGTTTGTCTCTTCAGGCTGAGAAACAAATTGAAATGTACAGCAAGCAAGGTTTCACTGGTCTGCCAATATGCATGGCAAAAACACAGTATTCGTTCTCGCACAATGCATCCGCGAAGGGAGCACCAAGCGGGTTCACTCTACCGATAAGGGACGTGAGGGGGAGCATTGGGGCCGGCTTCATTTACCCTCTAGTCGGGACAATGAGTACCATGCCCGGCCTCCCGACAAGGCCTTGCTTCTACGACATTGACATCGACACAGCAACCGGAAGGGTGATTGGTCTCTCCTAAATCCCGACAAACAACATTCGTCCGACTTCATGCGCTGTACCGGCTTAGGAGTCGAGTACCAGAGAATGAAGATAATTGATCATTGTTGTTGTTGTCGTCGTCATCATCTCACGAATAAGCTGATTGAATCACTGATGGTGATGATACAATAGGCTAGTTTCCTACTCTGTTAAAGTAACTTTGCTCGAAGGCCTTTACATTTTGTAACATTTGATTGATACGCAATCAAACAAAGATGAACCAAAGGACTCTCCCATTAAAAACGTGCTCTGTCCGAGTGAAGACTAAATGGAAAAATGGAAGCCAAGACTGATTCTTGTGTTCTATCATCATCTAGTATTTGCTTATAGACTCAAATATCGTCTAATTTTTTGTTAAAACAACTTGATATTTGACAATCTATTAACTTCGACTAATTAATATTGAAAAAGCTGATAAAAAAGCTCTCCAAAATTGAAAATTTCAACTTTACCACGACAGAGTTTTTGACAAAATCTACCATCGCAATGTACAGGGGTTAGTAGCTTTGGGATCACTGATTTGTTAAGGTCTTGCGTGTAGTTGCCCCTTCGCAACTACGGCTTCTTAGATCTTGATGTATTCTAAGATGTTCAAATCATGGAATAAACTATACCTTCCAAAAAAATCGAGTTTTCACGCATCGCATAATAATAATTTATAACAGAATGTCGAGTTGGAGGATACATCTCTATATTAATAATAATTAATCATTTTTATCTCATTATTGTTATAAATAAACAAACTTATGTCCCCCAATTTACATTTTAAGTAATTGCACCTTCTTTCATTTTTATTTTCTTCTACCCCAATCTGTTACCGAATCGGACGAGGGTGTTAATTATAACATAACCTTGTCGCCGCGTGAAGTTCCAATTCAAGCAGAGATAGAAATATCTAAATTATTAACTCAAACCCATGGTTTTAAAAAACGACCCGGAGGTCGACCCGGGATTTCTCCCGTCCTCCGGGTCGAGTGGTCCGACCGGTCAGCCCACCGGTCGGACCATATTTTTTTTACTATCCTAAATTTATATATATATGTGTAAATATAGGTAAATTGACATAGACTCTGACTTTTCAGTAACACAGACTTGTCTTTTCATCTATCCTTTTACGTTTTTCACATACTTTTGTCTTTTTCTTTAATTTTTTTTCCAATACCTTTTCACTTTAATACTTTTCTCTCTCCCCTTCACTTTTATGTCTCCATTTATCTATTCTCAACCTCCAAAACATGGAAAGTAACGACAACACTCATCTTCTTCCTTCTGAATACCCCACCCTCTTTAAAACCACCAAAATTCCACCTCCACCTCCATAACTCTCCCTTTTTATAACAACCGGCTCACTCAAGTACAAACAGTTGAGCGAAGAGAGCAAGTGTAAGGAGGAGGCCAGATCTGGGAACAACTGCAGGTCGCTGGGAGCTGAGATCTTGGTCGGCCAGATCTGGGTCTCTTGCTTGGTCGGTGAGGCACGGGAGATTGATTTTGGCAAAAATCTGAGCAATTTAGGGTTTGGGGAATTTTTGCCCAATTTTATATCTGATTTCGCTTCTCCCGTACCGACCGGAGATTTCCGTCCCGAAAAACCCTCTGAACCGTCCGGTCAGATCGGAATTTGGACGGTTAGTACGGACCCCGTATAAACCATGAAAATCGACCCGCTCCCATGAACGATTCGCGGTCCAACCGGTCGGACCACCGGTCGGACCGCGTTTTTTAAAACCATGCTCAAACCTAAATTTATTGTTATCGTAGCACCCAATAGAGCGAAACCACGGGAACAAGGAGGATGCGGCGGTTCAGAATTAACCTGACGCTGTCTTCTTCTTATTCTTTCCGTTCCGTTTCGACCAACGCCCCAAGTGGTCCGAAGAAGCCGAAGAGGAAGGCGGCGCCGGTCTACAAGTTCACGAATCTCGATGAGGCATTGTCCCAGTTCGAACAGCTGGTCGTTACCCGACCCCTCCCATCTACTTCCCACTTCAACCACCTCCTCTCCGCCGTCGCCAAGCTCAACCGCCACTCCTTCGTCGTCTCCCTCTCCCGAAGGCTGCGCCTTTCGGGGCTCCCTCCCGATTCCTACGCCCTCAACATCCTGATCGCTTCCTTCTCCCGCTTGCCCGGTGGGGTTAGGTTCGGGTTCTCCGTCATGGGTCAGTTGTTTAAGGTGGGTCACGCCCCCAACGTTTTTAACTTCAGTTGCTTGATTAGCGGGCTTATCTTGGAGCGTAATGTGGACGGAGCGCTTAAGCTGTTCGATGAAATGCCGAGAGAGGGTACCGGCCTAATGTAGTTACGTACAACACTGTTTTGAAAGGGATGTGCAAGAATGGGGAGGTTGGGATGGCTGTTGGGTTGCTGAATAGGATGAGAAGTTTGGGTTGCGCGCCTGACGTGGTGGCGTACAATACTGTTATCAATGGGCTCTGTGTTAAGCGGCACTCTGGCGAGGCGATGGAACTGTTCGATGATATGACAAAGAAGGGTTGTGTACCTGACGTGGTTACCTACAATACCATCATCAATGCTATGTGCAAAATGGGAAGGGTTGACACAGCTATTATGTTGCTCCGGAGGATGGAAGAATGCGGTTGTGAGGCTGACATTATAACCTACAACATTGTCATTGATGGTTTGTGTAAAGCAATGCGAATGACGGAGGCTACTGAGCTTTTCTCTGAAATGAAAGGTAAACGAGTTTCACCTGATGTTTGCACTTACAATTCCTTGATTGGTTGCTTCTATGACTTGGGGATTAAAAAGGGAGCTGAAAGGATTCTTAGCGAAATGGTTTCAAATGATATTTCTCCTGGTATTTTTACCTATAATATAATAGTTGGTGGATTATGCAAAGATGGCAAGGTTTCTGAGGCTCAAAGTGTAGTTGACACCATGGTTCAGAAAGGTGTGTTTCCTGATGAAGTCACTTTCAATACGCTAGTTGATGGATATTGTTTAGTAGGTCAAATTGATAAGGGGTTAGAGGTGCTGAATGTGATGATTTCTCATGATCGTGCTCCTAGTATTTTTACATACAACACTTTGATGAATGGATATTGCAAGGAGGGAAGAATAGATGAAGCTATGAATCTATTTGATAAAATAAGTCATCTGGGCCTAAAACCTGATGTGGTTACATACAACATCATTATTGGTAACTTGTGCCGAATTGGAAAAATGGCGGATGCTTTGGTACATTTTGCAGCGATGCAAGTATCAGGGCCAAATCCCGACTTGGTTACTTCCTTGGTGCTCTTGGAAGGCCTTTTAAAGCATTGCCAACTTGTTAATGCTTTCAAATTCTTCAAAGAAATGAAGGTCGTCGGTTTGGATTCTCATATTAAAATCTATAATGTTCTTATGCATGGTTTGTGCGACGGTGGGGCAATTGAAGTTGCTAAAGGACTCTTCTGCAGCATATTTGTTCGAAAATGGCTGTCTCCTGATGTTAGGACGTACAACATTATGATCAATGGACTTGGTAAAGGAGGAATGCTTGATGAAGCGTACTGGTTATTTAGGAAGATGGACAGAGTTGGTTGTTCACCTAGTAGCTGTACTTATAATGTGCTAATCCAGGGGCTTATTTGCCACGATGAACACTTGAAAGCTTTGGAGCTTATCGATGAAATGGTCTCAAGGGGTTTTGCTGCAGATCCGTCAACTACAAGAATGGTGCGCGGGTTAGTTTCAAGTGCCATTGCTGAAGATGTTCAAGATCGGATTAAGAGCACTCATGGTTGGACTACTCTTTTCAGCCATGCAGCAACTTAGAAGTTCCCTAAGATCAAGCAAGCTGACAAAAAGAAGTGCTCCTAATTCTTGTCTATTGGCTTCCGGATGTACAGACACGATGAAGAAACATCAATACAATCACAATTTTGTCTCCCATTCGTCACTCTGTTTGGTAAATTTTTTTAAAATTTATTTGTGGAAAAAGAAAGAACATGGAACGAAATAATTAAAAGCCTAGAAAACAAACGAATTCAAGACATAGCTAGAATAAACAAGATTCACACTTGGGTATTTGACATATTGTGGGTATTCTCGACGAAACAATATGTATTTGTCTTTGAGCAATGTATGTGAAGACCATAAAGATGCACTCCAGCGAAGCAAATTATGAAACGCGGAGCATATTATAGTATTTATTTGAAGATAAATTAAATATTGGCTGCAATCCTGACAATGACACCTTCACGTAGTAACGATATGAGTACATTTGGTAGAGCTGATAAGAAAATTACGCCAATGACTAAATTTATTGATCATACGTAAATTTAAACATTCATATTTTCATTTCAACATTAGGTTTTCTAAAGTAGATATCTCCTTTGTAGTCTACCCTTCCATGGACTTCAATTTGACCGAATTTATGAATTAACCACCCTGCAATTCGCCCTAATCTCGCCATTAGACCCGGTGAGAGGGCCAATGTTACCCATCTTGATCATGGAACTAGCAAATCCATTGAAGAAAAGGGTTTGGTCAACGCTGAAGCTCTGGACCAAGCTCTTGGTGGTTGAGTTGGCCAAGTCACTGGAGAATAGGATTTGGTCAGAACCCAATAGGCCCCTATCGTTTACCAGGTTCTGGAAGTAGTGCTTGTCGAATAGGTCCGTCGAGTTCATGTCGAGAGCCGTGGTGGTGTTCCCGTCGCCGGAGGCCGGACAAAGGCTCTGCAGGTCGGAGACCATGTCTGTGTCCATTGTGGTGTCCGGTGCTCCTGTCCCGGAGAAGTTGAACAGTCTGTTGCTGAAGGTGGCACACTTTGCTCTTCCAATTGTATGACCACCTACATGTTCACAATCTTCATACAATATTCAACATTGTTATATTTTAAGAATTCGAATTCGAAATTTACCTGACAAAGTGACGACATCAGTGACATTGAGTCCGACGGCCGCAAACTTAGAGATGATAGCATCAAGAGTGTCGAAGGGGGAAGGAAGTCCGTTGTTGGCTCCGGTCTGGTTGGCCACCAGCCCATCTCGTCTTCCAAGTAGTACGGTCCACGGAGGTCCTCCACTCTACCACAGATTTTTTTAGTTGGTTACCATATCAGATTTCCCATGTTTAATTTGCTTAATTATGTTAGTATTTGGATTTAAGTTATTAGCAATCCATTGAGAAATTTGTTATCATAGTGCTGTACGTACTAACACACCGATATAAGAGCGGGAAAATGAACACATAATTTGTTGTAAATTTCATCGCTTTAAAACTCGCAATCCGATCGAAAGTCTTACTAGGCATTAATATTTGGTCGTTTTTATACAAAAATTTAAAGTGATTAGACCAGCCGATCTATACCAAATTGTCTAAAATGTATTACTTTTTTAAAAATTTGTTTCAAGTTTTGTTAGATCTAAAGTGATTAAATTATGTTTTTATATTTATAAATGATAATTTTTAAAAAAATTAGATGATATATAAAATTATTTGACATTTTAATGTTAAATATGATTATTTAATAAATATTTTAATGAAAAAATGCTGGTCCAATAAACCTTACTAGTCGGACAAAAAATATAGAAAATCCAAATCACTTCTCAATCCATTTTTTAAAACATTGGCAAATTTAGAAAATGTCTAAAAGTTCATTAGAACTGTCATTTATGTTTTTTTGTATTCTTGGTGTGATATATTTTTTTGAAAAGTAAATTTTTATATCAATAATTATTCCTATGAGAGATCCTAGACTTCTGTCAAATACTTTTACACCCTGCATCACTAGAATGAAATATAAGTGATGCATAAGGTCAGAAATTATAATAAATTAAATTTCATTAACCATTTTCTAACGATTTTAGGTTGCGTATGGAAATTCTTAACCAAACCAAATGGGGACTACATTATCCCGGTCATGAGAATGGAAATTGTTGTTGGAGGAGAGTAGCTAGAGATGTGAATTTACCAAGAAGACAGAATCACGAGCAGCAATGGCTAATATGTCAGCACAAGATACGACTCCAGGGCACTGAGTTTCAACAGCACTCTTGATGGAGTCCACAACGTCAAACCCTCTGATTGAGTTCAAGTTTGGAAGTGCAAACTTCTCGCTGTCGCTTCCGTCCAATAGAATTGACCCATCGCACCCCTTCAAGTAGTTTACATGTTCATGACAAGAACAAGAAATGGTTTTCAATTCCCATTTGTACAATCATGTGGTGGTGAGACAAAAGGACGTCGTCTTAGATATTGTTTGTTCCGGATGGTTAGGAAGTTTGAAATATTACCAAAATTTTTCCAACCTATATTTAACACTGTTATGTTTTTAATTACTCAAATTCGAGATTTTTTAGTTAAACATCCTAATATGTGCGTTAGTTTAGGTTATATTTATGAAAGTTTTGTATAAAAAGGTGAAATTAAGTTTAAGATTAGCGCGGACCCAAAAGCAAACAAGCTTTTTAGATATTAGTGGAGCTTCTTTTGTGAATTGGCCTTGATGTTCACAGAAACAAATCTTAAAAGTTAAAATCCACTATTTTTGATTTCTGAAAAACCTAACATCCATGAGACGATTAATTTAATTTCAAATCAGGTCAAATAATAAAAAAGAAAGAAATTAAAGAGCTCAAAATCGATAACTCTAATTAAGTTAAACAACAGACGCCTTGGTAGAGCTGAATACCACAGCCTAAATTTACTCTAAGAATATCAGCATCTTGTATCACCTTTAACCAAACTCATGTCGTTGTAACAGCAGCAAGTTGACGTTAAAAAGCCCTTTCTTACACTTCTTAGATCGTCAAATATTACTATTAATAAATTCTTACTTATAAAAAAAGATGGGAAAGAAAGAGACTCACGTTGACAAAGCAATCATGAAACTCAAGGCGAAGCAACGAGGCCGCCATTCGTGTCTCATTTATTATGGCTTTCATCACCTCATTCCTAACAATCTGGAGTACTGTCGGACACGTCGACAAGTAGTAGCCCGCGGTAAGCTCGGATCTCGCTTCTGCAGATAGCATCGCGATGATCACGAAGCTGAAACAAAGAGACTGGCATTTCAAAGTCGCCATAGTAAAGGAAGAATTTAGAGTTCAAAGAAAGTTGTACTCTAAAGATCGATATGCAAATGAGGTAGCTAATAGCCTCGTTTTATAAGCGAATTCGCCAAAAGCACAAGTTTTTTTTATAATCCGCAGCAGAATTTGCAGCAAGTATTTTAAGTGCCAAGTGGTGCTGATGTATGGCGGCTGTGGCTAGAAACAGCTGCACTGAGATCTGATAATGTCCATTAACCAAACATATATTAGCAGCTAATCTTGATCACCCATGCTCTTAACTAGTGGAAGGAAGGTGGGTTTGTGTTTATCAGATAATTTAACAAAGTGGGTTTTAGCTCAATCAAGTACAAATGGCACAAATAAAGCTGGGCATTAGTGCATAACAAGTAATTTTTGTTGAGATTATCACGTGGGTTTGTTTATAAATATTGAAAATATAATTACTTTTTTTTTTTGGCGAAAAGAAACTTTATTACTCAAAGAAACGGAAAAGTTACAAGAAGGGGAAAAGGAAACAGAAGAGAAGTCAAACACCCAGGCCGAATAGGAAACTGCAAAACAGCAAGCCTATCGCCATAAAGAAGAAATCGACCCTACAAACTTGAGGGAAAGTGTGGCCGATGAAGGAACCAATGATGTGTAGGGGTACCCACAACACGGGTAGTCTAAGGATGATAAATCAGCCGCGGCGCATCAAAAGTCCACCTCATACTCCAGCCAACGTAGATCTTTACTGGCATAGGTAGTCCCAGTCTTCTTCCTCGCTTGAAAGCGGGTGTTCTTGGCAGGTGGTAGATGGGAGTCCTCCAGGTCCGAATGTGAATCCGCCTCGTCTGCCTAATTGTTCGTCATCTTCTTCATAATCGAACCCATGAACTTCAACGAGTCCGGAGGATCATCGTTGTCAGAAAAAACAACAACCCCATTGCCCTCTTGACCTGGGATAGGCATGGGATCTGTAGTAGGTAAAGCAGAGGCGTTGCCCAAAATAGATGGGGACGGTCCCTGTATTATTGGGGTTCCCTTGCCAAGGAAACCCGGCTTCAAACCCTTATGCTTGGAGCCCTTTGAACCGAATGAGCGAGTAGGTAAAATCCCGCCCGCTGCAACATATGCTGCCTTCCTAGCCTCCGCCATTGCCAAATCCTCAGGAGACAGTGATGCCAATAACTCAGCCGAGGAAGGGCCATTCTTGCGCCCCTTTTTCTTGCCCGATACTGACCTAGGCTTAGAGCCCGATGAGTCAGTCACATGTGAAGCCGGCGTCAACGGCTCTATTATAATCGGGCTTGAAAACACCTGACCTGTATCTTGGGAGGGCGAAACCTCCTCAATCATTACACCACAAACCCCCTCCATGTTATTTGTACTTGGCACTGGAGACTGCTCAGGAACTACATCAAGCACCATCAAGCCCTTCTCCAAAATTGCAATATCATGATTGCATCCCAAAATCTCGACATGCTGCACCAAATTCTCCGATACAACCTCCAATTCTTCAGAATTTTCAGGTGAAACAAGATCCTCCTGATAAGCAAAATGTTCTAACAGAGCTGTCATAGCTAGAGAAATACTCCCCTCGACTTCAAGAGCCGTGGGAGGAGGACATCCAACTACACCCTCCACACCAATCTCTCCCTCTTCAAGTTCCAACTCCACAGACAATCCATCATGGAGCTTGCGACAAGTAGAGGTGGCATGTCCAAGCAACTTGCAGTGCTCACAAAATTTTGGCAAGTCCTCGTATACAACATCCACAAGACAACTACTATCATCCTGCCGTAAGCAAATTTGGCCCCAACGTGGCCTGGACATATCAATATCAACAAGAATACGGACAGATGCCCCATTGACCTTGTTCAACGCACCTGAGTCAACACGTATAGGATCACCCACTGATGCGGCAAGACCGAAAACAATGTCAGGCTCAATATGTTCCATACTCAACCCCACCAACTGAACCCAAACCTTCGCACGAGTAGCATAGACCTTGGACGGACGGAAGAAAGGAACCCATTGCTGCATGTAGAGAGTGCCATGAGGAATGCGCCAAACCATTGAGCTCCAAACCGTATCCCGATCCCTCTCGGTGGCAAATTTGAACCCAAAATAACCCATACCCAGGGGCAGCATCTTCACATCCTGAATTGACCAAGCCTTAGCAATCGAACAACGCAGCTCATAAGAGGAACATGGCTTGCTGCCCTTCGGCCTCACCAACCTCCCGATGAGAGCACGAGCTCCATAATTAACTCCGCTAGTCGATCGTTCCTTATTCACCACAAGCACAGGCAAGTCACCATCCAGATTAGGCCGAATAAAGTTACATGTATTAGACCAGCCACTAGCTCTTGAGCGAATCGATTCAGCGTATGATCTTTGTTGAGCAGGTTTGGAGGCCAGAGACTCGGGCTGTGGAGGGTCGTGACCAACCGAAGGCGTGGAGCCACCCCTAGGCTGAGTCACCGTCGAAGGAAGGCCCACCTCTCTATGAGGGAGCGTAGAAGCTAGCGGAAGAAGTATCTGCAACGCCGCTTGGAGAAACCCGAGCACTGCAAGGGATTCCGGAGGAGTCGCCCCTACGAGCTCGTGAGGAGACCTCGCCCCCGAAGGAAGCAGAGAGAAGGCAGAGGCGGAGGTCAGTCCGCTTAGCGCGACATCAAGCGAAGTCGCAAAAGGGGCCGCAGCCGATTGAGGCCAGGAACGGGCCAGGGCTGCCGCGAGAGGCGGCATGAGATGGGGAAGGGCTTCCGTAGCCTGAGGGAGCCCCGCCATGGGCCCCCGGCTGGCGGCGGCGCAAGAGGCGGCTCTCCTCCTTCCTCTCTCTTCGTTCCCTCGTTCTTTTTTATTATTATTTATCCAAACTATTAAAATCTGCTCAACTTGGATTTTTAGGTTTAATTTGGGGAAAATGAAAATGGGTTTTGACAAATGGGGGGAGGAGGGAGGGGTTGAGGTCGGGAAGGGGGGGAGGAGGGGCGGAGGTCGGGAGGAGGGAGGGTTGGAGGTCGGGAGGGAGAGGAGAGGAGAGCAGGGAGGGGTTGAGAAGGGGGGGGGGGCGGAGGTCGGGACTCGGGACTCGGGAGGGTTGGAGGTCGGGAAAGGGGGGGGGGGGGGGGAAGGGGCGGAGGTCGGGAGGAGGGAGGAGGGAGGAGGGAGGGTTGGAGGTCGGGAAGGGGGGGGGGGGGGGGGGGGGGGGGGGGCGGGAGGGAGGGGCGGAGGTCGGGAGGAGGGAGGAGGCGGGACACTGGAAGGGTTATGATACTTAATTGCGCGCTATATAATTACTTATTATCTTAAGGTAATGGTTTGGATAGGGAGATTCTAATATGAATAATAATTGTATAGCATGTTAATAAAATTGAAGCCCGTGCAAACTTCGACCTGGTAAGTTTTGTTTGAGAGGGCATGTTAGAATATTGTCATATATGGACATTCTAATAAATTTTACCTAGTGTTAAGTGGTGGAATCGTATGGGAGTCGTGTTATGAATAGTTTATTAGAAACCTGCACTAAGCTTAGTCATCTTTCTGTGGAAGTACATGCACAAGTTGATTGAGCTCAGCCTCCCTGAAGCAAAACATGTCAATTTTTATATTGAAGGAACACATGCCAATTTTAAGTAAATGTTTATGAATAGTTATTACCCACTTGTGGATATATCCCTGCATTAGCAGTAGCAGTAGCAGCAAAATAATTAGAAACTATGAGAGATTTCTCTTTTGGTACATTGGTGACATCTTTTAACTCTATCATCGACTGTGTTCAATATTCACGCGTATTGTTTGATGATTATTCTTGCATGTTTGATTATTTAGTACATAGTAGACTTGTTTCATAGAAATTATTATCAGTGTGTTAACAGACAAAATTAAGTACATGTTACAAAATTCTGTAACAAAAATTTGCCACATGATGCTTAGTTAAAAGTGCGTTAAAATAAACAACTTTGGCCTATTCATTTACAAAAAAAAGAAGAGTTTCTGTTAACTTGATTTTAATTTAAGTTTCTATTAGCTTTAATAGAATTTTTCTATTGATAATAAATCAACATAATTACGGAAGTCATATTTGTAAATAAATTATTTTATCTAAACTAAAATATAAGCATGCAAAGACTTGCAAACTGTAACATGAGAAGGACAGGATGTGAAAGCGGCAAATGTCTAATGACTTTATAGCGATAAACGACTTAGTTGGGTAGTATAAATAGAAGAGATTGTAACCATTCCGGATATTTTGTGGAACTCGTTCTAAGGAACAGACGTTCCCTTCTTTCCCCTGCTTCTCTATCTCTTTCTTTCTTTCTTTCCCCTTTTCCGATTAGGGGAAAGAAAAAGAATTGTGATGAATCTTTTTCTGGGATCTTCTACATCCTAAAGATTCTCAATTGCATTGAAGCAATAGGAGCTACAAAAAAGAGGGATGTTTGTATAGTTTCTGGTTGCGCATTTTATGGAACAATGATTCATTAATATTTCCTAATTATTGTCAAATAAATAACTTTTTTTTTCTGTCCTCGAAGAAAAGGATTATTGCTGCATTAATCTAATTGGCAACTTTTCAAGGTTTGTCAGCTGGAAATCTTAAATGGAGGATCTCACAAGAAAATCATATATATTTATTAGAAGATGTTCCTAAGACAACTAATTTTCTTCTAGACATCTACGGAGCAACATTATCTTGAAATATTATTTTAACTTAATCAGTAATATCGAACTTTATATTAAACACAACAGATAAAAATTTACCACACTTGAGTCACTGAATACAGGTCATTTTTATTTCAACTTTTTTTAAAAGCATCGACCCATTTCCATAGCACAGGGCCCGGAGCGAGATAGGAGGTGGGCTTTTATATGGGCCAACTTGGGCCGTATCCAGGAAACCCGACCGTATTGACCCTTATGGTTTGTGTCTAATTGTTTTTTTTTGTTTTATTATTTCCAACGTTTTTAAAAACGACCCGGAGAGCGACCCGATCTTGCTTCCGGGTCGCGATCGCCGGTCAGACCTGATAATTTTTTATATTAAAAAAATATAATTTTATTAATATTTTAATTATCCATACCCCACTACCTAGCCCAATACCTCAGTTACTCTTTCAAAAAAGATAGGAACAATGTTTTCTCTCTTTTTTTGACCCACCATAAACTTGAAATCTAAAAAAAAAAGAAAACCATACCAAAATCAAAAACCCAAATCGGAAAATCCTGATTTTTTGACCCACCATCAAGAAAATCCTTTTTTTGTTTAAACCTTACCAACCGAAAAATACGGAGTCTCGGTCGAACCATCCGATCCAACCATTTTTGAGCGATTCGTAATGTTGGAGGGTTTTTTGACCAAATCCGGTACACTATTCGTACCAAATTACATTTGATCGGTCTGACCATTAGTCGAACCACATATTTTAAAACCTTGATTATTTCCTCTAATTCCTTGATACGTAGATTTTACGGGATGCTTTTGATCCTAGCACTGTGCTTGTTTCTGCCCGATTAAAGGACTAATATTTGATTCTTGGAGTTAAATATTTTTTGAGAAAGTTGGCAATGAACTTTTAAGACATTGATATTTTATTTCTTTGTATAGTTATTTTCATGTAGGACGATCATTAATTCAATTCGGACAAATTATCAGATTATGATAATTATCATTGAATTTCGAATTATAATTCTCAAAATTAAAATTATCAAATTATGATTTATATTTAATTTATTCAAGAATGAATTGGAATACAAATTATAAACAGTCCAATTTAATTTTTTATTTTGTATTTTTTTTTTAAATTTTCTTTTCAAATTTTAGATTTTATATGGGCCAACATGAGCCGGATCCGGATAGCCCGACCTTTTAGATCCGTGTGGTTCGTCTTTTATTTTTGATATTTTGGTTTTGCTTAATGTACTTATTTCCAGGCAAAATTGAAAAGAATTAAATTTGGATATATTTGTTTCAGAAATTTAGAAGTTTAAGGAGAAAGATGAAGAAGCAACGAGAGAGAGATGAAGGAATGAAATCCTCTTCCAATGTGAATTATCTCTTCTTCTTGTTTACAATTGCCTACAAAGGTCTATTTATATACATGTATCAACTTATGAAAAGAGAAATAAAGTGTGGAGGAAAACATGGAGGAAAGTGTGGAGAAAAATATGGAGGAAAACATGGAGGAAAGTGTGGAGGAAAAGGAGGAGTGTGTAGACCCTAAGAATTATAAGGCCTAGACCCCATATGTTTTAATACGCCCCCGCAAGTTGGAATGTGTAAGCTGCACATTCCCAACTTGGACACCAAGTAGTAATGTTGTTGTTTGAGCAAAAGCTTAGTAAATAAATCTACAGGTTGGTGCTCCGTAGGAATATGAAAGAGGCGGACAATGCCTCGTTGAACCCGTTCACGAATGACATGGCAATCTATTTCAATATGTTTGGTGCGTTCATGGAACACCGGATTCTCTGCGATATAGATTGCTAGCTTGCTATCACAAAAGATGAGACTTGGTCCTGAGGTTGAGACACAAAAATCTGCCAAGAGATATTGCAACCACTGTAATTCACAGTTGACAGAAGATAGGGCCCGATATTCTGCTTCGGAAGATGATCTAGAAACTGTCGGTTGCTTCTTAGATTGCCAAGAGACCAAGGAATTACCAAGAAAAATAGCATAGCCTGTAATAGATCGTCTGCTATCTTCGCATCTTCCGTAATCGCTATCACAGTAAGCCTTAAGCTTAAGATCAGGAACAGCAGAGAACATTAAACCATAGCCTGGATTACCTTTAAGGTAACGAAGTACTCTGAATGCAGCTTTCAGATGACAATCAGTTGGACAAGACATGAATTGACTCAACTGCTGTACAGGATAGCAGATATCTGGTCTTGTTGTGGTGAGATAAAGAAGCTTGCCAACTAGTTGTCGATAAGCAGTGGATGTCACTGGTTGATCGGGAGAGATTTGAAAGTCATCATCTTCTTTGATCTCTGAATTATCATCAAGTAGAGTGCTAGATGCATTAGGCGGTTACCCTACTCCAGTTATTAGTCCAATGTCAGTTTATGTCATTTAGTTTGAGATTAATCGATCCCTTCTTAGGCGGTGCTCAAATGGATTACTATAATTCTAAGATAGTATTAAAAGAACCATTTCAAATATTTTCTTGAACGAGGTCGGACAGGTGTGCTAAAAATTAGAAAAGAGGCTTCGCATGTTGTTCCTTCGTCATTTTCTATGCGTCAGATAAATTGCACTTTCATTATAAAGAAAACTTCTCGTCATTTACTAAAATAATATTTTTTTCGTTGGTTGAATAGCATACGGATTATTTAATATTTTAATTTAATACTATGTGTTACTAGAAATAGACACGTTGTACTAAATTATTCGAAAACTCCCAAAAACGAGTGTATTTTCAGGTCTTTTGACCCGCCGGCCGGGACTAGAGCGATCGGGTCTTTGTTAAGCTTTCCTCATCAATTGATTATATATACAGCTTACTACTTGGTTAACTTCATACCTGAGAAAGCATACGTTGTTTCGAACTCGTTATATTATTTATCACTTGAGTTAGGTCTAAATGATTCTTTCCCGTCCTATTGAGAAAGCACTAAATTATTTCCAACTAGCTATATCATTTATCACTTGACTTAAACTGTTTATTTACCGATTGTTAGATGTTCATGGATCCCAAGATGTACAAAGCTGCAGCTGAAGGGGACATCCAACCGCTGCAATCTTCCGGGATTCCACTCGACCAGCTTGTAACCCCAATCGGAAACACAATCCTCCATATCTACTTGGCAACCGGCGGAGGAAAAAGCTCAGTCGAATTCGTCAACCAAGTTCTTACACGTTGCCCCGCCCTATTGAGCCAGGCGAACACCATCTCCGGCGACACGCCACTTCACGTGACAGCCCGGTCCGGGTACTCCGAGGCCGTGAGAGCGCTCATTGCTCAGGCGAAGGCGCTCCACCCATGAGATCTGGAGCGCGGGGCGAGAGAGGTGAACGCAATGATGAGCATGGCGAACCGGAGGATGGATACAGCCTTGCACGATCAAAACGTGCACTTCAATATCCTTTGATGGGCCGGAAGGAAAAACGCATCTACACGCTGCGGTGATTTCAACTTCATATTTCCTCCTCTCCTACAAAAGTATGTTATGCATCCTTCTCGGCCCGTGGATGTCGACCGAACCATTTTACACTACCCCAAGAAATAATTACTTTTGACTTTCTTTTTCTTTCAGAAAATATGCTAAGACAGATTTTGGAAAAACAAAAGGATTTATGACGACGGGTTGGACATCCCTTCATTATGCTGCCTACCTACACCACGGCTTTGCAGCAAGGATGATTTTAGAGGTTGATCCATCCACCGCCTATGCTGCCAATAACAAAAGGCAAATGACAGCTCTTCACGTTGCCGAAAGACGCAACGCGGCTTACATAATCAAGGAGATTATCTCTGTGTGTGCTGATTGTTGCGGACTAGTTGATGCTGACGGTTGAAACTTTGTCCATTACGCTGCTATTACTCGAAGCTCCAAGGCAATGCGTGTGGCCGTTAAGACTCCATCACTACACTACCTCCTGCACCAATCAGATGTCAATGGAAAGACGCCTCTCCATCTTCTTCCGGCTTCCGAGGACCGTCCGGAGACAAAATTGAGAGACCTTTTTTTTATTGGCAACATGAACAAAGTCGCTATCAGAAGCAAACGAAAAGAGGTCAGTCATACAACTCTAATACTGAAATTTGAATTGTCAACAAAATATAAGGAATCAAATCTCAAAAATTATTTTCATATTTGCAAGAATCGGTTTAAATTCTAAGAGTTGCAATGCAGGAAATAGCTTCAACATGGATACAAGACTGCGGGAATGTACCGATGGGGGCAGTCTTTATTATCAACGACCACGGCTATTATTTCCAAGAATATTTCAAAGGAATACTCCAACGCGTTAGGAAAAGTATGGATGCGTATTTAATAGTGACAATCCTGCTCGCAACGGTGGCATTTGCATCTGCATTCACCTTACCTGGGGGTCTCATTAATGACAGCAACGATACAAAACAAGGGACGCCCGTGCTCCTTCGAAAGCAAAACTTTCAGCTCTTCCTTTTCTACGATGTCTTAGCCATGACGCTTTCTGCCTTTTGTATCCTGACTCATTTAGTGATCAGCATACTAGGGATCAAATGGTTGCTAGTCATGTCTCAGCCGTTTCTCCTCGCGTTTGCTCTGCAGGCGATGATGGGTGCATTTTTTTGGGGCATGTCCGCAGTTGTATGGCACAGCCCGTCGCTGTAAAAAGCATCTACTTTATACGACGGGGCCTTCACGTTTCTTATGTTTGTCATCTGGTTTCAGCCGGTGACACAGGGGCTGGTGATAATTTTGAGGCCTATGCTCAATATATTGCGACGGTTTTTTCAGAAGTAGATTGTACCCAAAAAAAAATCCACCAATAGCAAGTAAATACTTCCTATTTTATATCCGTTAATGATCGATCGTAAACATATATCATCTAAAGAAATAAAACAACGTTAATATATCATTTTCTAATTAAGCGTGGCACGGCTTTAAGCTCTGAAGTTACCTACAGCCATTACCTTACGTCAAATTAATTTCTTTCATACCTTTTAGATATTCTGAAACTTTTCCATCCCATATTAAGAATAATTTTTTCGCTGTGCTATTGGCCTCCGTGTGAGATTCCACATCCTTTTCTACAGTTTATTCGTCCATTTGTCTATCTTTACTCCTCCGTGTGAGCGGGTCGTCGTCCTCTTACAAAGGAAATAAGACTAGAATGAGACGACAATGTGGTGCCATTACCGGGGAGGGGATTAACGGAAGCGTTGCGCATATCGGAATGACCAAGCTCATAATACCGAGGCACGCAAGGAAATTGCACAGGCCACCCAACAGCATAACCCCAACCAAAAGGATCTTCCCCCTTTACACTGTTAAGATCAATGCTTACATCAGAGTAAACGGAAGGTACAGTCAATTGTACTTCAACATAACATTTGGACGACGATACATATTTAGGAACACAAGCATGAAGTTTCTGAAAATGCATCAGACGGCAGTTTCATCACAGCGACCCACCAGATTGGGTCATAATTACCTGATTCAGAGGGCAAATAAACCACAAGGAGGAGAACTACCTCATGCAATGATCACCTCGTAGCCAAGCCTTGTAGCTCAACACCGACCCGATAATCAACAGCTTGAAATCTGTCAGATAATATGCAGAGATCTTCCTGGTCTGAATCAGAGGCAATGATTCTAGATATCCAAGCATGCTAGAACTTCCTCATTTGATGTTTAATGAGATGAGTTCTTCAAGCTCGCAACTGTTTCACTTCAATGAAACACCACAAAGTTCCATTAATATCATCCACTCATAAATTGGTATGGACAAACACGACAGTTTGATACGATCAACAGACACAAGGCTAAATTCAGGGTAACATAGAAGCATTTCAGAAAAGGCAGCAGGCTATCTGCAACCATAAGTAGCCACTAATGATACGAACAAACAAGCAGATGGAACTCCAAAGCTAGAATTTGTTCAACAAAGAGGGTTTATTTTTATGAGATTACAAAGACGAATAACTAGAGATGACGACGGTTCAGAGTTCAATCTCAAACACCAAAGCAGAACATCCCCAGACAGATCTATATACCTGTCAGAATAAGCCATCATTTAGTAGACCAGATACCCCCCTATGGAAACATAAGAACCTACAACAAACCAGTATATAGTTTTAAGCTAAATGAGCAAAACGATAATAAAAGAGAGAGAAAAGAACCCTATCGAGGGCATCTATGCACTTCATAAAGCTGCGACCAAACTATAGCATGTGACCAAGAGAGATGGCAAAGGTTAGTGCAGGCAAATAGTCATTTAACCACAGCCAGGAATGCCCCTCCCTAGACATACTTAATCCTCCTCCTTTGATCCATCCCTCTCCGCATGCGACCCATCGTGCACAGCTTCCTTTCCAGTATCGGCATCCTCCAATGACAAGTCCTCCCCTGGATTCGGAATCATCACCTTCTCTAACTCGGTATCTTCACACATTACTAAATCCTTGCTAACAGCTGCATCAGCAGCCACAGCACCGTCCACAAGCCTTCCCTCCTCTGAACTCCCTCCCGCCACATCACAACCCGGAAGCTTCTTCGTGTCAGCATCTCCCGAGCACTGATCATTTCTCTCCTTACTATCAGAAGCATCCCTCACACTCCCACTGTCTCCACCACCAACGCACTCCAAGACATCCTCCTGCCCATCATTACCAACACCGCGAGCATCAGACCCACCATCGCTCTCATTATCATCGTTCTCAGACATGTTCTCCACAACCTCCTCACTAGCGTCCTCCCTTCCCTGCCTAAACTGCTGCCTCTCCAAGAACTGCATCCTCCTCCTGAGATCCCCCAGCTCCCTCTCCATCAGGAACAGCCTCTCCTTGAGAGTCAAGTTCTCCTCCTCCAGCTGCGCAATGTGGCTATCCTGATCATCCACCCTATTCTCCAGCACATTGTTAAACCCACCACCGTAACCATACTCCCCGGTAGGATATATCATCTCAAACCGACTCAAGTCATGATCCAACCGCCTCTCCACCTCCACATGCTCCTCAACATCGCTCTCGCTCGATCCATTCCCCTCCTCGTCATCCTCATCCCCTCCCTCCCCACCCTCCGTCGGGGATCTAAGCCTGATCAACCCCTTCATGGACCCATACCCGTCGACCCCCCACTCCTCCTTGGCCATATCCCCCAGCACCTCCCTGGACGGGGAGAAAATCGGGGTGGGCAGGACAGCAGGGGTCACGGGGTAGGGGGACACCAGCTCGGCTATCCCGCCAGCCTTCTTCGCGCGGATAATAAACGACGACGTGTTCCTGGGCGCGTAAGGCGCGAACCGGTTATTATTCCTATGGATACCCCCTCCTCTATTGCCTCCTCCGCCCTCACTGTTATTGAACTTCTTCTTCGGGTGGTAGTACTTCCTCGCCTTCATCCGGTTCTGGTTCTGGAGCTCGTTGAGGCTCGGGGGCTGGTACCCGCCGCCCACCGCCATCCCAGCCGGGTTTCCGAAGGGCATATTGGGGATTTCCATCCTCCGCTGGTCCTTATTCACATTCTTCCCCTTCCAGTTCTTCTTGTTGTTATTGAACTTGCCGCCGGCGTTAGGGTTAGGGTTCTGCTGCCACGGCTTGTACCCGCCCCGCTGCTGCTGTTGCGCGACGAACATCCCGCCGGGAAGAGGCGCCATCACCGGATTCATCATCGCCTGGACGGGGACGGGAACCGGCGGGGGCTGGGAAATCATCGCCGGCGCCGGCGTGTGGCTCATCATCTGGTCGTTCATCGTCCTGATCTCTCTAAAAAACCGTCGGCTTGGTTGATTTCTTTATTTTTTTTTTTAAAGCGGTTACAGGAAAGGGAACGGCGTCGTTTTCCCCTCCCCAAATCCCCAGATCTAAACCGCTAGATGTCCCCTGCGTTTTACGTTGTTCCCCGATGTCGTTTTGGGTTGCCCCCTTCGTACTCCTTTCTGTTTCTCTCTGGGAGAATTAATCAAACTTTTCTTTTTCGTTCTTTGATTTGTTTTTTCGTGTGGGTATCATGCTATGAGAGAGAGAGAGAAAATGGGGGAGGTTTGTATATATAGAAAGGGAGGATAAGAGGGGGACGCGTGACGGTTGGATTCGCCTAGTGGGTGGAGGAAACGGACGGTGGATTCGACACCACCTTTTAGCACTTTTTTTTGGGAAAAGTTCACTTTAGTACCCTGTGGTATCGACCAAAATCACTTTAGTACCCTGTGGTAAAAAACCGATCAATCGAGTCATACTTATTCCAATTAACATCAAAAAGGGCCTCGGGCAGCTGCCCGGAGCTGCCCGGATCCGCCCGAACCCTGCCCGGGCTACGTGGCCAGCCACGTCACCAAAACTTGATGACGTGGCGCCACGTCACCTCTTCTTCTTCTTCTTCTTCTTCTTCTTATCACCGTCGCCGCCGCCACCTTCTTCGTCTCCGGACGACAACGAAGGCCTCTTCGTCGGCGCCGCCGGACTGATCGGCCTCGGGGGCCGGGGGCTGGACATCCCATCATCGGTGTTCCATATCGACGAGAGCTCTGGCAACGGAGGCATTATCGTCGACTGCGGGACGGCGGTGACGCGGCTGAGGGACGAGGCCTACTCTACGCTCCGGGACGCCTTCGTGTCGATGACGGGACATCTCCGGCGGAAGGAGTCCGCGGAGCAGCTCTTCGACACGTGCTACGACGTCATTGGAATGTCCAGCGTCAGCGTCCCGACGCTGGCGTTCCAGTTCGCCGGCGGCCAGTCATGGATCCTACCGACGACGAACTACCTAATCCCGGTGGATGACCCAGGCACGTACTGCCTGGCCTTCGCGCCGACGTTGTCGTCGCTGTCGATCATTGGGAACGTGCAGCAGCAGGGGACACGTGTCGCCTTCGACCTCGCTAGCAACCGCGTCTCCTTCTCCTCCAACCAGTGTTAGTACCTTTTCACCGCCGGTAAAAGACCAGAGTGTGCGACGTAAAAAAGGAAATGGTATTTATTACGTATTAATTCGGGTTGGTGGGTCGATTGTGGATGGGTCCATTTGAGATAAATGGTGGCGGAGACGAAGAAGGTGGTGGCGGCGACGGTGATAAGAAGAAGAAGAAGAAGAAGAAGAAGAGGTGACGTGGCGCCACGTCATCAAGTTTTGGTGACGTGGCTGGCCACGTAGCCCGGGCAGGGTTCGGGCGGATCCGGGCAGCTCCGGGCAGCTGCCCGAGACCCTTTTTGATGTTAATTGGAATAAGTATGACTCGATTGATCGGTTTTTTACCACAGGGTACTAAAGTGATTTTGGTCGATACTACAGGGTACTAAAGTGAACTTTTCCCTTTTTTTTTTGAAAGGCCACCTTTTGGCACTTAGCTTTAGGGTTGGATTGGAAAATACCGGATTTGAACTATTAATTCAGATTTGGTGTTAATTTTTTACACTTAAATTTGGCGTGATTTTACGGTATTTTTTTTATATCAAGTGCTAGTATTTGGATGTTATCGAATCGCAAAGAAAATAAATCTTGCAAACCACAAAAATCTTATTATCAATTTATCATATGATATAACAAATTATACTTATACAGGGCATCATAAATCTTGTCTTCGCTCTAGGGTTGGGTTGGAATTTTGAGGTTAGTTTGATGGGACGAGATAGCGAAATTCGGATTTCGGATGGTTAATTTAGAATGATTTTATGGAGTTCTTTTTACAATTATTGATCTTTCAACCTATAAAAGAAAGTCAATTTCAAGGAATTATCAGAAAATTGTAATTAAATAAATCACATTGGGTTATCATGAAATTTTACCTTAGCTTTGGGGTTGGCATTTTCGGGTTAGTTAATGGGATGAGATATCAAAATTGGGATTGGGATTGGGATTCGGTAACATCTTGTCAGAAAAGTAAAGATGGGATTCGATTTCGATACGAGGTGAGAAAATTGTGAAATTCCCGGTGTGGTCCCAGATAATGGTTTTTCTTTTCGGGGCCAAATTTAAAATGACGTTGAGACATTTCCTAATCCTCTCTCCTTACCAGATTTAAATTTAACCGCTCACCATTTCGAAATTGGCCGTTCGATGTTCCTCCTATTTTTTCCCTACTTTTCTTCCGGTGTGTGCGAAATTTTATTTGTAGATTTTCATATTGAAATGGCTCTTCAAATTGCTCCGAAAATGTAGCAAATATAAAAATTACTGTTGTGACAAGAAATGAATTCTGAAAATAGAAGTGTTTCCAAATCATACCACTGCGTTCAACCATTAATTCTTTCCCTATTTCAAAGTGTCCTAACTTCTGGGCTTCATGGCCCATTAGTATCAAATTTAATGGGCTTCATGGCCCAATCCAAACTTTAGGTCATATATGTACAAAAAGATGTTTTGCCAACATAAATACACACGACAAAAATTTAGGCAAGCACTACACTAGTTCATTACATTACCTGGCATTCGCATTAGTTAGTCTAACAAAAATACATGGGAAGACTAAAGAAGGGGAGGTCAGTCTCTCACCCGATCTGCACTAGTGAGTGGCAGCTATTTTGCAGAGTTGGGGCTGTTTCCAAGAATGAGGGAGATCTCGAGACCTCGGCTGAAAGCTTGGTTGAACATAAGACGCGTCTGGAATGTGGCAACGAATGGGAACCAAGAGAAGAACGCGATCGGGATAAAGATGAGCATCCCCATCCCAGCATCATACAGACGAGCCATCGAACGGAATGATTTCCACAGCCCCAGCTTTTTCATTAAGGGTCTCCAAGCGGCACCAATCTGCATACAATTCTTGGATTAGAACTTACAAGCAGCACTCGAGGTAATCCGCAAGTACAGCGTATTAATGATGTCTTCGATGAAATGGAAGTCAGTAAACTAAAAACAATGCGACAACTTTCATCATTTGGCACAGAAGAAAAAGACCGTTCATCAATTGAGCAGGTCGGGGAGGAAGTTGTTTGCAGATTAATACCGAGGAAAGGCATTAGCAAGAAGCACTTACACAGAGAATTCCCCATCCAGTAGGCACAAATGCTAGGATACAAGCAAATATGTCAGACACCGACAGGTCTGTCAAGACCACAGCAACAATAAGACCCGCCAAAGCCAGCAGAAACGAGACACCCTGGATGAAGCGCAGCAGCAGCTGGAAATTTACAGACACTTTCTGGCTGAAGGTGAAAACCTGATGGAATCAAAGAATAAAGACGGGGTCATTTGCGGAACAACAGAGACTCATAATCTCAAAGGATTCGAGGAAAACTGAGTCTGTAGGTTAGCACAAAAGGCGAAAGATTCAAGAAGACTGTTTGAGAACAGTTGAGTAAGAGTACCTTGAAAAGGACAATAAGTACGGCTAACGCAGCCCAAGAGAAGCCATAGACCTAGACAACATTGTAGCAGCAACGTCAATATCACAAATCACAATATTTAATGTGTCAATTCACTTGTAGGTGCATAATCCGAAGCAAAATGCGAGAGATGTGAGAACGGCCCAGACCACAGTTCATAACATATGGGATAATGCGCGGAAAAAATGTAGGGATTATCAAAAAGGAGCAAGTGAAAATAACAGAGATCTTACTGATAAGGACGTATTATATCCTTGTATCTGTAACTTGTACACAATTCCATACTGAAACATGAAGAATCTAAGACTCAAAATGGTCTCCAGGATCCTCCCACGCAACGTTCGAATATGAACCTAGAAAAGATATTTGTCAAAAGAGCGGAGACTTCAAACAAGAGCTCATCGGAAAAGGACATTCTCATCGTCACAGGAGGGCATAGGAGAAGCAGAAGTGGAAAAGAACGTTAGCAGTAAAGCTAAAAGGAAATTTAGTTGAGTTTATATGTTACTTCTGGTAGGAGCTTATAAAAGCCTAATGCTTCAAAAATCGACAATGTTACATGATAACGTACTCAGCAACACTATATTTCAGTAACTAGTTGAAAGCAAATAAAGCAAAAGGAGAGATATGAGATTTCCCACTTCCATTCCATTTAAAGCAGTGACCATTTTAGGTTTTTATACAGGAACCACGTGAAAAGATATCTCCAAATTCAGACGCCACTACAAAAAGTCAGATTGTCACGGGAAATTCTATTAGACAAAGCTTGGGAAGATCTCTGACCCAATGCATAGAGAGCCTACGGCTGCTTTCTCTTCTTAAACTATAATTGGTTAGACAGCCAGACAAGACACCCCATTGCAGGAAGAAGTTGGAGATTGAGCAGGTTTAGTACTTGACAAAATCAGACTTGCTGCATAAGGCTTTGCTGACTAAGAAAAACAAAGTATTTCCCAGAACATTTCTAAAGCTAAGGAAGCTAGCTTGCTACTAGTACAGTTGGACAGAAGCACATTCCTAAAAGTGAAGTCAAAATTCAGAAGCGTACCAGTTCTTCCTCCCACCAAGCTTCCCAGCTCTCTTCTCCTTTGACTCCAATCCCACCTCGATAAAGCAGCCAATTTGTCCAATCCCGGAAGTCTTCAACCGTCCTAGCACAAAGAAAGAGGAGGTTGTTATTAGTGAGAACAAAAACGTACAGTGAGAGGACGAGAAGAAAAAACTCACTTTTGCCACTCAAATCCGGAAGGGTTAAACAAATATGGAGCAAATAGCCAAGAAAGAGCCATAAACCAACTGCTAACTGAAAGAAGAACGTAGGACAGGGCACCCTCATTGTAGCCATAAGCAAGGTAGACTATCAACAAAAGCACCACTTCCATCCTGAAGGAAGAAAGTGTAAACTTTAGGCCCCCACAGAAAGAGGAGAGAAAGAGAAGAGGGAGTGAAGATGGTATACGCTTTCACAAAATGACTGCGAGAGTAGAGCCTGTAGTTTTCAGAAAATTTGATATGGCGCACCACAAAGCCTCTGCCTGTTGCTTGATACTGGAAAGGGAAAATGAATTGGGTTGCATAATATCAGTCAAAGAAAATCTCAATTCCAATTGCAAGAGCAAATAAAAGAGCAGAGACTTACTCTAGCACCGCCATGAAGAATCGTGCGACCAAAATAATGAGTTCTCGTGCCCAAGGAAAATGTGAAGAAGACAGAACACATCTGAAGTTGCATTGTCACGAAATTGATAACGGCCTGCGACACCAGTGAATGGGTGGATTACTGTAAGTTTCAGCCTATTTTTAATTTGCGTAAATAACATGAAAAAAATTCAATCCCACAAGAACATTCAGATGAACAAGTGACCATCAACCGACACCAGGTTAACACCTAATATGGCTACACAGCCACAATCCACCAAGCAAAGGCCCTCACATGGGGAATACATTATCCAAGTTCTCAAGACCATAGACAAATATAAACCACAAGAAAGCATCACCAGAAAAACATGTCATGTCTCTAGCTCCAGCCTTCCGATCTCGCACAGGGGACTAGTAGCACAATTCGATGCTTTTGACTACATTCGTAGGCATACAAGCAAGAATATGCCGAACTGCAAACTGTATATATATTGGATGCATGCATCAAAAATTCCCAACCAGGACATGATTTAAGAACCCCAAAATTCCTACTACGAGCACCCAGGTGGTGCAGGAAAGGACATGACCGAGCACAGCATCTGCCTGCCAGAGAAGGTTTTTTTTCCCCATCTAATTTGCAGTCATCAAGTTCCAAACTGCAACAGACACTACACAGCCTTCTATACAACCCACACGAAACCCATAACTTATGAATGGACGACCATCATGGGTCATGGAGTAAATATAGAATGAAAAACTCCTTAGCATTGCAATGCAGCACCAACAGATAGTAGCAGTCTTGGCCACAGAAAATAGAACATATAGAGTCCAAGCTCTTACCCTGAATAATCCTTGTTCCAAGATAAATCCCAAAATCATTGGCACAGCAGTAAAAATACCAATTTGAAAGAGAAACTGAGTGTTTAGGGCAGCAGATAGGGCTGTGTTATTCGTGATTACAGCTCTTACTGCAAGGGTCTCACCAACTCCAGAAAGTGCCTGAAATAGCAGCAATTCAGTGCACTGAAGAAACATGACAAACAGCAACAGCAGCATTGGCATAACCCTTGAGCAAGTACCCTTAAGGGCGGCAGCTTAATGTAGCAAGGGAAAGAATCTAGAGCAGTAAACTTGAAGCATGGCAGAACAAGGCTGGGCAACGAAGTGCTCCAAGTTCAACTCATATAACTAGAAAAGCAACTATTAATCGGCAGAAAGATAGATGCTCATACGAAAAAGTAAATAAGCTCACCAAATAAGCCTTCCCATAGAGAAAAAAGTAGACGGTAAGCACTGTAAGCTGCAAAACATTGGTAAAGAAATTGTAAGAACTGAGAGAAAAACACATGAGGCTGCAAGTTGAAGGGAGAAATATGGTTTCAGGATTATTTTTGTGATGTCTCTAATCTACCAACCAAGATTCATGTTAGCCACCAAGAGACTTGGTAATCGTGTACCTTACGGACAATGGTTCCATTTAATCAAGCGTGAAAGGAAAGACAACCTTCGCTATGCATTTTCTCTTTGGCCGACAAACTTAGAATAAATACTACACGCTTATCCAATTCCATTACCCTTTCTAACATCATCAATCTGACCATTCAACCATTTTAGAAACCATAATTTTGAATTGTGAGTTTAGTTTAGAAAATCTTGTACCATTGTACAGAAGTAGAAGCCCACAGTGGTGAAGTAGAAGGACATCATTCGGAAGAAATCAAAAAGTTGTCCAAGACGGTATACATCTCGACTAAGAACTTGCTCTCCATTACCACCAGCAACCTTCCCCTCAAATACAGCAATCTGATTTAAACCAACATCCCGTCCTTTGCCAACCTGTAAAATGAAGTTAGGGCTCACAATCCAAATTGAAGAACTGAACTACAGAATTGGCAAAGGAAAATAGGAAAAACCTGAATATATTCATGATGGGTAATATTTCCTAGCCGCAATGTCGAATTAAACCCTGCAGATGCCAAAACCAAACCAGTGCAGACAATTGAGCAAGATACATCTAAACCTGTTGCTTAGCTTTAATTAATAATCCCGACGCCAAAGCCATCAAAGCCAGCTGGTGACACGATAATTATAGAACTCCCAATGACTGCTGTCAGAAGAATTTTGCAACTCGTACTTAGAAGATCCGATTGCTCCCAAACTACCTTAGTTATCTCTCCCTTTCTTGTCAATTCCACAAAATGAATGGCTTCATAACCTCATGCCAGACTCGACATACAAAGTATCTTTCTCAAATAACGATAGTCGGACGGGAAAGATAGTCATATCCAACAAAGTGGGTCAACTTAAGTTTCCAACTTTTTTCATATTATCGGTCTTACCACTTGTATCGATTACCACTTTTCACCCGGAGTTTGAACTGATTGAACATTTGGAATATAGAGACCAACCAAAGTTAATGCATTCCCATCTTTAGAGTGTCAAGCAAAATACAAATCTAGATTGCAGCTTTCTTGATATTAGTTTTAAAATGTATAATCACAGGACAGAGCTAGCCAAGTTTTAAAGAGCTGGAATGTATCATCAGGCAATAAATCTTGCCTGAATAAATATCTTCACTGATGTTGATAACACGAGAAGCCTTGCTGATTCCACCTCTCGTTATGTGGAAGACTCTGTCAAAAACATCTGGATGACCGTAATGCATGCGGACCCTGCATGTATTATAATGTCAGCATACATCAGTCTTGACTTCAATTGCACAACATGGCACCTTTTTAGCTTGAATGAAACAGACTTACTTTAGCGGATTAGCCAGTACACGCTGACCAAGCGTAACAAAACTGGTTTCCTGATTTGACATGAATGATGCTAAAGAAGAAACACTGCAAATCGTAGCAAGTGGTTATGAGAGAAAAACTTATTAAGATGTTAGATGAGACAATTAAAAATTAATACCTTCCGGTAAATACATGCTCCCTAACACCAAGAATGG
This sequence comes from Hypericum androsaemum, assembly GCA_963995505.1. Classification (NCBI taxonomy): domain Eukaryota; kingdom Viridiplantae; phylum Streptophyta; class Magnoliopsida; order Malpighiales; family Hypericaceae; genus Hypericum; species Hypericum androsaemum. Next base: position 507,972 of record OZ023199.1, read on the forward strand.
TTGGAGGACGAGCCCCATGGTCAGAATGGAACTCTTCAAGAAGATTTCTCATCTTCAGGGCTTCTTCAAAATAATTATCCTTCAATAACACGTGAAGCAGAATTTGAGCCAAAATATAATCAAGCAAAATCCCATAAATTATATTGCAATGATAAAAAAAATCATAACTAATGAATATATCACAAGGATCACAACCAATTAGCTAAGCCTTTTGGGTAAAACATGAAATTTATATGCTGTACAAACAAACATAACTAAAAACATATATCTTAAGGATGAACAACCCATTAGCTTAGCCTTTAGGGTAAAACATGAGATTCACATGCAGTTATCAAAGCATCTTTGACATCAAGGCCTGCTACCATTGCCTGACACTCCATTTTGCAGCCCCAAAGTAGAGTTGAGTAATGCATATTTCATCCTGACAAGCCCTCGTATGAGAACTTGTGCTCAAGTTAGTCCACAAAAGTGGATTCTGTTGGGCCTAGTTCATAGATCATTCAGTTTACTATGACCTTGTACTTATGGGATTAATGTGAGCAAATTCCATCTCACTCCATACGTACGATGTTTCCTAACACCTATGTTGTCAATAGCAGATAGCGCTGCGTAGCGGCAACCCCCTAAAATGCTATAGCGGTATAGCGGATAGCGGGATGACCGCTATTGCAACGACTGAAAATGTAAACATAAATATTCAAAATTAAAGAGAACACTACACTTAATAATGATAATCAACTTTGTCAAAATTAAAGAGACCATCACACTTAATAATTATAATCCAAAAACAATTGATGATTCAAAATAACATCCCACCAAAATGCTAATCAAGTTCCAAGTGATTCAAAATATTATCTCAAGATTCTCAACAAAGTGACAATCATGCTTCTTCCTCATCTTCACTTAGGTGAGGGAGAGAGAAGACTTATATGAGAATAAATTGGGTACCCATTTGAAGTAGATATTTTATTGAGGTGGAAAATTACATATATGCCCTCCGTAAATAAATATCAGTTAAAAAATCAAGGGTAAGTTAGGAATTCTCCCCAAAAGCTTAAATAGCGGCCGTTATACCGCTATTTGGCCGCTATAGCGGCCGCTACACCCGCTACTGTGTATAGCGTTTAACAGCTTCATAGCATAGCAGGGGTACCCAAAACGCCACATAGCACCGTTATAGCGCCGCTATAGCGCGCTATTGACAACATAGCCTAACACTAGGTGTACTTGAACATCTAAGTAAGCTGGACATGAAATTTCTCAACCACCATGTAAAAACTATAAGTTGGACATGAGTTCAATTGATGCAAGGAAAAAAGTTCTATTCCATCAAAATATCTTCGACGAGCCATTTCTTTTTACTTACTCTTGTCATATCTTTACAATGATGGCATGACAAACTACTTATGAGCAAACAACATGAAGAAGCAATTTGTTGTTACTTACTTGATTCATGTCGATTGTTTGTACAGCATTTCCACGTGTAAAAATAACAGCATGATTTTGATTCTCAGGTTTTCCTTCCCCCAGCTTTGGGTTTCCAGGCAACTTTATGGAGTAAATATCCTAAAACGCAAAATTCAACAGATTCAAACCAGCCAAATTCAGAGAGAAATAGCCTCATTAACATTTTTTGCTGGCAATTGTAACTGAGAATTTCAGGAGACTAAAGGTAGTTTGGCAAAGCTAACAAATATAGACAAGCTGAGTGCACCTTATCTTTTCCATTGATATCAGCTTTGACAAGCTTGGAATAGTATTCTGTATGCACTTTATCATCTTTCAGAGTTTCAACAACATCAATGAATGCAACACGGAGAGCTTCATTCCTGAAAAAAAAATTTATGGGATGTTCACATATTTCCAGTCATAAAGAAGAAAATCTAATAACCAAAACAAGAGATATAAACATCATCAGGTGACAGTAGTAGCCCACATTTTATTTTTCATTCGTTATTCTCCATTTTGTTTTGCATGAGAATTGCAACTAACCTTTGCATGAGTAATGCAATATCAGCGGCCTCAGGTTTTTGTTCCTCTTTCTGTTTCCCATAAATCTGGCATGTGACTACATAAGTGAACTTCAAATCGGCTTGTGCACGGGCCTCCGGAGACAACTCAAAACCTTGAGTATCAGCCACCTCATTTCTAGATATGCCAGCTTCAACATCTGACATGAACCATGACAAATAAAAAGACAATTCCAAAATCCAAACAAGTAAATTAACATAATCTTGCCTTGAGTGCACAGACCTCCCACAATTCCTCTTTCCAAGTAAGTCTGAAGCATGAGAGCTTTCCTGTAGTACATCATCCCACGAACTGGAAGTACCACAACAAAGAATTAGCAGGAAACATGCTTTTCGAGAACTACCTAAAATCTGCAGGAAAAGGTAAATCTTTAAATTTTCTTTTTCTGCGGAGGGAAAAAATGTTGCCTGTTCTTGCCAGTGTTTGTCCCCTATAAGAGGCCCAAATTCGAAGCTCAAGGACATCAGAGGGGCTATCGAAAAGCTCTGTATCAGTAGCATTCTCATCACGTCCAATTCGAGCAAGAAAATTTTTCCACTCGTCTGTATAAGCAAAAAGAATTATAAACAGAAAACCAGGTGAACTTCAAAGTGGAGAAGGAAATGGCGGGAAATTTCAAATAAAAAAAGGTACAGAACTTTATCAGAAAGACAACGTGACCCTTGATTACAGGTCAGCTTCCATAATTACCTAAACTTGAAAACTACACATACAACTTTCATGCTTCTAATAGGATCAGACATTATGAAAGATGAAAGACTGTGCATAAGTAAATGACGTAGTTGTGGGAGAATCCAAATTCACAAAGTCGTAGTAATAGAAAAGGGGAAGAATGACCAAATCAAACAAGGTGACAGAAAAAACAAGTCATCATTGCCTTTCCAAAAGAAATCCTGCATATCTACACACATTCAAGTTGTGACTGGCATTATGAGTTAAGGGTACCAATAACTTGAGCATTTCGGTTAAACTTGATGCAAACTAAAGAAACTAGAACAACCTGATAAGTCAGTACACCAAGATCGACATAAATGGCCAACATTACTGCTAGACTTTTCAAGCATCCAAATGTTGATTCTGAAAATACATGGGCAAAGGCTGACCTGGATATATCTTTTGGAGGTAAAATAAAGTTGATATTCCATCCTCATTCTTCTTTAGAAGCTCAGCCATACTATATAGAACTATCTCAGAATAGTATGGAGTGAACACACTGCAAAAAACAGAGATGAAAACAATCAACACACATTGCTGTAACACCAACGTGCAGCTTCGAAAATCACAAAACTACATGACCTGAAAGACAGCATTTTACGGACTGGCTTTGCTGTTGGCATATCCATGAAAAGAGAATTGGTAAAGAATTCCAGACGACGTCTGGCCTCAATGTTTCTGGGAATATTTGAAGCAGAATCTTTGATTGTCAAGAGTGAATACAATCTTTTGACTTCGGTTTTCTGCAAATGTCCCATTAGTTGCATACAAGCTGGGAAAGCACTTCGCACTAGATAGAGAACAAGAAAAGAAAAAAACGGCAAGACTAATGTACATCAAATGTACCAATTCAGAATCTTTGGGCCACTTTAGGTTTGTGAACAGTCGACCTTCAGTCCTTGCTTTGGACAGCAGATTCCACGTCTCATAATTCTCCCTGTGATATGAGAAACTATGAGCATGAAGATCATTTTGAGGTTAGAAAAAAGTTAAAAGATACACTGACCGCATATTGATAGAAAGAACATCATGTCGCATAACATCATAGATATCCTGAACAGCTTTGACTGCTCCTCTTTTCAGCTCTGGAGTCTCTGCCTCTTTCTGTGGAAAAAGGATTACGGAAAGTAACAGAATCATTATTCGAAGTTTTTCGTGGATTCAGGCAGGGACAGTGGCATGGCAAGAGGCAATCTAAAAGACAAAGGACATGCATTATCCAACTGGATATGAGTATCTAATCTAAAGATTTAGTCTACGCGGATCAAAACCAAAACATACCAGAATTCCCATAAGTGCAGTTACGCGGGAAATAACAAGAGCCAGTTTATTTAACTGGAAATCGTCTTGAATACTCTTCTTTCCAATACTAGATTGGATGTCTTCATATATTCGTTCAACCCTGGAATAAAGATGAAGAGCAGTTCATTATTTCATTCCTGACTCCTGCAAGTCCAGCTGCTGCTACTGTTGTTCCTATATGATGTTAAGATCTACTACTATTAGGAAAATATAAATGCCAAAAAACATTTCAACCAACCACATCCTTCCTTCGCCGTCCAAAATTTCTGTGAAGACAAGTTTAAGTGCGTAAAAGCACTCTTCAACTGCATACTTCATGTATTCATCTCGACAAATCCTCTCCCAAAGCTCATCTTGAAAATCTCTAGTTTCTGCGGCAATATCTTTGGCTAAAAAGATCTGTGCAAATGATAAGATGTCCATAGTCAAGAAAGAGAGAGAGAGAGAGAGAGATATGATGATAAGGATAGACTAAATCTGTGCAGAAATGACCTTGCTGGCAAGTAGAAATAGGGGCCATTGAATCAAGGGAAGCCTCCCAGAATTTTTAGGCATCAGAAGCATCTCCAATTCCCTAAGAGTAGAGACAGAGTCAGAAGCAGTCAGACCCATGACCAAGAGGGCAGAAATGAACAGTGCAACTCATGTTTCAAGTTCGGACAAAACATAGATTTTTAAACTTCAACAAATATATCGATTATACGAGTTGATGTCAAAAAAAACAAAGGGTTTGTATAGTGTCTGCTTTACTGAACAGTATATAACAAGACAAGATTTTAAAGCTGGGATTAGGGTGAAATGTCAAGATAAAAGTAAGAGCAATTGCAGAGTACGAAAACTGTCATCCAAGACCTTCGTTAACCTTCAAAAAAAAACCTTTGCTTTTCTTTCTTAATTAGCGTGTCCTACAAGGATAATAAGATGAGACTTTTCGCAGCACCTGTCCACTTCAATAATAGGAGAGCAAAATAATGTGAAGAGAAATTATAGTAAAACTAAAAGCTCACCAATTAGTGATGTAATCTTCTTCCCTTAGAGTTTTAATTATCTCATTCCAAAAGGGAGAGAACCGAGCAGCATCCACTTTTTCCGATGTCATGCCCTTCATGCCACAAAAAAGTAATGAAGCTATGAGCTAACCACGTGAAAGTGATCCTAATTTCAACATATCAAGTATGACTATTGTAAACAACTGGTGTTTGCTTTTCTTTTTTTCTTTTTGCTCAATAAGCAAGAATTTAATTAAAGGTAACAATGGGGTTCACCCATGTACATCAAGAGGACTAATACAATCCTCCAGGGGGTTCACCCATGTACATCAAGAGGACATATTACAATCCTCCACAAAGTCGACAACTGATGTTTGTTTAGAAGGCAAGCAGTCCAACTGCTCTTTTCAACTTAAACAAGTTCACCCAGAAGAGAGGACCAGAAATAATGAACTCCCACAAGTGTAAAATTGAAGACATTAAAACAGGACATATCTCTTGCAGAAGTGAAAAGAAACTCTTAACAACCAATTCCGAAAAACTTAAATAATTTAAAGCGACTCACCAGACTTGAAGTCCCTTCTGAAGCCCTGCAAAAGGGAGACTTATTTTAGAAGGTAATACAAAAGCTAAAAGGTCAGGGTACAGAGACTAGTTATAATCATGATCTTGCACCAGATCAGTGCCAATGGGAGTAACATGCCTGTTGGGAAGTGGCACGTGAAGTGTGTTCATGAACGCAGCTGGGAATTCCGCAAATAGCTGGTGAACAGATTCCAAAGATCGAATCTGAAATCAAGTCCAAACCACTCCATGATGAAAGCCAGTTAAAGAGACCAGAGGCAAAGTAGATGAGAATCAGAAAAACTTCCCGAGTAGAGTAAAGAGAAGTAATTCAATTGGAAAGTTTGAAGGCAACAACAGGAGTAACGACTAAGGTATCATGTATGACAACATTTCAAAAAATAGGCAAACATAGCCAAGAACACTTACTTCCCCAAGGCGAGCTCTTGCCCCGAGCAAGAATCCCCATAGTGAAGAAATAACAGTGTAGAATATATAGATGTCCAACAGATAAATCTGTGAGAGAAGACCATAAAAGTAAGAAACTAGCCAATCACCATAATCATATTTGCCAAACAAATCAGATTTGCCATCCTTGTTTGCAGAAGTTGACAATAAAACATTTGGAACTTACAGCTACCACTGGGGCCCATATACTAACAAGTGTGAGAACATTATGATTATCTGCAAAAAGAAGAGAGAGCACAGACATGCATCAAAATCGTGAAAAGTATAAAATAAAGTGAACAATAACCTGACAAGAAGATAAATTCTAATTCTCACAAAGTATTGTCAGTTTACCACAATAAACCCAAAATAAAGGACTCAAGAGTTCAGAAGAGCTGCAAAAGGAGGGTAATCCAGAGGTCTCTACCAAGCATTTCATAGTTGCAAAGCATCCCAAAACAGACAAATAGGTTTACAACGACCTTCAGAAAAAGGACTGGGCAGCAAGAAAAGAGCTATTGTAGCATCAAAATGAAACAATAGGTAAACATGGCCTGAGCACCAAGATTAATATGCATATTCATGCAACAAATGTTTTTGTCGGAGTAATATTGGAAGTTCCCATTTAGATAGGAGGTCTAATCACAGCACTAAGATTGACACAGAGTCCTTGCAACAGACTCGTGTGAGAATCACACACAAGCTAGCTAGCAAAATGTGTTGCATTGATCATCCAGATAACCCAAAAAAAGGTGCTTGCTTTGGAAAGAAAATCCCGCATTCTGACAACTTAGGGCGATATAATTCAAGATAAGAAACCAAATTAATGTAAATGATGAAGCTAGTGCTCGATAACTTAAGTCTTCCCCAGTTATAAAATCTCTTGATGGTTTAAGTGGTGGGTCGCACGTAAATGTAGCCGTAAATGGCTTCAAAAGTATACGCTATCAAGAAAACAAGCTTGTGATAGATAATCGTACGTATCAACACCATGATGACAGAATACAGTATTAAGACAAGCAGAAAAAGGGTCATACTTCTAGATACTAGATCATGCCAAGAGTATGTTATATGGTCTGTCATCTTTATAATAGCTCTTGTTGGTTTCACCAACGGCCGAATCTGCAGAAACCAGAAAATTAAACGTCGATGGCTTTTCATGGATTTGCTTATGCGAAGAAAAGAAATTAATAATCACAACACAGGACGAAATTGGCAAGTCAGGAAACAATGGTGTGACCAACCTGGAGAAAGTACGCAAATGAGAACTTGGCACTCAGCACAACAAGCCAAAATATCATATACCTGCATCAAAAGGAAAATTCTCATGTGGGCGGCTTAAATCCTTAAAAAATTTAAGAAGAAAAATGAAGGACACTTTAAAGTGTGAGCAAATGAAATCTTCAAATGCTCTTTACTTTTTTCTAATCCTTTTCACTAGTAGTATGGAGCTACTGGAGGACAATAATTTAAAGCAACTGCGAAGGATTTTTCAAGTTTCGGTAATTCAATAAGTAAAACGACAAGTATTTTCGTTGATTCTGTGTTCTCTTCCTAGATAATGCTTTTTCCAGAGACCAAAAATCAAAGAATTAGAATAAATCAAGTAATTGAGTTGTACAGCTACTTAAGTTGTGAACAGAAAACTTACTTGATGAAGTCACTAGTTTTCTCATACATGTCCCTTCCAACATAGTACCGCTCCTGCAAGAAAAGAGGAAAATAAATATCAACCTCAAACAGAGAATTTACTTTAACATCATCATCATACAGAATGCAAATTTTGAAAAATGAAAAAAACCTGGCGCATCCACTTCAAAAAACGGACAAATGACCACCGATCACACAGCATAGTCATACTGTGGCAAATTGGTATCCGCATAATGAAACTAAGGAAAACTTGCACTCCAGCATAGATGGCTATTATCATAGCACATAATTTGAACGTCACTGAAGAAGTTCCATCCTGGAGAGCTTTCCTGTAACAAGGGAAAAAGATTAACTCCCTTCTAACATACGAAGCTATAAAAGAAACAGGTCCCAGTGGCAGCACATACACATAGAGGAAACAGATGAACACTGAGGCACAGCCAAACCAAATGAAACGGGAGAAAATTCTTGAAACCGCTACTCGCCGAGATGTTGAATAAGCACCATACATCATGAAAACGTCCAAGATACCTTCATCAAGTCGCGAAAAACTCATTAGCATTTCCAATCACAACAACATGTCTGCAACTCTCTTTTTCCACGACGAGGAAATCAAACATGTTAAAAATACCAAAATGCATCACTTGAAACCTACTCTCAAAGAACTTCATCACCAAAAATGTTGGACCAAGACTTAAGAGTTCCCTTAGGGTCTTAGATTTGAAGCTTCCATCATTGAAAGCAATGATAGCGAGTCCCTAGAATGAAGGGAGGAAAATAACTTGGTCAATACCAAAGCTAGCGTTAAACCAAGGGAAGTTGAGATATAGGGAGTTAGCACATCAGAATCACAAAACACAATTCAGAAATGTTCAAGCAACAATCTGCCAAGTGAAGTGAAATTCTAATTCTCACAAGAAACAATCAAGAAAGAATGCATAATCATCTGCACGAACACTAGAGTATAATAATTAACTGCCTAAACAATTAGTCTATGAATTAACTAAACTAATCGCATCATCACCGACGTTTTCTTTCGCTTGAAAGACTGTCTTAAGCCACCTGTCATAATAAGGGGTTTCAGTTCCCTCAAAAACTTTATTGGAGTCAAATGAATTACAAAACATAGACATGAATATAGCATGGGAATGAGTTCCGTTTACAAGTCGTCTGGGATTCTAACCTGAAACATCATAAAGAGAAAAATCCAGAGACGGTGAAAACTATGATAAAGATGGAAAAAGGTTCGGTGCTCCACGAACGAGGTTTTCCCTTGGCGTTTACTACCAGCAGTTTTTAGCAGATACTGCAACGAAGAAAAAACAAAATTTGTTATCTCACACATAAAGACAATACATCCAAATAAAGATAATTAATCCTCTCATGCAATTTTGAATACAGACTTAAGTCCCAAAATGTAACCAGCACTTTTCAAAAGAATCATCCTGCAGCATCATAAAAGCATCTAATGCTGACCTTTGTCTTTGGTTTTGGTTTCAGAAAGAAAGTTACATTCGTACGCCATGGCCAACCAAGTTCAAAGCAATGAAGTGACCTGAAAAGAAAAACAGATAAAAATGATGAAGGGAACGGCAGGTCCCATTTTCTGGAGGACCAACCAACCAAATAAGGCCAGCTCTTTTTTTGTGATTAGTAAGAAAAAATCAATTACATGGAGCCAAGAAGATCTATTACGATCCTCTGCAAAATCCAGTCTAGAACACTAAAAATATACCTTTACATTACATGTTTCCATGAAAAAGGTGAAACTAATTAAAATGAAGTTCAATTCACAGTGCCGAAAGGTAAATTATATGAAAAGAAAAAGGACCAACACACAACAGCCTTACCAGAAATACTCATTGAAATCGTCATAATTTCTCCATGCAGAATGAGGTGCTCGACCATTGTTATTGTTTGCAGCTTCCTAAAGGACGGGGAACCAAAAAATTAATGGAGCATTTTTTTGTGGAAATAAATCAGAAACATAACAGAGAACTGAGATGAAACAGAAAATTTCCATGAGAAACAAAATTAGCAATAAAAACAGTAATAACTTGTCTAATGGCAATTGCATCGTTGAAATAACACAATTGAACTTGCCCAAATCAGGGGACATACCGCGGCCACAACTTCGTATAGAGGATATATAACTTGATCAAGAAACGATGCACCTTTTTCAATTCGGCAGCTATTTGCTGGCTGTGCAACTTGTTGCCTCATTAGTTCTTCCATTTCTCTGACCATCTGCACATGGTTTAAAATTCCAGGCAAGAACAGATAGTAAGCGAATAAAAAAAATTAGAAAATTATTAGAGAGCTATTGCAGCAGCACCCAAAAAATTTAGAAAGCAATGCTTTGAAGATAACATTAACAGAGATATGAAGCTACAAAATTACTCCAAAGCAAGTGACAAAGGAAAAAGGTTATGCCCAAAATTACTATGGCTCAATTGTAGTTCAAAGACATTGAAAGGCAATTCAATTTCATTGGAAAAAAGCATCAATCCCCTAGGTTAACTTACATGGTGAAAGATGTAGCACAAGCATTCTGGAAGGAACCTAACATTAGCAGCTTCTCCCCATATGAGAAAGTACAGTGAAACAAATAGCAATTTCTTCTCCTTGCTAAGAGCTTCCAAACTGGGTAATGATCAGCAACAAGGATGAGAAAGAGACCAACTAACAAAAGAATAATATCAAGCAAAATGAGCTTGAACACCCGTACTTGCTCCAAACAGGCTGAATGGCCAAGTAGCTACACCACTTGATGTAGTTATCAAGTGATTTAGCAAACACCACCTGAACTGAAGCCTCATCTAAAATCTGAAACGTGCAGAAAAACCAAAAGCAGCTTATGAAGAGAAGTTGCCCACTGGTACATGCAGTTAATACCATCTAGTTCCATGAGGCAAGAAGCAGATGAGAGGATTGTAGAGGAAGGGAACAAAAACTTGAACCATCCATCTCATGAACCAAATGCTTCAAAATGAGAAATAGTCCATAAATGCAAAGTAAAATGAACAGAACATGATACCTATCTCTAGCACTCAGTCCAGAAGCCAATGTCTGTTGATAAAAAGTATAGAAACAGAACATTTTGCATGCTTCAAACTAATAACTACAGTTGCAATTTGCAAACTAAGTGTTTTCAACAAAGGGAGTAAATAAGTAAGTACCGGTTCCGTTTCATTAGGGATTTCAAGTCGAGATTGCTCATTTGCAAGGAGGTGAACAATATGCTCCCGCTGATTAGAAACATTGTCTTTCTGCCAGCCAGAAAGATCAGAAGTTACATGCAAAGAAGCAACCAACCCCCAGGAAGTCGCTATACAACTTGCTTTAAATCATTTGAAGACATAATAAGATACATAAGACGAATATGAAAACAACCGTAAATATTTTAACTGCTCCAAGAACCTCACTATAATTGAAGTACTCAAAATTGGGTTCTAGGATGAAAGAAACGGGTAACAAAATCTCATCAAGAGATAGCAATTCAAACAACATAGGCAGCACATAACTGTATAAATAGCTTTGTTCCATGTCACAGACATTCATCTATTTGATAAGTAAATACTTGCTGAGAAGGAAATGGCATGCAATAGATTGTCTAAAGTGTCAAGTTACTATAATCCAAATAGAGAAAACAGAAGAAAAGTAAATAATAAATCTGAAGAAGCAAGGCTTAAGGGTAGAATCCACCAGTATATGGTGATTTTTTTTACAATTTTTGACTCCTAAAAGTACCAAATGTTCCAATGACAATACGTTACCTAGCAAGCACATACCTGAAACCCAAAGATGTAATGTAGAAAATCAAATATGTCGGCATTTCTAGAAGCAGGTACAGAAAAATCCTGAGGCAACTTTGGCAATTTTTGACTCCTAAAAGTACCAAATGTTCCAATGACAATACGTTACCTAGCAAGCACATACCTGAAACCCAAAGATGTAATGTAGAAAATCAAATATGTCAGCATTTCTAGAAGCAGGTACAGAAAAATCCTGAGGCAACTTTGGCAAGCCCCGGTAGTACTTCAAACTTGACATTGCTGCCCGCACCTGTAACCATCTTTGAATGAGAGATTTGGACATAGAGGTATCAAGGTGACACAGAAAGAGGAAACCAGTTAACCTCGGGAACAGTAACAATTGCATTCGTTCTTGTTTGACCATCCAGAGGAATAATGTTGTAAGCAATCAAATCTTCGGTCATAGCGGCATCCGAGTCAATCATCGTCCTCAGCTGCAATCAATTAAGTAAAGTAATTTGAAAGAAATTAGATCAAACATAAAACTGAAGGACCAAACAACTTGTAGGGGAGAAAGAACTGAAATGGACTTCTGAAAATAAGAACAACCGTGCTAAATTGCATGCTAAATTGGTATTCAGGAGCTACGAAAAGTAACATTGAGACAGAGACTCTAGGCTCCAAATGGTGTGTACTCTTTGAGCATGGTTCTCAGAGTACTCCATGGCACTAATCTATCACACACACAAGGACAATATACAAAATGTCAGAGTAGAAGGGGAAGTAGAACCAACCCCTTCAGGTACGTCCTGTGACAACTGTTCAAGCACCAAACCCAAAACTCTGAGAGTTGCAAACACCCTTTTCCGCTTTATAGTTTTCCTCTCTAACCTGCATGTACGATCCATAAAAGGAACTTAAGTCAAGAATCATCCCAAATGTGAATTTAAGCATCTTGTAAAATTATGCCCCTTGTTAAAAACTTACTCGCCAAGGTTTCCGCTGAAAGCACCAGATTCCCTCAATCTCATTTCTTCTTCTTTAAGCTCGTCCGCATTGTTCTTCTCTCTGTAGTTTTTGTAAAATTCTTGTAACCGGGCAATGTCCTGGCTTCTATCTATGGTTCCATCCTCTCTCTTTGCCAATTTTTGCTAAAAATTTGTAGCAAGACATACAAATAGAACAAGTGAGACTCAAGGTCAAAATTACCAATAGAAAACAATGGACATGCCCGTAACTTGAATGGCTTTATGAACCCCTCTACTCTAATACAGTAAGAAATAGAGATCAAAAATCAGTTGCAGTTTCTAAATGTTCTTTCACCACTAGAAAATTATACACGGCGATTCATGTATGTATGTCAGTTAGAAATGCTTAACTAATTGCCTTTCAAGGAAAATATACAAAGCAAAAAAGGCATAAAAAATAGAAGACGAACCTTGATTACGGACATCAAACCAGTCTTGAACTGCAAAACACCTCTTCCCTCACTGGTAGGATCCAGGTTCTGTGCAAGCGAATAAGCGTGCTCGCAAACTGCAGGGCACAAAATCAGTCGCTTCAAACGCCCCGAAAACGGGAGAACCTAAAAACCACGCCAGCTAAACCCTAGTAGAACCAGTCAAAAGCAAAACGGAGATGACAGCTAAAAACCCCGCGGAACTCCTCGTCTCCACGTCTAACATTAGCAGTCTTAACTTTAACAGCACAAAGGAAGAGAGAGAGAGAGAAAAGAAAGAGCATACGGATTCTGGCGACGGTGGGATCTTCATCCTGGATTTCGTCCGCGGCTCTAAGGATGGCGTCGATGTCCCTGTTGTTGGTAAGGGAGGACGGAACATTCCCGGCGATGCCACCGCCGGCGAGTCCCCCCAGGGCGGCCCCTCCAATCGCCTCCCTCCTCAGCGTCGCCCTCACCAGCCTGTCCCATCCCTTCTCCGCCGGGGACATCCGCATATTCCCTACAACAAACACACATCCGCCGCGAAATGAGACCAAAACGACGCCGAAGAAGAGATCTCAGCTCCAAGGGGAGGCGCGGGGCGAGAAGTTACCTTACCTTTAGAGGTAAAGAGCTAAACCGCGGGGGAGGAGAGCATTAAACCCTAGGGATCGGTCGAGGTCTAAAAAGTGTAGCTGGAAGCTTTTCTTCGTTGCGGTTATTTTGATTTTAGGAGTGGAAGAAGAAGAGAGAATGGGGGAAGACAAAAGGGAGGAAAAGATGGAGAGAGAGAGAGAGATAGAGAGAGAATGGATTTCTGCTTTTAATTTAATTAGTATAATTAATACAGAATAGGAAAATTTAGTACAGTGAGTAATTACTAAATAAGATCTGGTCTGGGGATCGGTTTTGAAGTGAAGGGGGGAGTTGACCGGTTGTAGCCGGTAGGCGGGAACCAAGATATTAATATTTTTTTTGTACAGTTTAATTTATTATTTAGATGTTCGGTGTTTGAAAAGACGATTTGGAAACCTTTGAATACAAAGAGAATAACTGGAGATGAAATGCACTAAATTTAAATTTTAAGAAAAAAACAATATAAGATTCATATTTACATTTTTAATATTTAGAATATCAAAAAATTAAATATTTTATTATTTTATGATATTAATTGTAATATATATAAGAGTATTCCTGAAAATATTACTTTATCACTTATTAACACTATGACTTTTTAAATTTAAAATTTAAAAAGTTTTCAGTAAAATTGTATTGTAAAACTTTTCAAAAAATTGTATTGTAAGTTAAAGGGGAGAGATTAGATTTCCGATGGACAGAGGGTCGGTGACCCGTTATAGCTTTAGACGCGTCTGAGGTCTTTGATTTTTCACATTGTTAACGCGGGCAAGGAAACCAATTTGAAACGGCGTCGTTTGAGCGTACGATCGTGCGTATGTTATCTTCAAGGTCTTCTTGTCGGCTTCCAATTGAAGCCCACAATTGTACAAGCTGCTCTACAAGACGGGTCTGGGCCGAGGATAGCCATTACACACCAACGGAGCTAACTGAAATTCGAATTACATTTGACTACAAAGTATGGAAAATTCTCCCTACTAAATGATGCAACTATAATTCCAGGGAGTTCGAATCCCGAAGAATTCCCGAGAATCAAGCTTTCTGGAGGTCCAAGGAAGCTTTTTATAAAGAAAAAGAGGATAAAAAAGAGACCCAAACTTACGTAGCCAATTTTTCTTAATTCCCAATCTCTCTTCATCGTTCCTTGCCTGTTTCTTATATACTACACTTCCAAATAACTAAGTAACCAAAATGGACTTCTAACATCTCAAGGCCCGAAAGCTACGACTTAGGACAATTCCAATAATCCCAACTTAGCGAAAACTAACACCCATCACATCACATAGAAATACTAGCATTAAACCAAAAGGCCAATCAGCTTAGAAGCATCCTCTCCACGTTCAACTTCCTTGTCATCCGACTTCATGTGACGGCTCTCTCTCTCTTTATGTCGCTTTGGTCCATTTAATAAAAGTAGTGCCAGAAATACGTGAGCTTATGTTCCCACAGTAAAGTACTTAATGGAGTAATTATCGTCAAGAAAATAAAAAAAAACATATATTGATGTTGGAGTAGGACCAGCTGAATCCGACTTCTCTCACCACACCTGAAATTTCGAGTTTGAATCACAAGAAAATAAAATTGCAAGCCCGCTAAAGCTCGACAAGAGATGGTCACACCTAGATTGGTTAGCCCTAACGGTTTTCACCCAAAAATTCAACGGTCTTCTTCCCTCACTTAGTTTAAATGCAAGAAGTGAATGCTCTAGAATTCCTTTGCCAAAAAAGAAAAAAAATTATTCCATATTAGTATTGTCTGACATACTAGAGCAGCAAGCAGTACGGCTAAACAGAAAAATCCTTTACTATATATACAGTCCATTGGCCCACCCCACTCTGCAATCATAATTACAAAGGAACATTGATGTGAAGATCACTCCTTGTTACGCGAAGAACGGTCCTTCCTCTGCCCGCCGAGAATACGCGAAATTTGGAGACCTCTACTGAACGCTTGGTTGAACAGCATTCGTGTCTGGAACTCGGACACGAACGGGAACCACGCGAGGAAAGCAACTGGAGTGAACAGAAGCAACCCCATCAAGATCTCGTAGCCTCTTGCTAGTGTGCGGACCGAGCCCCAGAATCCAGCTTTCTGGACAACAGGTTTACAAGCTTGTGCTATCTGCAACAAATAGAGCAGAAGATGGAAGTTTCTATTAAAGCAAGAAAACCAAGAGCTCTAACAAAAGTTGTGAAGGTTCAAATCTAACAGTAAAAATAGGCACTACTAGAACAGAGGAGCGTTCACTTACCAGAAGCATTCCCCATCCAGTTGGCATGAAGGCGAGGACGCACACTATGATGTCCTGCACTGTCATGTGAGGCAGTGCAATCAATGTGATGATAATTGAAACAAAAGTCAGGAAGATCATCCCTTTTATCAAGCGGAACACTAGCTGAAAATTTGCACTGAACTTCCGCCGTCCGACAGAGACAGTCTGAGGACAAAAGCAAGGGATGATGTCAAGCCGACATGCCAAAGTAACAAGGCAACAAACATAGTCAATGCAGCTGAAATGAAATATTTACAGAAAGCGATTATGTGGCGTACCTTCATCACAAACAATATGAGCAAGATGACCAGCCAAGATATGCCATACACCTAAATTCAAATGTACAGAAATTAGATGCACGACTTTGGCTACTTTGTTAATGAATGGAAAGTTTCAGCAAATGACATACCACAAAGCTCTGATTTTTCTCAGTAATCTTCAAATGATAGACCAGCCCGTATTGGTAGATAAAGAACCGTAGAGATAGCAATATCTCAGCTGTAATACCACGCTTTCCGGAATGGTGAAGATGCTCTTGCTCCTCCTCCCACCATGATTCCCAACTCTTTTCTGGAGGTACACCAATACCACCTCGGTTACTTATCCACTTGTTCCAATCTGTCCAGTCATCAACAATTTTCTGCCACTCGAAGCCAGATGGATTGAATAGGAAGGGGGCAAAAAGCCATGTCCCAACCATAAACCACATCGATATGGTGATCAAGACGTAAGCAAAAGCACTTCTATAAGGCTGACCAAAGATCTCATACACAATGAGCAAAACCATCATCTCAAGACCCTTCACAAAGTGGCTACGTGAATAGAGCCTATAGTTGTCTGCAAACTTTGCATGGAACACGACGAACCCTCTACCTGTTGGCCTATATTTAGCACCTCCATGAAGCAAAGTTCTGCCAAAGTAATGGGTCTTGGTTCCCAGAGAAAACGTGAAGAACACTGGAGCCAGCTGCAACTGCATTAAAACAAACTCACTAAGAGCAGTTCGGAAACCTCGTTCCAACCCAATCTCCATCAACATGGGTAGAGCCATCAAAACCCCAATTTGGACGAAGGATTGCGAAGCAAGAGCCACTTGAAGAGGCGTATTGTTATGAAATCCCTTCTGATTAGCCAAGCCTTCCTCAAGTCCACTAAGGACCAAATAAAGTCGTCCATAAAGGAAAACATATACAGTGAGCACAGTTATCTGCAACGAGAAAGGGAAGTATTAGCAACTTTTGCTTCTAACTTTATCACATTTTCAGGATGACGAAAAATAGGATAAAAGATTACCAGAGTGCTGAAGTAGAAACCAACAGTAGTGAAATAGCATGACAACATCCGGAAAAAGTCAAAACGGTGTCCAAGCCGGTATATATCACGACTCAGAGTCTGCTCTCCATTTCCATTGGCTATTTTCGCTTCGAACATTGAGATTTGATTGAGACCCACATCTCTTCCTTTCCCGACTTGTATGTACTCGTGATGAGTGACATTACCCTCACGGAGTGTAGAGTTAAACCCTGGCCACAAACACAGAATTTCTTGGTGGAAGAGAAATGGCATGAAAAACAGAAAAACGGTACCGTTGTCAGAAGAATACCTGCAAATATGTCTTCGCTCAAATTGATCACCTTGGAAGCTTTACTTATACCTCCCCTTGTAAGGTGAAAAAGCCTGTCAAACACGTCGGGATGACCATAGTGGAAGCGGACCCTGGGGACGAGGACAGACACATAGGTATGAGTTTCTCATGATGCATCACATAATTTTAAAATTCTCATGATTTGACTGGATAAAATATATTATATTTGCTTAGTCCATGAAATCAAACAGCAACCTCACTGAAAACAATGAATCAGGAGTCATAACTTACTTCAAAGGGTTTGCCAAGAGTCTTTGACCTATTGTCACAAAACTGGTTTCTTGATTCGACATGAACCATGCAAGAGAAGAAACACTGCACCAAGTAGTGGACAGAGAAGGAGTCTATTAGTGATCACCTTGCATCAGAGTCAGAAAGAAACATGGAAAAGAAAGGGAAACTAAATCAGTACCTTCCAGTGAATATATGCTCCCTGAGTCCAAGTATCGTAGGATATCTCACTCCGTCGTGCTTTTTCAGAAATTCTTGTAGCAAATTTCTCATTTTCAGCGCTTCTTCCATGTAGTTATCCTGCGAAAACAATTTGTCACAACAGGACAAAAGGCAAAGCTCTAGCCACTTAAGAGTTTCGCCAATGTACCTGATTCATGTCTATAGTTTGCAATCCTTCTCCACGAGTGAAAATAAGCGCATGATTCTGGTTTTCAGGTTTTCCCTCACCCAAGATGGCAGGACCTGGAAGTTTGATTCGATAAATGACCTGAAGCAAACATAGGAAGACAATTGGAAGGAGTGAATTAAAAAAAGAAAGCAAAGACCACAACAATAGACATCCCACACTTGTACTTCCATGTTCCGACAAGTCATATTTACAGGTTGACCCGAAACATTTTGTGCATTTTCAAAAACTAATTTGAAGTGTGGCATGGTACTTATCTACCCGCTAGCTGTATTTTACCTGATCCAAATTTTGCACAGGCTCTGAAGTATCAATGGACTTGGGGACACCTTTGACTAGGGAAGAATAGTAAACTTTTTCATTGGTCTTCTTCGATTTATCTTTGCTTGGCTCCTCCACCTCATCTATATATGCCACGCGAAGAGATGGATGTCTGAACCAACGCAAGTGAACAAGTTTAAAAACTGAAACAATTAAACAACACAATGAGCAGACAAGTTTAAGCAATTACGCATTCATGAGCCACAGAATGTCCTGAGCTCGAGGATCAGCAGACCGCTTGTGAATCCCATATTGCTGGCATGACACCACAAATGTGAATTTCATATCTGCCACTGCTTGACACTGTGCCAGCAAAGATCTTTCGCCTTTAGACTCATCATTTGTATTCAGCTCTATGGCTTTATAGCCTTCCATTAAATCTGAGTAAAGTCAAAAAGAGTAACTACATCATCTATATATCTTCTTATATAGAGGAAACACGATATAGTATTGAGCTCGAAAGTAGACGCAACAAAGAGAATCTTTCAAGCTTCAGCTTGATCATGAAGCACAAGGACAGGAAAGGAGATACAACAAGCCAGAAAATGACAGATCTCATGGAAAACGGCAGTTTTTTGTTGTTGCTAATTCCAATAAGACAGTAGATACCTTCATGCCTAGCCATATCGAGGAAAGCCTGAAGCTCCAATGCCTTCCGATAATACATCATCCCTCTCACTGCCATTGACAAAAACAGTTTAGTCGATCAGCAAGTAAAAAGTGTTTCTACCAAGACTCGAATAAAAAGAACGTGAAATAGAAGAAAGAAAAAGGACGACGCTAAATAAATAAAACTTCATAGTGGAAGGAACAGAAGGCCAACCAGTTCTTGTTAAAGTCTGGCCCCTGTATGATGCCCATAGACGGAGTTCTTGTTCAAATTCATCAAATCCTTTGAGTTCCTCTTCACTGGTGCATTTCACTCGCTGAAGAAAGTTGTTCCATTCATCTGTCGCATGGCATTTAGTGATTTACTATAAATAGACCAACTACTATTGACACATAAATCTTGGTTCCCATCATAATGGCAATTAAAAATGGCCCGAGAATGAACCTGGAAAGATTTTCTGCAGGTAGAAGAGAATTGAGACACCATCTTCGTTTTGCATTTCCAGATCCCTCACTGAGAAAAGCACCTCTTCCGAGTAGTAAGGCGTCATAACACTACAAAATTGCATGATATATTAGAAACATTTACTCCAGGTGTGAAAAGAAGTTTTCACTACATAACTTTCCTGCTCATGAAAGATACCAGAAATTCAACTTAGCTTAGGTAAGCTAAACTGTGTTTAGAAGAAAAGAGGGTCATTAACCCTGATCTTCTAGCCTCCATTTACATTGTCATAAAACAGAACTAACACTTACGAAAAAGAAAGCATATTCCGGACTTTGGGTGCAGTAGGCATGTCCATAAATAATGAGTTTGAGAAGTAAGAGATGCGCCTCCGAGCTTCCAAGTTGGAAGGCACATCCATTGCAGATTCTTTGGTCGTTAGCAAAAGAAAGAGCCGCTTGATCTGCAAAAAAAGTCAATCTAGTAAAACTCAAATTGTCCAAAGACCAGTTTCTTGATGGTCTCCCTCAAATCAAAAATAGGTACCTTTTCTTTCCATGCTTCTGTTATTGGTTCAATTGGAAACCTAATAGCTCCTGAAGATGCAAATAGCTGATATTGTTGATCAAGGGAAACCATTCCCTCATGTCCAGAACCACCATGGATGGAATCCACCAAGCTATTTGAAAAAATTAGCAACAATATTAAAAATCCAGTTGTTTAGTACGTGTACGCGATATCTAATTTTAGCATGATACGGTACCTAGAAATATGATCCTCCATAATGTCTCTTGTCACCACCTCCAGCATGTCCTGGAAAATAAGCACGACTTGATCCCTCTCCTCTTGCTTGTTATCCAACTGCAAAAGTAAAACAACTTCCTCAGATTGCCCTTAATTTAACTAGGTATTGAGCTCGTAAAGCAAGCTTTACCAGATATTTGATGAGCTTTACAAAATGCTCATATAGGTTCGGAAGGGCACTCATTTTGTATTCTCTAAGAAGGTCACCGGCTTCTATGTGTTTCTCGATTTCAGAAAAAATGAAGTCGATAACCCTGAAATAAGGACAAGTTGATACACTTAGAAAAGGCCTCTCTGAATCTTTATATTATAATCTAGGTAATCATGAGCTCACTCCTTCTCTCGGTCTCCTTGAACCAAGAACTTGATGATGTTTCTAAATGATG
This sequence comes from Hypericum androsaemum, assembly GCA_963995505.1. Lineage (NCBI taxonomy): Eukaryota > Viridiplantae > Streptophyta > Magnoliopsida > Malpighiales > Hypericaceae > Hypericum > Hypericum androsaemum. Next base: position 528,623 of record OZ023199.1, read on the forward strand.
CATAGCATTCGTTAACGGCACAAGACATATAATGATCAGCATCAATTCTCTTTTTCAGTTCTTTGTCCTTCCCATTGCTATCCTTTGCCATGTCCAGAGCAATTGGGATCTACCAATAAGAAGCAGAAAAAAACATCACTACCTTCAAGTGCATGCATTAAACAATAGCGACAATGAATGAGCAAGAAACCTTGCTAGCCAGCAAAAACGGAGGCCACTGTATAAGGTCCAGATCACGGTCAGCCCAATAGGGGACAAGTAACAGGTCCATTTCCCTGGAGCACAAACACAATTTTATTTTAAGGAAATAGGAAACATTGCTTTCCAATTAGGTTGAAGTGAATGAACTCCGAAAACAGAGAGAAGTCTTACTTATCGCTAATAAGATCTTCCTCCCTGAAGCTACTCATGATCTTGTTCCACAGCTGAGCAAATCTTGCAGCTTCTTTTGCTTTGTTTGACGGTATCTGCAGAAAATAGAGAAAAAGAGTAAGAGATCACATCAAAATCTTTGCCAGTTAACGTAATTGAACCAAAAGTAGGCAGCAAATCAAACCTCAGCAAAGTTCCGGGACAGGGTGGCCTTGAAACCTTTCTTCTTAGGCTCATTCCTCTCCTCTGGAATAAGACATGCATTAAAAGCACCCGGCAATGACTGGAAACGTGACCTGAGCATCCCTAAAGTTCGGATCTGAAAGCAGACAAAAGTTACAACCACAATAAAACCAAAGTAAAGAAGCACACAGTCCAAACAGAAATATACTTGCAGGCTATGGAGAATGTTAAGATCAGATTCAGTTCTATGGTCTATGCTATTGGCTTGTCCTATTTAAACATGGGAACAACACGCAAGGCAATTGTTCATCAATAACGCACCAAGCACTCTTAAATCAAAAAACCAAATTCCATAGACTTTTGGATTGACAAAACACTCCACTTTCTATGGGAGCCAAGGAAAACCTTAGAGAAGGTAGTAGCACAACTAAGAGTAACAGCAATAAACACCGAAGAGAATGCTATGATCAACCATTACAGACCTCTCCAAGACGCCGAAATGCCCCATAAACACCTCCGAAGAAGGTTGAAAATATAGCATACCAAATCTGAGTATCCATGAAATAGACCTGGGAAGCGTCTCATTGTCAGAGTCAGTGTTGAATTAAGCATGTATTAAATGGTGAATTATAAATATAACAGGAAAAGCCATACAAGGATGATTGGAGCCCAAAGAGCAACCACAACACCGATATTGTTCTTTGCTGCAAAACATATGGAACGTCAACAGTCTTGTAGAAAGAAGAATTAAACTTTAGGGTAGCATAGATCATAAAATTTACCACGGGGAAAGAATTCATGCCACTGGAAAGTAAAAATGTGAACTCTCATGATATTGCGAGTTGGACCAACTAATGGCTTTATCTGCAACCAAGCAACCGGGATGTATAAACATAAGAAAAATTCAGATTTAACAAGGATAAATTGAAAGGCATACCTCTATATAGTAACTAAATGCCAACTTCGTCAGAATAAGGAGAACCCAAAAGAAGGTATATCTGAGCATTCAAACATAGATGTTAGTCTCGGAGTTCTTAATTTAAGAATCTGCAACTTTGTTTTGTGTTAGGACAAGAAATTCTTACTTGAAAAGAGAAAGTGTACTCTCATGCATTCCCCTCCCAACATAGAGCCGAGGCTGCACAATGAGGCAGACAAATAAGGTTTTACGTAATATGATAAAGACTTGTGAAAAAAGTAAGATATTGTTTAGAAACATGATACACCTCCCAAAGATAAAGACTTGTGAAAAAGGTAACAGAAAAAATTCCAGTTTGTTTACCTGCGACCACCACATCATAAGCATCACAATTCTATAATTCGAGCTTTCAAGGAAACGTCGTACGAAGGGGAAAAGGAAGAGAACTCCAGCTAGCATATTAGGTGCCAAGTAGAGGACTACAGCCAGAATAAACAACGATGGAGCGTCTGAACTATTGCCAAACCAAGTTTTGATGGTTTGGGCAAATCCCGGAGGGTTCTTCCAGGAGTAAGCATATGTAACAGGTAGAACAACCACCCATGCAGCAGCCGAAATGACCTTCAGGATGTATCTCAACTTAACATGGAAAGACATAACACGCCGTGCTTTCCAGCTGAGAATCACATCAAGGAAAGCTGTACGATTGGCAACAAAGTTGCAGCATTAGAGTATTAACTTGAATGAAATTATAAAAAGATCCCAACGTTAGAAACATGAGTACTTAGCAATGAAAAAAGAATCTACATCCTTGGATCCAACGAAACATTGGCCAACAGTTCCACTCACCTTGACCAAGCTTCAATATTGCGGCAGTAATAAACACACTTAACACTTTCTTGACCATATCACCACTGAAAATAGATTGCTGGCCAGAGCTGTTCCAAGCAATAATAATCATAGCCTATAATAAAAAAATTAGTCCCAATGAAGGTCAATTATTGAATATTTTTTGAACAGAAAACCAATATTAAGGCTCTAAAAAGAATTAAGTTGAGAGGATAATTACCTGTAGACATAGTATAAAGAAACTCCACATGCGATCAAAGCTTCTAAAAACATGCCAATAACTACGTATCTCAACAAAGTTGACTTTTCCAACCCATCTGTCTCTGTATGCTGGTTTAGCTTCCTGGACAAGATGGAAGAAATCAGAATTTGATTCACTCATACACAAACTTTCACGGAGAACACTTGAAAATAATTCAAATCTATAGCAGAAACACACCACAACAAAGGAAGCATCCATTACTCACCCCGTTATTATCAGAACTATGTTGTTCTGCTGACAGACAAAAGAAGTCAGCATCTGCTCGCATTGGCCAACCCAACCGAAAGCAATCGACTGACCTTTAAGGTGCAAAAAGATACAATTAGAATTATAAGCAATCTTGAGGAATGCGGGCTGCCTAGCATATGTTGCTTAACCCATCATGCAAGGAATGAGGAATAACCAAAATTGAGATTCACCAGAAATATTCATTCAAATCGTCATAGTTTCTCCACTGCGAATGTTTTGATCTGCCTTTCTTGCTCCTGTCAGCTTCCTATCAAGTGTCAGTATCATGGCAATTATCAATCACAGCCTAGCCAATATTTGAAATTATTGAAGATAAATCACTGAATTATCAATCCCGCTAGGCAACATTGCTGGTAATAATCTAACATGGATCTACGCCTAAAAAAAGGAAGAAGCAAAGGTGAAAAGCGTATGAAATACTGCACCTTGGCAATGACATTATAGATAGGAGTAACAACTTTCCTCAAGAAAGCTTCTTCGTCACCTCCATAAGCAGGCTTTATATTCTCTCCGGTCATGGGACTGACATTCCCCGCTAGCATCCCATACAATTCAAATGCCATCTAAAATTTAATGTAGCTCTTTGGATTAGATTTCACAATCTTAACTCATCTAAAATGGTTATCTAAGGTAAAAATGCTGTTGGATATTAGTCTAATGCCGAACAAGCACCTGGAGGCATTTTATTGGAAATCAAACGGCAACAAACTGAGGAGGACAATCCTAGCTTCAACTATATGATTACATCATTTTGATATGACAGAGATGAGGACTAAAAGACCTCTAAAATCAGAAACATTAAATATTTGATCGACTAGCAAGGCAAGGATACAATTATATCTCTTTTGAAGTTAATACAGGCCTCGCCAATCTAGAATTGTAGGTTATGAATCTTAATTGACGGTTTGATGAACAAACAAGAGATGATGAGTACATGATGATAGATATAAGCGGGTAGGAGTAGTTAGCAGATATAAGCGGGATATGGAAGGACTATGAAGAACTATACATGATGATAGATATAGCAAAGGCATTCGGGCATGAATCTCAAGTTTGCAGCTTCTCCCCATATCAAAAGATACAGACCCATGTACAGCAGTTTACGCTGTTGCACCTCTTGTTGTATGGTTGGCAACCTGCAAAAATGAGAAGGCGGAAAGGGATTAACAAACCATTCAACTGAAAATCAGAACTTGAAAAAACCGCGCCTAACACTTAATCAACATAGGCATGTCCTTTACAGCTAAAACACTGCAAGTGCAGCTTAGAGGCAAATAGATCAAAGAGCTTACCATAGACTACTCTTTCTTTCCAAGTACTTGCACCATTTCTTGTAGTTCTTGAAAAGTTTCTTCATTACCTCTGTCAATGCACGATCATCCAACTAAAAAAGCATGCACATAGATACATCGTGAGTAAATAGAATCTCCATTGGTGCAAACAAAGCAGAGCTCTGTCACACATGCTCAAGCTTAAGGTAGAAGAAAAGGGTTCCTGGAGACTATGACCAGGCAAAACAACAGATTGCTCACACAGCTACTTCATGGGATTAAAGAAAAAGCTAGATGCCCAATTCCACATGTGTGGACATACCTTGGGCTGCTGATCAGGCTTCGGAAATTGCCGTATGTGCACATTTGCAAGTAGTAAGATTAAATGCTCCCTTTGATTTGCAACACTGTCCTTCTGCAAGATTAACAGCAGGATAAATGTAGGTAATAATCTAGAACAAGAATGGCACACAAGAACAGAGATCTTGTCCTTGATTGTTCCACCTGAAACCCAAACATTGCTTGGAGCCAATCCAAGAGATCTTCATCCTTTCTCTTCTTGTAATCCTTGGGCCATGGAAGACCCCTCGTGTTACGAAGAGCAACAACAGCAGCTTGGACCTACAAATTAAGATTAAACTATCATTATCATAACTATTTCATTGGAAGATGAGAGTAGTCAAATGACTGACCGTGGATGGGAAATAAAGTATAGTAACCCACCTCAGGAAATCGCATGATCGCCTGATTTGCGCTATCAGGATCAAGAGGGAGAATGTTATATGGTAGATATATCTGAGTCTTTTCTGCGACCTTATTCTGAGCTTCTAGAATCTGTCAAAAATAATTGTTCAGTACACAGCAACAAGAAGTCTAGCTACTGTTTCCTAGTCATCTAACAATGGAACACCAATACAATATGCAAGATGTTTAGTGCCTCAACATTTCACCTCACGATCAACTTCAATGGATTGCGTCATATTAACAGCCTTTAGAACCTCAAACAGAACATTAGCCGTCTGGTATGCCTTGGTGAGCTGTGCCCTGGAATTAAGTGGTAATGGATATAAAACATGGAACACGAACAAGATATACTAAGTTTGTAACCCCAAGCAATCTTTCTTTATGAAGTTCAAAACTAACCGATCAGCTTTATCAGCTGCATTCTGCAATGCCTGGATATACTTTTTGTAGTAGTGCTGGTAAAAACTTTGCATTTCTCGTGCATCACTCTTTTTCACCCTTCCCATCAAGGTTGGATCATTTTCCTGAAAATTGAAGTGGAGGTAACCGAAGTATTAGCCTTTCGGCCCATTTCAATGGCAGAAAATGTTTCAATAAATACGAGGGAGTAATCTTGGATACCCTTTCTAGACGTTGAAGAAGGGCGGTTTTGAACTGACGAACACCACGTCCACTAGAAGTGGGATCCAACCTATGAGCTTTCTCGAAGGCATAGAACCGGCCTACAACACAAAACAAGTTGAGAAGTCAGAAGAAGGTCAGCAACAAACTACCGATGCTAAAACATGGAACAAATTGCAAAAAAAAGGCCAAAACTCCATCCAAATTTAGTATCACAAATGACCAAGTCCTGAAACTTGCAACAGATTTCAAGAACAACAAAATCCAGACACAAACATGAGCTCACTGATCTATCTACCACAATGTAGCTTCAATCTCCAATATCTCTAACAATGTACAACGACCAGCAAGTGTACAAAGAAACAAACGTGCGCGTCGAGAACAAACTTTTAACACATTATCTTCAGCGCACAGTCGAAACATGCTAAGAGAGAGTATGTGCAAATGCAGCTAACCAAAATGCAGGCAATCTAATAGAGACATACAGAGATACGACACCCTAGGGTTGCTCAATTCGACTTCATTGGCAACACGAAGGATGGGGGCGATCTCCACCAGCGAAGACGGCACCACCTCACTGTCAAATACCGACTCCCCCAAGTTCCCAGCAGTCTGGGTCCGGGTTAACCTCCTCTGCGGACCCCCCTGCGACATTGGGGACGCCTGATCCCCTCTGCCGCCACCATCCCCGAAACCTACTCCTCTGGAGGTCGATGCCATTGTCCCCTTTTATCTGTCCCCACCTGACATAAACACATAGAACAAAAAACAGTGGATTTAGAGCTAGGAAATACCAAAAGTTTCCATTTTTCACCAATTTAAGGAAAAAAAATAGACACACAAGTTAAAGTGTCCTTTCACCTGCCAAGCAGCTAGTACTGAGATGAATCATTAAGCATCTGCAAGACACACAAGCAAAAGAAGAAAGATAAATGGAGGAGTAATAATCAGGAAAAGGGTACCTAAAAATATGTGAAAAGAACAAACTTTTCCATTGCCAAGAGGAAAAAAATGAGAAAAGGGTATAAATCAGTCAAATGGTGAAGAATCTTTAGAAACCATCAAAGACCAAGTTCAAAACTTGAGCAGAAAAAAGAGCCACATTGTGAGGAGGAATGTAGTAGGAGCAGCAGCATACCTGAAGGGAGGAGAGAGATGGAGAAATCTTAGAGAGAGATAGAGAAATCCTAGAGAGAGAGAGAGAGAGGGAGGTTGCAAGTGTAAGCAACATAAGATGGAAGGAAAGGTGGAAAGAGAAGGGAGTGCAAAGTGTTGTTAGTGTAGGAGGGAGGAGGTTTTGGGGTGTCTTTTTTAAAGAGATGGATCTCCTTGGGATTTTAGGAGTGGAAAAGCCAGAGAGAGAATATTGGGAAAAGGAGTAGGTCCCACTCATTCTGCTACTATGCATTCCTTTTTCAAAAAATATTCTCTGAGACGGTATTCAAATATTATTACCACGACTAATTCAATTTTAATTTTGATTGTACTTTTGAAAGATTTTTTTATAAATATTTAACTTTTTTTTTGAAAAAAATAAATTTTACGTTATGATTACATTACACTTTCTCGGATAAATAATGGACCTACCTTAACTTGTTAACGCGTTGTGTTGTCAATACAATTTGTTGCGCTATTATTTTCTTAAAGATTCTAACTTAAAAACTTCATCGACCAGCAAATGTCAAAACTTTGTTCAATAAAATATTTAGACTTTTATTATACTATATTTTTAGTATTTTCATGGTTCCCAAAACCAACTTGGAGGTCGGTCTGAGATTCTCTGGTTCTCAATATCAATCTATAAGGCCAATTGTACTACCAGTCAAATTAGTGATTTTCTAAATTAAAAATATGTATTAGTCATATAGAAAATAGTTATCAATATTGTCTAATTTTATTTCAATTTATAATATATAAGTACAAAATTATAATTTAATCATTTAAAAAAAATATGCAAAAACATATATTTTTTTGCTGGCAAACCGGTCCACCCAGATAAAATTGGGCGGTCGGATGTTGACTATCGGTTAAACTAGAGGTCAGATTTATGGTCCAACTTGACCCATATTTGATTTTGATTTAGGTCTTATCAATGGACCACATTTTTTAAGACCATGGTTTTTTAAGACTGATATTGAGTTATTCGTACAATAATTCCAGTGTCTTAATTTATGGAATTGAGAGTGACAATTGATTAATAATATTAAATGTACTTGAAGAATAAGAAGAAAAAATGACAAATTGAAAAGATTGAGATTTTATTAGCCGGGTAAATTTAGTTACACTTATATTTTTAACTGAAGCAATCTAGGACCGGATTCATGAATTTGTGAATTCTATTAATTAATATATAATTGAGCAAGATTCAACCAAAAATCAAAGCAATATGGCATTTTAATATATATTAATTCAGATTCGTGAATTTATTAACTTGATTCATCGATTTATTAGGTTTGTCAAGGTTGGTATTCATTGATTTTTGTGTTTGTGTCAATACGGGGCAGAAGGAATCTCTGCTTTCGGTGCTTTCGGTGGCTTTGGTGCGTTGTCAGTTACTTTCGGTGGCTGGGGTCCACCATTTGCGTTGTCAGTTACTTTCGGTGGCTGGGGTCCACCATTTTGATAATTCTGCTGAAAGTCGTTGATGCCGTCAGTGGCAGAAGGAATCTCTGCGCTTTCGGTACTTTCGGTGGCTTTGGTACGTTGTCAATTACTTTCGGTGGCTGGGGTCCACCATTTTGATAATCATGCTGAAAGTCGTTGATGCTGTTGCGGTTGAAAGTCGTTGATGCCATTGCGGGATGGGTTTATGGTAATCCATCGAAACCAGCACCATCATCTTCACTGAGGGAGATGTACGGTTCTTCTTCTTCTTCGTCTTCTTCATAAGGGGAAGAACAAGCGTTGGAGTTACTTTTAGCCATCTTTTGCATGATGGCAAAATATTCTTTCTCAGTGCCGGCTGAGGCCAACAAAGCTTGAATCTTGGCTGGAGTGCAACCATAATAATTCCACCAGGTTAAAAGATCGCTTTGAAATTTAGTAATACATAGAACAATACTCAAAATTTCTTTTTTAATAGTAGGATATTTGAGCTGGGTGTCATTCCAATGAGCAGAGGTAAATGCGATGATATACTCATGCGTGCCTTGCTGTTGCTTTAAGATGCCACCATAACCGATATCAGAAGCATCGGTTTCAACAATTTTGAATGCAGATGGGTCAGCTAAATGCAAACATGGTATATGCTGAATTTGTTTTTTGATGCGTTGAACAATGCGTGTATGCTCATGAGTCCATGGGCATGGATTTTTCTTTAAACGATCATGCAGTGGTTTGATGATGCGATGAATGTTGGGGGAAAATTCAAAAATATAATTGAGTGAACCTAAAAAGCGTTGGAGTTGAGTTTTTTCAATAAGTTCATCAGGGAATTTTGAAGCAAATGCAATCGACCGATCGATGGGGGTGATTGTCCCTTGGCTGATAAAGTGGCCAAGAAAGCGCATTTTTGTTTGAAAAAGGACAATTTTGGACTGGGATAATACGAGACCATTTTTTTTACAACATCAAAAAAGGTGTTGAGATGTTTGAAATGTTGATCAATTGTTTTGGAAAAAATTAGGACATCATCAATATAGACGATACAAAAAGAGGAGAATGGATTGAAAATTTCGTTCATGATTTGTTGAAATTCACTTGGGGCATTTTTCAAACCAAAGGGCATTATATTCCATTCATACTGGCCAAAGGGGACAGTAAAAGCAGTTTTGTAACGATCTTTGGGATGGATCTGGATCTTCCAGAAATCAGATTTCGTATCAAACTTTGAAAAAATGAAAGAATCATGAAGGCGATTTAAAAGATCTTTTTTGTTTGGGATTGGATAACGAATCCATTTTAAGACGTTGTTCAAAGGCTTGTAATTGATCACGAGACGTGGAACTCCACGTTCGATCTCGGAGTTTTTCATGATATAAAATGCAGCACAGCTCCAAGGAGATTTGGATTTAGAGATCAAACCCTTTTGTTCTAAATCGTGGATCTCTTTTTCACATAAAGCAATCATATCGGAATTCATTTGAATGGGACGGGCTTTCGTGGGAATTTGTCTTTCTAAAAATTGGGAATCATAAGGAAGAGTGATAACATGCTTTTTTCAAAGCCAGAAAGCATTCGGAAGATCAGAACAAAGCTCGTTAAGGAGCTTAGTTTTAAAAATGTCAATATTGCGTTGGGTATAAGGATCAAGCAATTGTTGAGAAATACGTTGAAAATGAATAGAGTTTTTAGTGTCATGCAAATCATGTTCTTTTGAAGAAATAAGAGAGTTAAGAAGATGCAATCTGCGCGTGTTTGGTTTTTGTAGAAATGGAAAAATAATTTTTTTAGAAATGGGGGTCTTTATTTTGAAAGAGATACCATCATGATTAACACTATAAGGAGTAATGAGGTTGATGAAAGGTATTCCAATAATGACAGTGTAATTCATATTGGAGACAAGTAAGAAGGTGGTTTTAATCTTGGTATCATTGTTGCTGACGAAGGCATCCATTTTTTGAGTGATAAGCATTTTAGAGTTATTGGCTGCAGAAAGCTTTTCTTTAGTATGATCTAAAAAACGTTTGGGGACAAGGCCGTCCTTAATGCAGTTAAGATCAGCACCAGTGTCAAATAAAGCAATGGTATCCAACTGAAAAGTATCAGAAAAATATAAGGTGATACGGATCAGGTATTTACGTGAAGTGACGCGCTTGAGAGCATTAAGGAATTCGTTAGGTTGAGGAGTAGGCTCAGTATGATGACTAGACTCAGAATCACTGGAATCATCCTCGTTGTTGATAGGGGTTTTTGATAGGAGGTTTTGGACAATAGAATATGTTTCAAGTTGCTGTCTTCGTAAGTCTTTAAGCTCCTTCTTTATAATCTTGATTTCTGATTGTAAAGCGGGAATGGAAGGAAGGGAAGACTTTTGGGTTTGCTTTGTATAAAGGATTTTGGTAAGATCATAAGCCTTAGGTGGGATAGTTACAGATGGAGAAGCGTCAATGGAGTTGAGTAGCTTGGAAAGATAAGTCTTTCTTTTGGTAGGGTCTTCGATGTCATTAGCCATAGCGAGGAGAAATTCTTGGTCTTGGGTGAGGACGCAGATGGATTTTTCTGAGTCAGACTCAGAAGAGGAGTGGATGAGCTCATCAAGTTATTCCGATTCTTCAGTGACAGAGCTGGAATCGGAATCAGAATCGTTGATCATGAGGGCAGAGATCTGGGCAAGGAGGTCGGGGGCCAGATCTAAGGCATGAAGTCTTTTGTTCAAACGACAATATCTGGCAATATGACCTTTACGGCCACATTTGTGACAGGCAGTGTCTTTGAAACGATCATCATTTTTAAAAGAAGACTTTTTGGAAGAACGTATGAAAGGTCGCTTGTCATGTTTGGGATTAGAATTGGAATTGGAAGTGGGACGATAGGATTTGCCACGATAAGATTTATCATAACGCTTAGAATTGTCTTTATGACGGTAGGATTTTGAAGAGAAAATGGGACAATGGCAGTCTTTGGAATTTTGAGGGGTGCGAGAAATATCGAATTGTTGACAGAAGGATCCGAGTTCTTGTTTGGTCTGTCTCAATTCTTTCTTGATGTTCTTATGGAGCTTTAGATCTTGGCAGATCTGTAATTCTTGCTGTTGGGTGATACTGATGAGTTCACCGTAGGTGAGGGTGGAATAATTGATAGGGGTTCCGTGGGCGGTTTTGAGAAATCGCCTAACCTTTTCACCAAGCATAAAAGGGAGACCATCGATAAGCTTTTCTTTCCAAAAAGGCTGATTAGAATCCTCGCGAAGCATGATGCGTGTGAGGAAGGTGTTCTTGTAGTGTTGGAAATCACTGAGTTTGTGACATTTGAGATTTGAAAGAAGTTTGGCATTTTTGTCTTTGAGGTGAGAAGAATCACCTATGAAATGAAGAGAAATGGCAAAAATGAGGGAAGAAACTGCATCTTGTACGGAATGACCTTCGGGTGTTAAGACAAGGTTGTCGGCTTCATCATGTTGAAGGCTGTTGAGAATTTCTTGCCGTTGGTCTTCAGTGAGGTAAAAATCCCACCAACTTTTGAGTTGGCCAGAGAATCCAGAAATAAGGATCTCGGTAATGGATTTGTCGGAAATGGATGTTTGTGTCTTGTAAGCATTGGCTGCCATGGTCATTTGTTGTAAGAGAGACAGAATATTGTACTCTGTCATGGCATCAATATTCCATTCGTAAATGGAATTGGAATTGAATTTGGCTTGGTTGAGGATACTAGGCTTTTGTTCGAGAGCCATATCCGGGCCAGGGACAGGAGTCGAAGAGAAGGATCTTTGGGGTTCGTGAATATGGTTTAAAACGGGATGGAGAGAGGAGGCTGATCTGATAGACTCAGAATCTGAATCCTGATTGAGAGTGTAGATGGCGTTCGAGTTTGGAGAAGGGGTATCGTCAGTAATAAGGGGGGAGGAAGGAGAGACCTCAATGCTGGAGATCTGTCGCCGAAGGATATCAGCAAAATTCTGATTTTTGTAGATCTGGCGGATACTTGTTTGGGAAACTTGGAAGGGTTTAAAGATAGGTTATTGAATAGTCGAAGAGGAATGCGGGGATGAAGATGAAGGTAGTCGACCTTCGATGCGTTCAAGCTGTTTACCAATTGTACTGAGATGGGTATTACAAAAATTATTCTGGGCAATGATACGCCTAGAATTTTGTAAAACATCATCAGTTGCAGTCTTATAAGGAGCTGCTTCAATGGGGTAATCAGTGATGTTAAGATTGATCTGCCTCAATGGCGGATGGGGGGAGGAAATGGTCTCACCAGCAGTGGTTTCCCACTGATTTTGGTGGTGTCTGGATTGGGTAATAGGGTTGGTTGTTTTGGTGAAAGAATTATAGGAGTCAATCATCTCTTGAATACAAGTAGGCATGAGAAATTATTCAAACCAGTCAAAAAATAAGACCTGGGTTCGATATTCGTCAAGAAACTCGTAATAAGAGGTTTGAGTCTGATCGCGTTCAGGTTTACAGAAATTTCTGAAAAACCATTTGACCTTGGCTTTGTTGTGGTGAGCATTTAAATCAGACCGGAGAAAGTCCTTATCAATTTGGAAGAGAATTTCCAGAACGTTAAGCTCATTATGGAATTGTTGGTTCTCAGTCACCTGTGAAGGAGTGGGGGAAGAAGGAAGGGATTCTTCTTCAGTAGGAGCTTTTGGATGGGTATAAATGGGATGGGGAATCTGAGATCGATAGTTGACATGTTGTAAGGCGGGGTTTGGAAGATCAGACGTGGAAAATCTGGGCTTGTCAGGGAGATGTATGACAGGCGGTGGACGATTAGGAGTTCCTATTTGTGAAACTCTTCCAAGGTTTTGGAACGAAGAGGACATACTCTCGCTACGAGATAGGGAAGGGTTCCCTGCAGATCTCGAGCTAGAGGGACGATTGAAAGTGATACCAACAGTACCACCAGAATAGCGATTGATGCGTGAAACATCATTGCTAGGTTGGGGTTCAATAGGTTTGGTCTCAGAGTGATCCATGTCCTCTAAGATCCATTCGTCAGGAAGGGTAACATTCCTCCATTGGATAGCTTTAGGTGTGACGGTGTTGGCTCGTGTGAAATCAGTTTGCAATAAAACGGTGTGGCCTTTGGTGGATTGAAAACGATGCTTTGTTGCAAACGCAGAAATCATGGCTTTATAATGGACTTTAAAACTCAAGGAAATATTCACGGTACCATGCATGAGAGCGTAATTAAAAGTTTTCAATTGGAGAGTTAGAGCATGAAGAATGTTAGGATCACGTAAAGATAAGGTGAGATTGGGATGGCAATCAAAAGATAAAGGGCCACCGGCGAGACTGGACTCGACGGAGCTCATAAGGGAGTCTTTAAAACGGAGATGTCTTGCATCCCTTAAGATAGCAAGGACAGATGCGTCAAGACCGGCAATAGTCAGGGGTATAATACCCACCGAAAGTAATTATATTCGAGTGGGATTCAAACACAAAAATGATTAAATTTTACTAAATCACCGGAATTTTTTTTTGAAGCTAATTATTTTTTATTAAAATTTATTTGAAGAAAAAATTGAATCATAATAAAACTTCTTTTTGGTTTTTACCACCGTATATTGATGATACTGTGTTGACTAAACATAATTTCAGTTGAATAAATATTTGTAAAATAGAAAATTTTCATAACAAACATTTCAGGCTCCCAAATCTTTTGGGTAAGACGATTTTTATTGTTGGTATCGTA